>PUQB01000260.1:0-100770 GCA_003024785.1 Selaginella tamariscina
ATCAAAAATGCTGTTAATACATTTAGACAAAGGTAAAGTGTTTTGCCACCCTAATAAAAATGGTAAAGTATGAAAAGATACATACCAGTAAGTAAACAAAATAATTATATATATAATAAAATTAAAACCTTCAAAAATTATATACTTTTACGTGCTGAAAATGGTTGCAGCCCTAATTATTGTTGGCCCCGCCAGGGCCGGCCCCGAAGTGTCAAGGCTGGGTCGGAGCCCTACCGTTCCGCATGCACAAAGTTAAGAAAATTCGCACAAGGATCCCGACCAGTTTCCATATATGCATTTGAATTTCAACAATTTTACACGAACATTCCATGGGACGAGACTGCATTAATCAAACACTTTCGTTTTGGGTTGAGGAGACCTTCTCCTTACGTTATTGGATGCCCAAACCTTAGCGAAGATCATACAATAGGCCGTTTGCTACGACAACCATTTGTTCGAACGTCGTCAGGAAAAATCCCATCAACAGTTCCTACAAGTCAATCTTGTAGCTATAGCACATGTTTCTACGCCATCTTCTGGAGTAGTTCCTATGGAGGTCGACAAATACAATTTCACTTTAGCTACTAAGAAGCAACGTTGTCGTGGTGAGAACTTATGCTTGTACTATGGTGAAGCAAGACACAAGGTGGCATAATGTTTTGTTAAAGCCAAGAAGTTCAAGACGCATGAAGTTGAAACTGAAATTCAGTCTGAAAACTTCAATGTCCACTTCGTCTAGGAGCCGCAAGTTGGACGTAGTGTAGCTTCATTGGTGCTGCTCACCACATTCCATCACTCAAGTTTCCTATACACATTCACTTCAATAATCGAGAGCTCAAGGAGTTTGCCATGTTAACATTGGTGCAAATGCATGCTTCATGGATGACACTTTTGCAGTTCAGCATGGCATTCCGATGGTAAAGTTGAAGCATGCAGTTCCTGTAGAGGTTGCAGATGGTCGTTTGATTGCTTCTGACACAATTACTCATGCTATTACACCTCTCTCTTACACCCATGGCGCATTCAATTGTTCGATTTTCTTCAACTAAATCAAGACTCGAACAACTCCTATTGTTTTGGGCATGCCATGATTTGTGTTGCAAATCCTCAAATCGACTGGAGGTCTAGAACGCTCATGTTTTCTCTCCGACAACCAGAATTAATTATGTACCTTCCTACGTACAGGATATGACCTTAGTGTCTGAGGTAGTACAAGCTACAAGATTGACCATGCCATGTTTTTGTATTAGTGTCGAAGGTTCCTCCTTGACATGATCCACCTCCTATCAATTCATTAGCACATTTGCAGGCTCTCCTCACTCATGTGCATTCACGGACTTCTGTACATGGTTTTTCCAATCTTGTACACTCGTCAACATCAGCACAGGTTTTCCCCGATCTTACCTCTTTTCATTACTCTACTCTTGTTCCATCCCCCAAGATCCTTCCTCTTTTTCATTCACAGCTCCCTCCTCCTCTCCGCGTTCTTACCATTACTATGCATGAACTTGTCACTGATCTTGCTCCTTTTCATCTTTTTGCTTTTTAAATAACTCGTACATCCTTTTTACCTCTCTTGTATCTGACTCTCCTGTTTTTCAATCTCCTTCTCCTTCTCCTACTTCTTCCATGCCATTTAAGTATCACTCCTTTCAGAACGTTTTTGATAAGCACAAGGTACAGTTCTTCCTATTCACATGTCCTACGACTGTCCTATCGATCTTGCGGAAGGGAAGACTCCACCGTTCAAACCGATTTATACACTGTCACCTATAGAATTAAAGGTTCTTTGTCAGTACATCGAGGATAACTTGGCATTCGGCTTCATTCGTCATTTAAAGTCCCCTGCAAGAGCACCTATCTTCTTTGTCAAGAAGAAAGATGGGAATTTATGTTTGGTTATGGACTATAAGGGTTTGAATCAAGTCACCATTCAGAACCGGTACCCGTTGCCATTGATCTCAGAAATTCTCGATCAATTATAAAGAGCAAAGGTGTTCACGAACGAGGGGCCTACAATCTTGTACGGATTTGTCCAAGCGATGAGTGGAAGACTGCCTTTTGTACAAGGTATGGACACTTCGAGTACATGGTGATGCCTTTCGGACTTACAAATCCCCCAACCGTGTTCCAACACACAGTGAACAACATCTTTTGCGACTTCTTGGATCAATTTGTGGTGATTTACCTTGATGACATCCTGATTTTCTTTAAGGATCAGGCGGCACATGACAAACATGTACGACTAGTTCTACAGAAGCTTCACGAGCATGGCCTATATGCAAGTTAAAGAAGTGTTTTTTTGACAGGGATACTATGGAGTCCTTGGGCTACATCGTCTCTCCTACCGGCATTTCAATGGACATGTACAGAGTGAAGATTATCGTGGAGTGGAGAGGCCTAAGTCTGTACGAGACGTACAATGTTTCCTTGGTTTTGCAAATTTTTATAAGCGATTCATAGAGGACTTCTCCAAGCGTGTACTTCCACTCATGGAACTCACCAAGCGCACAAGGGATTTCTCTCGGTCCGACAAGGCAAAACATGCATTCATAAACTCAAAGACACCTTCACGACAACTTCAATTTTAGCACATCCTGATCCTTCTCGTCCCTTCTTCGTTGAAGGAGATACTTTAGACTTTGCAGTAGGTTCTATCCTATCACAAGTTGGAGAAGATAAGTTACTCCATTCTGTAGTCTTTCACTCTCGTAAGTTTCTTTCAGCATAGATCAATTACAAGATTCATGACAAGGAACTCAAGGCCATTATGGACTCGTTTGAGGAGTGACGGCACTTCCTGAAAAGTGTTGCGCATCCTATACAAGTTACGAATCACAAGAACCTGGAGTTTTTTCACATGGCTTGAGTTCTCAGTCAGCAATAGGCTAGGTGGGCGGAATTCTATCACGTTCTGATTTTGTCATCATTTATAGGCCTGGTTTTCGGAATGGTAAAGCGGATGCATTGTCTAGGCGCTCTTACCTTGCACTGACCCCAGGCGATCCTGCATATGACTGTCAAAAGTAAGTGTTGTTGGGTCCTAATCAATTTTGGCTTACACACTACAGGTTCATCAGGCTCCAGCAAATTCAACACTTCTACAGGGCATCCATTTGCAATTGGCTACATACGAATTGGCAAAAAATGTGTTCTCACACATTAGTCCTGACATCGCAAGCTCCTCTTCCTCCAGTTTCCGTACAGACTACAAGTTGTTTGCCATACATGACGGACTCCTATACTAGGAAGGTCTCCTGTACATTCCTATTGATGTTTATAGGACTCATGTAGTATAGGATTGTCATGTTACCCAGACTACAGGACATTTTGGTGTGGCCAAGACAGTTGAGTTAGTGACTCGCAACTGTTGGTGGCCTAGGTTGCGAGGTTTTGTAAAAAAATTTGTACAGAGTTGTGACACCTGCAATAGGTCGAAGATGCCTTGTCATGCGCCTCTGTCTTCTTTGTCCTCTTCCTGTTCCCTCTGCTCCTTGGAGATCCATTTTTATGAATTTCCTCACAGATCTTCCACTTTCTCGTGAATTTGATGTAGTTCTTGTGGTGGTTGACCATTTCACCAAACCAAGCTCATTTCTACCCTGTAATAAGACGGCTACATGCCAGACAACTACTGAGTTGGTGATCCATGAAGTGTTCCAACATCATGGTCTTCTTGAGAACATTGTTTCTGATCGAGACCACAATTCATGTCCAGATTTTGGTGAGAGCTTCTCTGGAGTTCTACAAGTTAAAGCAGATCTTTCTTTAGGAATATCATCTGCAAACTAATGAGCAGTTAGAATGCACGATTCAGACCTTGGAGCAGTATCTTCACTGCTTCATCAGTTACCAACAGAACAACTGGTTGGACCTTCTTCCTATGGCAGAGTTTACTTACAACAACTCCGTTCACGCATCTACAAGCCAGACACCTTTCTTTACTCTTACAGGCTACCATTCACATTTTGACTTTGCTCCTCATGCTTCTCCTTCTTCCGCTCTTGCAGTATAGGATCGTCTCCAGCATCTTTATTAGGTATAGGATGATCTCCGAGTTCATCTTCAATAGGCACAGGAACAATACAAATGTCACACTGATGCTCATCATCAGCTGACACCTGCATACAAGATTGGTGATCTTGTGTGGCTTCTTTGTGAACGCCATCAACGTTATCCTGCTAAACCAGGTCCCAAGACTCGTGGAACTCGTCCTTAGGGAGGAGGTGCTGTCATAACTCGATACAAAATACAGAATATGCTTACAGGATACGAGATACAAGATATGCCTACAGAATATGCTTATAAGATATACATACATAATAAGGGACATTATTTTTAGTTCATGCCCAGATTAGCTCCTAGAGTATTATTTTTAGCTTATGCCTAGATTAGCTCTTGGAGTTGTGAGTATAAAAGCTCCAACCTAATTATTGTATAATTAATTACTATCAACACTAGTCATTTTACGATCATTCTTGTCTGTTCTTTGCTCTTGCCTTATTCTTAAGTCAAGCCTTCTTATTCTTATCCTGCTATTGGGTTGTGGCTTGACATTAATAAGTTTTTAGAAAAAAATATTCTTGAATATTCCTTTTATTTGAATTATATTTTTTAATGAATATATTATAAGAAAATTCCATCGATATAAATGCCCATATTTACATATATATATATGTGTGTGTTGTGTGTGTGTGTGTGTGTGTGTTCCACAATTAACAACGTACAATGATATTCTACAATGTATCTTTTAATTCCACAATGTAACAACATATGATGATATTCTAGCTGAGCAATGGCAAAAAAAAAGCCATGGAAAGGCATTGACAAAACAGGCATAGGGATTCGAATCATTCTTGATGCAGCTTCATAATGCATGGAGACAACTCTAGAATGAAGGTGTCTCTCCAGTTACATTCCTAATAAAAGAAGAAATTCGAAGGTTAGAGAATTAGAAATGTGAACACCCTTGAAAAATAGTCGACTCTAGGACATTCAGTATGATGATGAATTCCCCATTATGATCGAGTTTAGTGAAAATCCTAAATCATGCAGTGGGTGGATTTTAAAGGAGCACATGAAGCCAAGATTCATAGAGCTAGAACTCAGACACATGTGGGGGATGGATCGAAAGTGTGTGTTCAACACGAAAAAGGAATAACATGTCTTGTGTTTTCTAACTTTGTTATATATAAATTTTATTTAAAGTATTAATAAAAATGGTTTGTTTGTTTGAGCATAGGTGACAGCATCTCCTCCCTAAGGACGAGTTCCTGTCATAACTTATTGTATATTATTCCATTACATAAAAATGGTTAGCAACTATGTGTTTAATACGAAAAAGGAATAATATGTCTTGTGTTTTCTAATTTTTGGTGTATATAAATTTTATTTGAAGTATTAACAAACATGGTTTGTTAATTTAAGCATAGGCCAAGTAATCATTTTTTGGTTTAAAACAGAAGTGGAATAATATGTTTAATTTTTTAACTATTGATGCATATAATTTTCATTTTCATTATTAATGAACAAAGTTGTTTATTTGGGCATAAGGCAAGTAATCATTCTTTTGATTTTGAGACACATGCCTAAAAGTAAATCCATAGGTACATTATGTAGTGTTAAACACGATTAACATCTGCTGCAAAGGTCGTGTGTCATGTATCAACGAATAAGAGATTTAGTGTATGCATTAAAAAAAATTAAAGTCACATAAAACTTTACTGGCATACCCAAGTTCAATGGTCGAATGATAAAGGTTTCTAGATAATGTATTTCTTGTATATCCATGTCTTCAAATTCTTAGAGGGGATTTTCATATCTTCAATGAATTATGAAGCTTTTGAATTCTTAAAAAAGATTTTTTGTATCTTTGAGAGAATATAATTATAAGAGAGGGTAAAGTATTTGCATATGAAAAATATATATTGATTCATACTTATGCATTATAGTTTTTTTTTTAAAACTTTGTAATGTTTAAATAGACAAAGTGAAGCAAGTAAAATGGGGCATTGACTTTTAATTTCATAAATAAGATTATTAATAAGTTAATTGAGAGTCTCGAGGTAAAATAAATGAGAATGCAGTAACAACATGTCTAAGATACATTCAGGACCAAAGACAAAAGATTTAGAATAAGATTGAAGTAATTAACTAGCAAAAAGAACAAATCTCTAAACTACATGAGAAGGTCAAGGAGCAAGATAATCAAATAAGGTAATTGGTGAAGAGAGTTGATGGATTATACAAGGACCTTGAAAAACATATCTAACATGAATAGGAACTGTCAAAAGATTGAAGAGAATTGTGTGATTTATAAGTGATGAGGTGAAATAATTAAGGTAATAGAGTTTGGTAGCATTCCTTAGAATAGTAATGCATTATCATTATTATTTTTTATTTTTCATGTGTCCAATACATATGGAAACTTTTAAATATGTTCTTGTTTGACGTTGTGAAATTTTATTTGGAGAGGATAAAAACATGTTAGTTTAATCAATTAGCATATATTTCCTCTTAATTTTAACTATTATGAACTTAAAAGTATATTTCCTCGTTACTTTTAAATATGTTCTTGTTTGACGTTGTGAAATTTTATTTGGAGAGGATAAAAACATGTTAGTTTAATCAATTAGCATATATTTCCTCTTAATTTTAACTATTATGAACTTAAAAGTATATTTCCTCGTTACTTTTAAATATGTTCTTGTTTGACGTTGTGAAATTTTATTTGGAGAGGATAAAAACATGTTAGTTTAATTCAATTAGCATATATTTCCTCTTAATTTTAACTATTATGAACTTAAAAGTATATTTCCTCGTTACTTTTAATTATTATGAACTTAAAATATGTTATTGTAAACACCTGGCTAATTGTTTGGAAGTTAAAAAGTGAGATTGACATAATAAATCTTATTAATGTAAATGGATGAGTTAGATAACCAAGATAACAAGCTCGGTTGGTAAAGTGTGGGAAGATATATATGATTTAATGAGATTAATCATTTTAAAAATCCTTCCAAAGGTTACTAAGACGTACTTGCAAAGGTCTAATGAGGGATTAATCCTGCCAACGCATGTTGTTGGTGAGAAGGCCTCAACAGATAAATCCCGCCCGCTTCCAAGGACATCGACAAGGCGTCGCAGGATAAATCCTACCTAAACCAGTAAAAAGGCATATAAATAATACTTTAAAGACACATCCATACACACAAACAAAAGAACATACTTTTATGTTCAATAGAAATATATATATGTTGTACAAAACACATAATATATACATCTATATATATATATACATATATGCATTTATGATTGTGTATATGCATTGTTACAGTCGTGCACATAGCGACATACATACATATGTGTGTGTGTATGCTTGTGTATACACATACACACTCGAAAGTATTAAGATACAAACATAATAACATGTTTGTATGTACACATTTTACAATCCAAATGTATCAAATAAGATATTATTATATATATATTATATATATATATATTATATATATATAATATATTATGTTGTGTATACATATATACACACATACATGTTATCATATATATGCAAATACATATACTTAAAAATATATGTTTATGTATACATATACATATATAAGAATACACACCGTACTTATGCATAAATATTTTACATTCATACACACTGTGAATGTATACATCCTCAATGATCTATACATATAAATACACACACATATATATACACATTTTACATTCGAGTTGTGGGAAATGACATAATTATCTAATATACTACACTTTAATATTTTAATTGCCACGTGTTTAATAAAAATTTATTTGATTGTCTTGCAAATGAATGTGACATTGTTACATGTTACACACAAGTTTAATTAACAACTGGAAACGTTGCGAATGAAAAAAGAAATGAAAGCTTTAATTAAACATTGTATAAAGATTAATTATATTAAGTGTTTTTTAAACACGCATTCTGTATTATATTTCAACAAAAGATTGACGTAAAAGTAACAATTAAAGTTATGAATATATACAGCTAAACATTATAATCATTATAAATGTTTTATACTTTGCGGAGATTGTTGTTGCTGTCGACAAGCACATCAACACTTATAAGACGGGCTATTTTAGAACTCTCTCTCTCACGCGCCGCGCACACACACACATGCACATATGCACATGCATCGTGAGTATATATATCTCTCTCTCAGGTCATCTAGCAGATGTTATATATATATATATATAATATATAAAATTTGTGATTATTAAATACATCATTTCGGGGAGTTCAATTACACAATAATATTTCCTAGTTCTTTAAATGCGTTATTACTGATATATTTATTATAAAAAAAACCTAATATGTTACGGTGATGACAATATGATACACCTAAATAGTATGTCTACAGTATGTATAAACAATTTAGGTGTACATATTATACTAAATCATAACAATTAACAAAGATATAATGCACTATATATAAAATAATTAATGTGTTAAGCGTATTAGAATTTGGTGTGTCAATCTGTGCATGTGTATATATGTCAATGTTTCGGTTTGAAATTGTAAATTATTTTTTAAAAAAAAGAAAAAGAATTGCTTTGTAAATGTATCTGACATTGAAGCTTAATTAAAATTGAAAATGTTTTCTGTTTCTTATGTTTGAAGTTACTAAATAATCATAATAATAATTAAAAATGGTAACTTTGACTACTTGATAAATGAATATATATTAATCAATTCAAAAATAAAACTTTAATTAGGCAGTTTTGTAAACATTTGGCACATTGTTGCTGCTGTTGACAATCACATCCATTGTGCTTGGTGGCTCAATATTATGTGTATATATATAACTCGTTTATGTGACTAAGCAGATATAAACACATGCTTAATAATATACCAATTGGTTTCTTGCGTTACAGTGTACATACATACATACATACATACATATATATATATATATATGTAATATGCTCACATCTTGTTAACTAGATCATCACCAACTTAAATCTCAATATTAATGGATAAATTTCAACTTTTTGTGCTCATCACACTAATAATAATTACATGTATGACTTATACTGGTAAACATACATAAGAGTTAAAAATTGCTATATATACGTGTGGATGTGTTGGCCCTAAGTTAAAATAATAATTTTCTATATTTAAGGATTTCTGAATTTCTTATCAAATACTTGAGTAAAAACACTTATAGAAAATATAATAAGAATATATTAGTCTTTATGTTAATAAATGTTTCACAAGGAGTTTATCAATATACGAGTTTTATTGCTTTCTGTATGTTTGTAGTCAAATGCATGCATTGTACTTATATGCATATAGGTAATTTTTAACTTTTAAAATTGCTTTCTAAATTATTTTAAAATGTTATGTTTTGATTTCCTATTCAGCGAGTGACCAGCAAAGATTTATAATTTCATATATTTTATTTTTTTACTTTTAATACAGGTATATAATGATATAAAAGCAATGCATTTAAAACAAGAATATTCTATACTTGATCTTATTTTACGTTATAAAATTAATAAATTAATCGTATATTATTTTATTACTAGAATTTAGCCTAAAGATGCGATTTATTCGAGTCCAAAAATCAGAGGATGTTCTTATAATGAACAAAGGAACAAATTATAATTAATTAAAATAATTTAAAAAGTATCAAGTGAGTGTGAATGAGCTTATCAACGGTCGCAAATAATTTAATGTTTACTGTTATACTTAAATTAGATTTGAGATTTAAGGTTATTTATTAAAATATGAACCAAGGTTTTAAGTTATTGAGATTAAATTATAAGATTTTAATTTCACAAACATACTCTGCAGATATGCACAATACTATATACATTTGATTTAAATAAACACTTAGCGCACAGGCGACTGAATAAACTTAAACCATCTAAACACACACACTAAGTATATACACCATTTACCTACAGCAGAATATTTTCAAACACCGGATGTTTTAATAAGAAAAAACGACAAGTAAAATAAATCTTTTAGGCAGTACTCTGATAAACCAACTATTTTTGCAAAATGTAATCGTATATTAAATATATAAAAATTTATGACAAAAATTTATTTTTTATATTTAAATCTTCACCTAAATTTCATTAAAATTTTTACTTAGTTTCATATTATCAAAATCATTTCAAATTTGATAAAATTCTGGTATCATCATAGATAATAAATTCTGAATTTTATTAAAGTTTCATATATCTATATATATTGTATTACAGATTTAACATTTCAGATTTGGGTATTCTTTTTATAATTTATAATTTAAATATAAAATATACATTTTAAGAGCTATCAGGAAATAGAGGAGGGGGAATTTTTTATGGCTCTTGCGTATGTGCTTACACAGAGGCATGCACGTAGCGTTATCTCCAATAATCGATTGTATGCGCACGTCTTATCTAATATTATATTGTTCATCTGGAAAAACTATATTGTTCCACACGAGCTTAATTAACAATTGGAAATGTTTTAAGATTTGACAGATTGACCATATGAGGTGTGTGTGTGTGTGTGTGTGTGTAAACTCTTTTATTTGTACGTCCTGTGTGGTACTTGCATGTTATATAAATTCTTAACAACAAGTTCTTTGTTGATACTTCCTCAAGGTACATACACATGTAAATGTTTAGGGTATATATATACATACATATGTATAGAATCACATAACGTGTAGATATGCAACTCAAATTTCATTGCTATTACTTCATTGAAACATGTATGTGGATGGTTAGTCGTATCCATGAGAATATAGAACACAGTCTGAAGTACTTTCATATGTATGGATATCTAGCTACACACACACACACACTAGTATACAAATAGATATATTTGTTCATATTGTGTGTGTGCACGTATGTGTGCGTATCTGTGTGTATGTGCGTATGTGCACATGTTATATTCAACAGTTTTTTTACTGTACTTTAATTAATGATGAGTAAATTACTGTTATTAGTGACAACTTAACCATGTTAAGATGTATATATTTCACTTTATGACGTTAGTTTTAAATTTTTAAGTTTGTTTTTAGTATAACATGGGTCTATTTGCACATGCACTTATACTTAGAGATAAGGGTTGAAAGTGCACTTAAATTGCTCCGCACATGTATTTAAGAAATAAGGGTGGCTATTAAATTAAATTTTAAGTTTGAAAAATTTAAAGTTATTTGCTCCGCACCTATTTTAAATTTAACGGCGTAACCGTTAAAATTTAAGTGTTTCAGAAAGAAAAAAATCAAAATTTAAACCACAAACCACATCAGAGGGTTGATTCGCACCTGCACTTATACTTAAAATTTGAAGTGCTAGCAGTTAAAAAGTTAATGGTTTGTATATTCGCACATAGAAATTTTAAAGTGATTTTTTGCGATTTAATTACACATTTTAAGACTTGTTGTGTTCGCACATGATAACGAATTTGTCCTCAAATTTTAACCCTAATGCTTGTCTCTTCGTACATAAAACACTTAAATTTTGTTAATGTTTTCATCTCCGAATATGTTTTCACCTTTAAATTTTACTTAAAATCAAAAATTCAAATTCAAAATTTTAAATTCAACCTACTCCCAACTAAGACTAATCTACCTAAACCCGGGAAAAGAGAAGAGAAACATACCGGTGGGGAGGTGTTTGCCTCCATTTCGAAGAAGAGAGGAGTTCGAGTGGTGGCTGGTGGTTCAGGGTTGCCACGCCCAGTTTTGCACGCCATGGGATTCACATGCCCAGCTCCAGGAGCTCGTGGAGGTGCGGGATTCCCGTGTGGAGCTCGTGGAGCTCCCGGATTGGCACGCCCTAAACTTGGGCCCCGAGCTCCACCTCCAGCACCGAGTTTGCTCGCCTCGATTGAGGCCTAGAGTTCACGCCATCTCCTCCTCCCGCTTGCTGCCTGATCGCCGCCCTGATCAGTGCCCTGCTCTTCCTCTGACACCCATGATCTTCAACATTGCATATTGTTCCATGAGAATGAAATAGACAGCTAAACAATTCAATGGTTGCATTTATGACTTCAAAACACTGGCATATTCATTATATAACACAGTTGGCATGCATATCTCATGGGTATCATCACACAGGCATGCACGCATGTGCACACATGCACAATATACTACCACGTACTATTTCCAAGTACAGAAGAGGAGCTTGTAAATGCAGTAGCATATGGAGTGCAAAACAACATGAAAATCAAGGTAGTATCTGCATCTGCACACAGCATACCGAAGTTCGTATGTCCCGATGGAGACACCGGCATATGGTGATATGCACAACTGTTTATCTCACCATTCATAACATGTGTTCTTCTTTAATTGACAAGTATGTTTATGTATGTTATGTGTGTTATTGTATGCACATACGTACACATGCCACATATTGTTTGTTTTAGATACGGAAACGACGAGCAAAGAAGAAAGTGGCTTCCTTAACTTATTCAAATGGTTAAACTTCTAATTAAGTTAAACCTCTCACTTAGTTCCATGTTTATGACAGGATTTATTTCGTCTTACTGTTTAACTGAACCTTCAAGTGGTAGTGATGCTGCATCTTTACAAGAAAAACAATGTTTATTATATTATATTAAGATTATACTTTTACTTTTATTACATTATCGAGTTACTGATACATTTAATTGCATTTCAGACTTCTGCAAGACAAGTCAACAATAGCACGGACTACTATGTTTTAAATGGTTCAAAGGTATTGTAAGGCCACATTATATGTATGTAACTATCTTTTAAGATCGTTATAATAAAGATTAATGGAAGCTTTATTTATTAATTACAGGCTTTTATTAGTGGAGGTGGTGCGAGTGATTTGTATCTGGTGATGGCTAGAATAGGGAGTCCTGACCAAAAGGCATTTCTTGCTTCCTTGTTGAAAAGGTCGTGTGTGTGTGTGTGTGTGTGAGAGAGAGAGAGAGACTGACTTGCTTTTGGGACAGGGTACACATGGACTTTCATTTGGTCGGCCTGAAAATAAGTTGGGATGGCATTCTCAACCAACAACTGCGGTATATTGTCATAATAACAGACACAGTTCATATATTTACTTGCTACATGCAGGCACGCACACACACACAGGAGAGAGAGAGAGAGAGAGAGAGAGATGCATACAAACAAACATACTCTATATTTATATATATAGTCCAAGTAATTTTGGAAGATGTACATGTGCCTGCTGAGAATCTACTTGGCAAAGAAGGGCAGGGATTTAATATTGTGATGACAGGTCTTGATGGTGGCCGAATAAACATTGGTTCGTGCAGGTTCTCTTATATACATGAATACATATACATATAACATGTATTATAATAAAGTTCTTTGCAGTGTTGGTGGTGCTCAATATTGTTTGGATGCTGCAAGCAGTTATGTCTCAACTCGCAAACAGGTTCTATTCTTTTATTTACTTAATTATCTCTTTTATTTATTTCTTAGAGTTATAGTTTGGGAAAAATATAGCGGAGTTTCAAACACTCAGTTTAAGCTAGCAGATATGCTAACTTCTATTCAAGCTTCACGATTAATGATTGCAAATGCAGCTTCTGCTTTAGATGCTCATTCACCAGTGGCTTATGTGGTAATGGTTTTCTTATGCAGTATGTCAAAGCTTCTTCAGCATAAAATCAGTAATATAAATCCTGCCTATTGGGGAAGAATTGAAATGTAGCATATGCTGGAGTGTATAAAAATATCCCAATATAAATAAGTGAGCGGGTGGGAGGAGACGGCACGGTCCTTTGCAATTGCCACCCCTAACATCAGGCCAAAATCTGGCTATCGCGAACCATAAACCTAGCCCTTAAAGAATCTTCACAAGAATCTTTTTGGAATAATTTATAAGTGCCCCTTAAAATTTAATATCACCTTCCGAGGTGGTTTTAAATTTTGATTTTTTTCTTTCTAAAACACTTAAATTTTAAGGGTTATGCCATTAAATTTAAAATAGGTGCGGAGCAAACAACTTTAAATTTTTTACACTTAAAATTTAACTTAATGGCCACCCTTATCTCCTAAATACATGTGCGGAGCAATTTAAGTGGACTTTTGACCATTATCTCTAAGTATAAGTGCAAGTGCGAATCGACCCAGAAAGTGATATTAAATAAGGGGCACTTATAAATTATTCCAAAAAGATTCTTATAAAGATTTTTAAAGGGTTAGGTTTATGGTTCGCGATAGCAGATTTTGGCATTAGATGGGCTGATGTTAAGGTGGTAATTGCAGAGGATCGCGCCGATGGGAATAGCTTTTGGATCTTTCGGTTCACCAGGTCGTCTCTCGCTGCCCATCCTGTGGATTCGGCAGTTTTAAGGGTTAACCCATTCGGGGATCTCCGGATCCATGCTTATTTCTGGCTTCCCGAAGCATTGTCGCTTGCTACGCCTTCTTGGTCTCTGGGTACCTAAGTATCCACTGTAAGCCCTTCCCCGTTTGGACCTCGCCGTTTCATTGGAGCTCCAATTAAGGTGCTAAATGGAAGTATCTTGTCAGCATCCATTGAGTGAACCAAAGGATTCGTCGGTTACGCATGTCAGCCGGACGGCAGGAATCACCCCCTCGTCGCCGCTGCAACAGCTTGTTGGGGAGGAGCGAACTATTAATTCGGTTCGAATATCCTACTGCCACTACCTGCCCGGGCAACGATGAATCAGGCATCCGACTTACAGATGCAACGACTTGATTGCGAAGGCGCTCCGCCGGCTGGGCCCCTCTCCGTATCTGAACCGAGCGAAATATGGAGGGTGGACTGTGGATCCACCATGCGCGGGTTCAATTCCGTCATTCGCAGCTGGACACGGAGGAGAGGTCGTAGCTGGGGAAGAGGCATGTTCCTTCGCGCACGATAACCAACAGATATTTTCACGAACTATTACTCCTATCGATAATCCCATCTCAGCCGATGCCCCTGTTGCGTCATCGCTAATATGATGCAATGCACAGTATTTACTCAATCACTCTTTCACGGACAATCGATCATCCATCGGAGCTGCTGAGGCGAAACAACACCCCAAGCCCTTGGAGAGGTTTAACTTAATAATTAGAAGTTTAACCATTTGAATAGTTGAGGAAGCCACTTTCTTCTTTGCTCGTCGTTTCGTATCTACAACAACACAATATGTGCATGTGTACGTATGTGCATACATATACACAACATACATAAAACATACTTGTCAATTTGAATTTGAATTTTTGAATTTTAAGTAAAATTTAAAGGTAAAAACATATTCGGAGATAAAAACATTAATAAAATTTATGTATGAAAAGACACGCATTTAGGGTTAAAATTTAAAGACAAATTTGCTATCACGTGGGAAACAATAAGTCCTTAAAATGTATAATTAAATCGTAAAAATCACTTTAAAATTTCTATGTGCGAATATACAACCATTAACTTTTTAATGCTAGCACTTTAAATTTTAAAGTATAAGTGCAAGTGCCAATCGACCCCATATTCGTCACTATTACTACGCAGTGCTACTTTGTATTAAATTATTAACTTTATAACTATAATTATTTTATTTGAAATGATTAAATAATAGAATTAAAAATATGAAGATATAATAGAAATATACTACGGTGTTTGAGCTGCAGGTCAAAGGTTTGTGTGTGTGTTTTGAAAGTCTTTAATGTGTATTTAATTTCAATAGCGAAAACGAGATTATACATGTACACAAGTAAACAAAAGTTTACTGACTTTAAGTTTGGTTATTAAAATGATAAAATTTTAATTGTATATACTTTATTAATTATGATTTGTTCCTTTGTTCATGATATTCATGAAGACGTTGAAAGTTTACCATAAACAATCGTCGGTTTGCCTATGTGAAACAGCCTCTCACTGCAGTAAATTTTCTGTTATAAAATAAATATACAACTAATTTAGTAATTTTATAACGTAAATAAGAGCAAGTATAGAATATTCTTGTTTTAAATGCATTCTTTATATATCATTATATGCCAGTATTAAATTTTAAAAATAAATTATATATGTGATAAAAGATACAAACTTTACTGTAGGTAGCAGCCATATAATTTTTTTGTATGTTTTGATACCCGTATTTTGTATCTATATGCACACGCGCATATCTGTATAATCTATTTTTGAATCGTTTAGAGCTGTAGAAATACATGCATATTCAATTATGTATACTTCCACTTATGTATGTACATAAGGTCATACACATACTATATTTTATTTTATATAATATAGATATGATATTTTATTAATGAAGTTATAGTGATTAGTTTCATTATTTTTATTAATGTGTTGTGTCCAGGAACAAGCACGAAGATTCAGGAATCTCATGGAACACATAAGTAATTTATAAATATATTATACCCTTTAATTAACACCCATGTAGTTTCAAATAATGGAACACTCACACACAATATAAATAGATATAGGATTGAAAGAGCAGATAAAATGTCAGATGTATTAGTTTACAAAACCCTGCTTTATACAGGAAACCTCCTGCCACGTGGCACATGTGACACGTGGTGCTAACACATGGGGGCCAGATCACCACCATGTGTCACTACACATGTGTGTATATACACATGTCATGCGATATACGGTATGTTACCTAATATACAGTATCTTACACTATCCTCCCCTCTGCGGCTGTGTAGATGGTGATGGATTTGATGGTCCTGGATCCGTGTGAGCTGGGCCATCTAAGTATGACAAATGTACTCAATGAGTCTCGAATGACAAACCGCTTCATTCGAACCACGTGAACTATCTCAACTCATGAGATCCCACCAACTGTACTTGATATACTTGAGGACTAACCTTTCAAAGTACTTGGTAGGGACCAGGCACTTATGTAATAACTAGTTGCAAGCCCATGTGCAGTCAGCTTGGGAAAACATACAAACTAAGTCACTGTCAGCAAAATCTGGTGGAATTTGATGTCGTGCATTGTAAGAAGATTGCTGCCGCATTTGAGCTCGACCAAGTGTTTAACAGACTCTGCACGCAGAAGAGGCAAAACAGCATCCAAATGTCGGCCACATCTTTGCATCCTCGGCACGTGGCAGATTCGATGATAACCCAATTCACTAGGCAACTTAGGATCAATATCCATACAATACCTTGAATGGAGAGATACCAACGAACTCTGAATGCCTGTTACATAAGCAAATTTCAAACATCGTAAATACCAATCCCAATCCGTGTGATTGAAGTTCACATACTTCGAGATCATACCCTTGAAGGTCCGATTCAATCGCTCTACCAAACCATCAGTTTGTGGATGATACGGAGAGACAAATGAATGTTTTACCCCTAACCTTCACACAACACTCGGTTACCTTTGTAATGAAAGCGGGGCCATTGTCTGATAACATCCGCTCTGGACAAGAATGTTACAAAACCACATTATCGAATAGAAACAAAGTGTTGACATGGCAGTTGCATCTGGAAGAGCACCAACCTCCACCCATCGAGTTAAATAATCGGATACAACAATGATGTACTAGTTACCGTGAGAAGAACGTGGAAAAGGTCTCATTAATCCACTACAATTAATCAAAAGGCGAGAGACATTTGTTAAACAGGAAAAGGGCTCTGCCTCACCTTTTTCCTATTTAACCTGTTTCCTTCACGCAGACAGGAAACCTTTCATACAACGTACAGGAAAGGCTACACCTTTCCTTTCTCAACTCTCATATATCTGATATATAATATCAAACTTCTCCCAGTGCCACTATGACTGGTCTCCAAAGTCAAGGGAAAGAACGGATTTTGGCTATTGCCTTGTTAGATCCATTCATTGAGAGTAAGCATACACACACACAAGATCTCTAATATTGCACCTTTCATTACTAACATGAATACAAAAGACAAAGTGTAGAGAACCTTTATCTCCTGCTAAAACTTCAAAATGGAGACCTTTCTCCTGTTAGAACTTCCTATTGAGACCCTCCTGGAGACCCCTTCTCCTTGCCCTAACTACTCTTAACTACCCTTCCTCTCGCCACGTCATCCTTTTCCCTTTTCCTTTTCCTTTTCCTTACCTTTTCCTCTCGGTAAGGATTTTCCTCTTTCAACAACCTTTCCTTCCATTTTCCTTACGCACCTTTTCCTCTCGGTAAGGATTTCCTCCTTCACAGCCTTTCCTTCCATGCTTACTAACAGAACTTCCTACCCTTATTCTCTCTACAATAGGATGTCTTATGCTCTTAATATTTTACCTTTAACAACATTGATGCCCATGGCCCGAGTCGTAGAGGAATTCCGAGTTTGACAAGTGGGACAACTTTGAATATACCTGATCACATCACCACGCATGCTGGGCCAATAAAATGATCGGCGCAGCTTCTCCAACACTCGTTGGTGACCAAGATGACCTCCAACAATAGGTGAATCATGATATGCTCGAAGAAGGTGTGGAACATATGTAGAGGGTACAGCCAAACGCCATCTGTCCTCTGGATTTGTCCCAATAAAATACAATAAACCATCCTGAAGTCGAAACTGAGCATGATATTGTCGAAACCGAGGTTCGGAAGACGGATTGCAAACGCATCGCGTAATTGCCTCGTCCATGGTTCATGTTTTTGAGCATCCTGCCACTGTTCCAAGGATGGTAAGTCGGCATCGAATACCTGAGGGGCTTGTATCAAACCGAATTGCAGCTACTGCATGAGCAGGCAAAGTGGAATCGGAGGGGTGCTCGAGAAAGTGCATCCGCATCCACCATTGTTCGCCCAGGCCTGTGCACCACCTTAAAGTTATATACCTGGAGACGTAATGCCCATCTGGCTACGCGACCCACTAAATTCTTCCGTTTTAATAAGGAAGTGACAGCAGCATGATCACACTCCAAAAGTGTTTCACTCCCATGTAAGTAGGCATGAAGTCGTTCAAAACCCCAAACAGCAGCAAGGCATTCTTTTTCAGTAGTGGAATAATTCCGCTCAGCCGGCGTGAGTACTCGACTAATGTAAGCCACCGGGTGTCGAATTGAAGAATCCACAGCATCAGTTTGCATCAATACACCACCAATACCAACATCTGAGGCATCTACTCGTAAAATGAACGGACGAGTAAAATCTGGGTATTGAAGCAATGGTGGAGTTGTCAGGAACTCTTTTAACTGGTCAAATGCCTGCTGACACCTGCGAGTCCACCTGAAAGATACCTGTGGATGAACTAACTCCCGAAGAGGGGCAGTTCGATCAGTGAGATGATCGATGAATCGACCCAAGTACTGCACCGTGCCCAAGAAACGCTGGACTTCCTGTACTGTACGGGGACGAGGAACTCTCGAACAGCTCGCAACTTCATTGGATCCACCTGTAAACCCTCTCGAGATATACGGTAACCCAAGTAAGTGGTGTCGGTCGAACCAAACACACACTTTTCAAGTTTCAACTTCAGGCCAACTTCTCGAAATCGATCAAGAACGCGCCGTACATCACGAATGTGATCCTCCCAAGAACCAGACCCATGAATGAGCACATCGTCGATAAAATCGGCAGTGATATCAGGCATATCGGAAAGAAGCTCATCCATCATGCGTTGAAAGGTGGCAGGAGCTGAAGTCAATCCAAAAGGCATGACCAAAAACTCGTAAAGACCAAATGGTGTCCGGAAGGCCGTTTTTGGAATATCCTCCTCAGCCATAGGAACCTGCCAATATCCTGATGCCAAATCCAACTTAGTAAACCATCGACTCTGACCCAAACGATCTAATAGATCGGCAGAGTTCGGAAGTGGATAGACATCTTTGATGGTAACATCGTTAAGAGGTCGGTAATCCACACAAAATAGAGATCCATCAGGCTTGGGAACCAAATGAGGTTCACATGCCCATGGACTCCGTGATGGACGACACACTCGTTTACCAATCATATCAGTAACAGCTGTTCGCATGGCTGATAACTCTTTGGTGACCTGCGTCGAACCGGGACTTTGAAAGGCTTTGCATTGCCGGTGGGTATACAGTGTCGAGTCTTCACACGTGCACCTTGGGACAGATCAAATTTGAACAAACTTGCATACTACTGCTTAAGTTGTTCGATGCAGTGTGCTCGATACCGGTGACGGATCCGCATTTGAACCTGTTGAGATGAACACCACCCCAAGAGGAATCAAAGGAGCTGTATGTGATACAAACAGCAACAAGCTTCTCTGGACGTAAAGGAACAGACTGCAGAGACACAGACTCCAAGCGTAATACAGGAGGAGAGAGTGAAAAATCACACATACCTTTCGACTGCTTCAACCAATCACATCCCAGAATAATGTCAAAGACCTGGGAAGGGACAACCCTAAGAGACCCAGAGGGAAACTTACGTTGTCACCCAAACCAGCGTAGTCGAAGTGGTGTACTGTGATACTGCACGAGACTGCCCATTACCATATAAAATGTGCAAGACCTTATCTGCACGTCTTAAGGGTAATGAGCACCGATGCGCTAGAGAAGAAGTTATGGAAGACATACTGGATCCTGTATCCACAAGCACTGTGACTGAAAGATCATTCACTCGTGCAGAAAATGTGAAAACTGGATGATCTGGTGGAACTTGCAAACCCTTGATATGCATAGCGGAAAAAGCATGGAGGTGAAGTCTCCATCGCACGGGATCCCTCCGTCGCCCGTACGATTACTGGTTTTCCGCAACAGATCCATCTGCAAGAGAGGCTTCGTCATCTGGAAGCTCATCATCAGACATAATGGCCGCCACAGGCACACCATCCGGAACATATGGTCGCCAGCCTGGATGTGGTGGACGCCAATCAGGATACACATCGCATGCCCGCCAAGTATGTCCAGGGCCCAACAGGCCCAACAATGAACTTGATTGGGTCGACCTGCATTGTTCCGATTCCTCCTGTCACGAATCCGTGGATTTTGACCACCACGGGCAGGTACTGGAGCAGGTGCAGGACGATTTCGTGGAGGTGGTCCACGGGGTGGGCCCCGAGGTCGACCACGAAAGGCTTGCCGTGCGGGCACATATGCAGCAGCATCAACCTCCATTGGATCAGCACGCTGAACAAGAGGAGCAGGTAACCCAAGGGGAACACGGCCCTCACCAGGCACCAACTCAAAACGTTGAGCTAGTGCAAAAGCTTCCTCCAATGTGGTAGGACGAAGAGCCCGAACGAATCGAACAAGTTCGGGTCGCATAGTTGGCCATAACATACCGAGCTTAATAGGCTTAGGCATGTTAGGAGGAAAGCATCATCTGAATCCTCAAACTTTGCCAAACGTACGTTTGAGGCATTCCGTTAACCGATTACTATTGGCTTGAATCTCTGCAACCAATCCATTATACCACTTAAGCGCAGGGCCTTCCAAACATGTAGGGAATTCTCTAAGAGCACGGGCCTCATCCCAACCATAGTAACGAACAATGACTTGGAAATGATCAAATTAGTGATATACATCATCTCCTGGATCACCACAAAAAGATCGGGGTGAACCCTCGGATTTGTGGCCTGTGAAGAAGATGAAGGAGTAATAGAAGCAGATCCCCCGACATAAGGCTCAGACGGGGAAGAGAAGGACGGACCTCAACAAAGCGCTCCAACAACTTAGTTTGTGCATCAATAACAGTAGCAATAATGTTAAAAGCCGTTGTCATGGAAACAAGAAAAGAAAAGGCGGAAGAAAGGAATACCCAACTTCTCCACCAATGAAAGAGCAGATATATTAAATGAAATGTCAGATGTATTATTATAAAACCTTGCTTATATACAGGAGACCTCCTGCCACATGGCACACATGCAACACGTGGCACTGACACATGGGGCCACATGTGTCACTATACATGTGTGTATATACACATGCGTATATACGGTATGTTACCTAATATACAGTATCTTACAGGATTTATTAATATATTAATATTAAGCTTTTTGAGTTACAAAAGTTGGTCGTGGCGCGCTTTATACACGTGGGGGAAGTAGAGTGGGGCCCACAGCTGTGGGTACGGTCGACCACATAATGTGGCCAGCGACGGGACGTGGTACTCCGTACTCTGATGACGTCATCAGCCAACTCCCTGCATTTAATGCATCACCTGGCCCCTTATGACATGCTGGGACTGCGACTGTGGGCCATCCGAAATCCCTGTCGGATTTCCGATTTGGGCTATGACATGCCGTGGCAACTACCGCTGATGTGAGAGGTATATCAAATATTCTGATACTATTATCATCGTGCATGCATACAAAGACGTGTGTGTGTGTGTGTGCGTGCGTATTAAAATGTTATTAGTATGATTCATTATTAGCAAACTGACCTTTTCGTTTTCTTGGAGCTTTTCAAAGAATGTGCCGAGAGGTTTCACATAGTGGAGAGTGTTGAGATGGTGTTGGGATCTGTGCCGTCGATTCCGGAACCTGTTAAATCTACGGCTGTCGTTTTGAATTGATTTATACCAACACCAAGCTCCGTTACCTCCACCGTGAACTAAAACAATGTGCTTTGTTTCTATATCATCCGGTAAACCTGGCTGTTAATTAAAACCTGATCAAATTCCTTGTGTGTGTGTGTCTGTAACACACACACACACACACATATATATAGACACACACACATAGAGAGAGAGAGGGTAGACCGCTATGAATTATCACGCTTGGTTGCATATCAATAGCAATTATACGAGAAGCACCAGCAAGCCTAGCACTTCAGTAGAAGTGAAATTAATAATTCATACAAAACCTAATTATCGTTATAAATCTCACTGCTAATCCAACGGTTCCTAAGTCTATAACAGCAACGGTGGATCCAGGTTGAATGTTTCCAATGTTCAAAGCTGATCCCAGTCCTGAATTATTATAAATCAGACTAGTTTTACATCACAAATTATATGGGGACACCACAGCTGAGAAAAATTAAGGTGCTAAAAATTCTTACAGGTCTTAATTAAATTCCAATACAGGAGTAACATTAGCTTTTTAGTTATAATATATATATATATTATATATATATATATAGTAATAACACCTTCAGTAAATATTATTGTGTAATTAAACTTAATTGGACTTCCCGAAATGATGTACTTAATAAGCAAAATTATATATATGCCCATACATATGCATATATGTGTGTGTGTGTGCGTGTGAGAGATTTACGTCAATCTTTTGTAAATTTCGATATATGATTAACACATTGAAACATTGAAGATATTTATGAAAATGCTTATTCAAATTTTGTTTAATTTTTTTTTTCATTTGCAACGTTTACAAGACATTTTTCACGTACAATCAAATAAAGTCTTTTTTTATTAAACACGTGGCAATTGAAATATTTCAGTGTATATATACAAATGAGGACAATCGCTGTTTAATATATAATAAATAAATGTCAAACTCAAACACATTTTACACATGCACGCGCACACACGTGGAACGTGTAGTTCTAAAGCACGTGGTAGGCACACAAAGCAGTCAATATATACACACAACCGGCATGAAGGTAATGAAGTTATCTACGTCACTGTCATATACATGTATACGTCTACTATGTATATCAATATACATCGTATAGGCAATACTGAAAATTCATTCATGCTTGATTAACAAGTTGATTAAGGTTAAAAGGCTCAATTTGTGTAATGTCGCCATTCCATAGTCTCTTGAAAATCTGAGAATATGCCGATTCCGTAGGATGTGAGCCGTCCCAGAACAGATACTTGGAAGGGTATTTTCCCGTATATACCTTGTACGGATAGTTCGCTGGTACCTGTTGTCCACATGAAGTTGCTGCATTAAACGGCCCTGCTCCACAACATGCTGACGTTGTGCTCACATAACCTGCATAATACATAAAAATTAATTAATATTATATAAATAAAATATATTAATTAAATTAACTAATTAAATATTTAATTATTAGCTAATTAAAACGTACCATAACTTGTTGCGTTGCTCATGATGTCCATAAAGATGTTGAAAGTTTTACCATAAACAATAGTCATATCAGGGAGTTTAGTTTTAAGATCCTTCACAAGCGCCTGTAGCTTTGAGTTAAATAGTAAACTCATCTGGTTTGCCTCTGTTAAACAGCCTGTTATTCTGTAAACTCGCAACAAACCGTGAAAACGGGGTACATCCTAACACCAAGTTCGAATACTGCTAGCTTCTTAGCACCGTGCTCGTTAAGTGTCTGTTAATTAACACATTAATTAATTATTATAATTTAATACTAATTATGTGTATGTTTACCATAATGGTTTTATTATACTCGTGCATGAGACTGTCAATAAACTCTTGGGGCTTTAGAATCTGCTGAAGAGTAGTGTTTTGCATGTAATTAATCCCAATATCATTGCTTCCACTTGTTAAAATGTATAAGGAGCTTGAGAGCATATTCTTTGTTCGTTCCTCTCCTAAGTCGTTTTTGAGTTTAACCACTACTCGGTGGAACTGCTGCATCTGTGCACTCATAGGTAACACCCCCTGTAATCATATTCAAATAATAATTAATAAATATTATAACAAATTTGGTAGTTAAAGTGTCTCTAGCATATAATAAAATCTCTTGTTATGTATAGATATTATAATAAATTTGGTGAGCAACTTTGCCTGTACTATCTTTCTTATTAGTATTAAGTATGAAATTAATAATTAATAAATACTATAAATAATTTCGTGAGTAACTTTGCTTGTAGTATATTATTTAATTACATATGAAAATAAGGTGTGCATGTCTGTGATGTACTTTGAACATATTAATTAGTCATGATTTAATTAACTTACGGCTCCTACGCTTGTTGAATCCAGGAAACCACTTCCTCCGGAAGCAAAGTTTGCTCGTATGTAAAATTTCCATTCGGTTGAAGTGACGGGCTCAGTAGCGGAAGATGTATGCAAAGCTGTACAAAAAACAATACATATATACTTAAAATTAACTATAAACTTAAATGATAGTTTAACGTTGACAGATGATGCAACATACAGCAGCATTATTGCATGCGAAATAAACAATAAACAATGTCACAGACACGAGGATACACATACAACTAAATTACCTATGAAATCCGCAATTGTGCGACCATTTGTGAATCGCCCAGTGGGTCTGTGAAAGTACGATTCACCGTATGGAGGGAAATCGACGCGACTCGTGGAATTTTTAATAAACACATTGTTGCCCGCATCTAACTGAGAATCGCCAAATGCGAACAGTCCCTGAAGATTGCTACATGAAGATTGCTTAGTAAAGAAAGCTATAGTAAACAGGAGAAGAAGACTGGCGTGGAGTTCTTCAACTGGGCTGGCTTCATTTTCAAAAATCTACTGTAGCAATTTCTAGTGCTGCAAGCACTATGACTGACTAATATATGTACATATGAGTGTATACATAAACATTTATTCATGTAAATAAAAAATTATTATATGGTATTATACGGAATAGAAAGCCAGAGATTCTTCCAGGAATAATGTTCTAGCGGTTCGCTTTCTGTGCCGCCAGTGGCGACCAGAAAGTGTAAACTCCGTGTCCTAAGTTAGGAATGTGATTATTTCACTAAGTAGGATTACTGTAGCAGGATTATGACATGAGCAGCACAAAGACGATCCCTCTGAAATTGTGCTGCATAAATTTTTATGTGCTAGAATCAATTTTTTGATATCTTATTATATGGTGTTAAACAGTATGAACAGTTTTATCTTAAATATACACAAAGTATATTACTAGCAAACATTGCATATTGGGCGTTGTAAAATTTATTGCTCAAATTTTTTGTTAGCAGAGAAAGAAAGAAATACGCGAGATTGTGCTCATGTCATTAAATTTAGAGGGAAATGTTAGGAAGGTGGTTGTTAACGTTGTAGGGTTGTTTAGCTGGTTGTTTTGGATTACGTGGGTATATTCAGATAAGAACAGGGGAAAAATTCCTGTAGTTGAAAAATTTGGTTGAAATATTTATTGTAGGCACTCTTATGCTTTTAAATTCTAACTAATAAATTGTAAATGATTTTTGAATTTAACAACTTATGGTGCTAATCAAGAACATATGCACATGCACTCTAAACATGATGGTGTGCATATATGCATATCTCATTCTACATATGCAACCGACAGCAGGTACAATATGAACGTTTATGATACCGATCTTTTGGGTCGACGTGTATTATGTACACAGTGTACACAGTTTACGTAAGTACGTATTGTTACCAATCGTATAAAAAAGGGTAAGTATTTAAGTAAGCATTTAAGAAAAGAAAAAGGAACGTAAATTTGAGATTAATATTAAATTCAGAGTTTTTATGATAATAACTCCGAATAATGTTTTAATAACTCAAAAATAAAATAAATAGGAATTCCTTTAACTTCCTTTTAAACAAGTGATATTTTAAAATTTATTATAAATTTGCAACTTATAAAAAACTAAAATGTAAGAGTTCTTAAAATAAATAACAAGAACTATGAACATCACTTTAATTCTATATCCTTTAGTTTTTATCAAAATAAAGTGTTTATTATAAATTTGCAACTCTAAAAAATCAAACTGTAATTTATGTTAGAGTTCTTAAAACTTAAAACAAAATAAATAAAATGGGCCATGAAAACTATTTTAATCTTATTTTTTAATTTTCTTATAAACCCATAATGTAAAGTAAAGTGTATATTTTAAATTTCTTATAAATTTCTAACTCAAAAAAATTAAATTTATATTAAAGTTTTAACTTAGTGTCACATGAGTAAATTTTACATAGAACTACCAAATTAAGAAAATGTAAGATTGAACTTTGTGATTACAAATTAATAATAATAAAAAAAAAAAACTTAATTATTCTTAACACTTAAGTGCTTAATGAATCAATTAAAAAGTGTTAAGAAATTAATTGAAATGAAAAGGAAGATAAATGAACATTGTGAAAATTATTATATAAAAAATACAATAAAAAAGAGAAAAATAAAAAATAATATATAAAAAACTGTGCCAAAGAGTTTAATTAGAAAGAAGTGTTATATGAATTAGTAAGAAATGTTGAGACACTAATTCAAATAAAGAAGAAAACAAGTGAAGATTATAAAATATCTTATAAAAGATATATAAAAAAAAAGAAAAGTGAAAAATAATAATGCAAAAAGATAATACCAAAATTGGTGCTATTTAATTCATGAGTTAGCAAATGCCTATTAGGATATTAAGTTAGAAAAGTATTAAAAGATTAAAGATGCAAAATATAAGAAATTAAGTGCTAAAATTAGTGTTAATTACTTTATGATTCATGAGTTAACATATATTTTAAATAGATAAAAGAAAAATAATAAAACATTGTAGGAATTATCTTATAATGAAAAGACAAAGGTAAAGACTTTAATTAAAATAAATATCATAGCACGAATGAGCTGAAGAAGTAATAACTAAAAATTATAGATTTATAACTCTATTTTACATATATATAGACTACAATTTACTAACCCTTTCAAGGATTCATTTTAATAAAACATTTAAAATTTATTACATAACTTGTGTGTGTGTGTTGCGTGTGTGGACATGCTCCCATATATACATATATTTATATTTGAGTAACCATAATTGTCTTTCATGAACTATATATTAAAGTATCAGATTGCTAAACGCAGGCAAGTTTTATAACGCAAAGAGAGGATTTCTAACTAATATAAAACATGGTATAAATAAACCTCATTTAACAGTTCGTGTAATAAAACCTGTTGAACTTTAAAATTATTATGATTTCTAACTAATACTATTATGAATGGATAAAACATTGTATAAATAAACATCTTGAATGTGTAAAACAATAAACAATAGAAAAACATTTACATTTTTACTTTTATAAAATTGTTATTTTAAGCTCAATTCAATGGAACATAGAACGTTATACAATCGTAACAAAACATAATATAATATAATAGAGTTTATAAAATTTTAAAACAAAAAGAATGAGATTTATACAAGCTTACTTTCACTCACAAGCAAGGGGCACAAATCTTCTTGTACCCTTCTAAGGCCTTTAACATCAACCACCAACCTCCTTCAATAGTCTCGAATCTGACATTATCAAAACTCCCAACATTGTTCTTCTCAATCTCAATGCCTCCTGGTTCTCATTGTTGACGTTGTTCCTTCCTCTGTTGTATATCAGCCTGTTAAACAGCTTGTATTTGTATGTACATGTATATATATCCATGTAAATACGTATATACTTTATATTAATACATGACTCTCTCACTCTCTCTCTCTCGCACGCACGCGCGCGACACACACACACACACAAACTTACGTGACGTCCATGTTGTTGTTGATGTTCCTGCCCCTGGTGTACATTGTGATCACAAACCACCATTGAAGAGATTTCAGTCGCATGTACAATACCACCTCCACCGTGACTACCATTACTGTTAGTTAGAGCTCGAGCATTTCTCTTCTTCTTGTTGTTGGCAGTCCCTTTGTTGTGTACAAGCAGTTGATATTGTCTCTCGTGTACAGTAGGATTCTGTACTATTACCAACATTGGCTTTTGGTTTCCTTCGCCTTTTGCCAATGACATAGGCTGTGTAAATGAGCATACATGTATTACACATTGTGTGTGTGTGTGTGTGAGTGAGAGAGAGAGATTACCACTCCTATGTGCCACTCTTTAAAGCTGAGGGTGTTAAAGTCCTTTTCATTCATTTCCTGCCCAATAGTTTTAGAATTCATCTCTATCATGTGTATACGTGTGTATATGTACATGTGTATACTACATGTATACGTGTGTGCGTGTGTGTGTATTACTTACTATGCTATAGATTGGAGGCAGCACAGAGTCTCTTGCAGAATGCAAAGTTGGAATGACGGTAAAAAAGGGAGTTGTCTCTCTTGCTCTAAACGTCCATCTGCATGTAGTTATATTAGAACACCCACAGACGCACGCACGCACGCGCATGCATGTATATTATTTTCTTTACCCAATGTAGAAGAAAATGCCAATCTCTGTCCACTCTCGAACCAGCAACCTCATCCAGTATCATTAGCCATTCCCTCAGCTTTTGCATGCATCTATCGAGTACAAAATAATACATTATGTACTTAAATGATTAGACTTTAGTAGCATAGTATCATACCAAAACCTCGGCAACCACCATCATTAACATTGCAGCTTGGAACTTCCTGTAAACAAAGTACCTCTTAAAAACATAAAATATATACACACTGAATACATATATACATGTATATATATGTATATATAGAGAAATATATAGTTTTGTATGATATATATGCTTTGCACCTCGTACTTGAACATTGTGTATTTGGTGTAGAGAGCTGTGTGCATCATATGTACACCCTCGTCTTGTATGAGCTGAAGCTGCTCCCTTAGTAATGCAAGATTCCGGGACACGTGAAGGAATATTATATAGAGCAGCACCAAATATATTAACACTACCAAAAATCTGATAATACACTTATATATGTCTTGTATCTATTATATATCTATAAATATAGACATGTATTACATCGTATGTACGTACATGTGTGTGTGTGGTGTGTGTGTGTGTGTGTGTGTGTGGAGAGAGAGAGAGAGAGAGCTTACTGCAAACTGTGGGACAGCAGCCTTGTAGCCAGTGAGAGTGAGGTAGAGAAGCGAAGCTAAGCCGGCAATGCTCCTGCGCTCCGAGATGGAGAGCTGCTCGTGCATTATACAGTAGCCATGTGAGATGAGCAAGAACGATATGAAACACGTTGTCTCGAAAAAAAATGCGAGTCACAAATACTCCGAATGCTACCCAGAACGAACATGTCCCCAAATGAGGCACGAATACCTGTATGTTGTACTCAGTTGTGTGTGTGTGCGTGCGCGTGTGTGGTACATAGCATTCTATATACCATAGCATATGTTCCGTGTGCATATCTGGTTCCGTATAAACAGGGAGTAACTAGAGAATCTCTCTCTCACCACGCATGTAATAATACTCTCTCTCTCTCTTCTCTCTCTCTCTCTCTCTCTCTCTAATGTCGATGTATATTATTACATGCGTTAGTGTGTGTGTGTGTGTGTGTGTGTGTGTGTTTGTGTGTGTCACACAATCACCAAAACGCAAATGAGAGCCCCAGAACAAGTGCTTTGAGAACGGGCACTGCTGTCAGGATCCATTGCAAGTTACTAGTCTGCCATGTACAGAACAATGTCTTATTGCGTGTGTGTGTTTTCAAAACATATGGGTGTCTTAATGGGTATGTATCTAAACGTGTGTGAGAGAGACAGAGAGACAGAGAGACAGAGAGAGACAGAGGGAGGGAGGGAGATCTACATGTAATGTTTCTTACATTGAATTGAAGTATACATAGTGAATGAACAGAGGAGGAGGTAAGAGAATACCTGCCACTGACGCTTGCTCCAGGGTTAAGAGCCCATATACCGACCAGAGTGGTCCAGATTAGAAGCAATCCGAAGAATAGAAAAGGAAGAGGCCGATATAGAGACTCCCAATCACCGGAGTTTGTCGACACCATCAATCTGGGCCCATTATTCGCGACTGCTTCCATCTCATCTCACAATCCGATATACATTTTGTGAAGAACAATCTAAGAACGGAAGAATCTAACAATCTATGTGTGTAATATACGAGGAATGTGAAGCCAAACGTTAGGAATGTGCGTGAGTGCGTGTGTTATGTGTCGCTCTGTTTGGACAAGCTAACTGGCCGTTAGTTAGCCGAAGGACGCTTATTGGGAAGCGGTAACTAACGGGACAGGTGGGAAAGGGTTTGGGAAAATTTAACGGTCCAATTTTTTTGCGGTTGTGTGCGGTTACCATAACCACGCCGTCTTCACCATGGTAACTAACCGGCACTGATGACGACATCCATGCATTTTATTTTCTTCTGTTTATATCGGTCAACCTGTCAATACAGCAGAATGTGGTCGGTCAACTGTATAACGGCATACACAAACAAATATATACAAATATCGCTGATTTTGAAGAAATAAATATAAATACTCAATGAATTATTATTATGTTGATTATTAATGCATTTATAAATATATCACTACACCAACGTATAGTATAAATATTGTACTTTATAAACATTTATTTTATAAATTAATAAATTATCAATAATATAATATATAATCTGTAAAAAAGAATATCTAATAATAAAGCATTTATATAAAACTGTATAAACTATGTCTGCAGAAATAAAACTTTAAATTGAAATCTATGAAAGCAAGTTGTTGACATAAGAAAGGTGACGTTCACATAACTTAATAAAATCTTCCAAATTAAAGATAATTAAAATACATTAAACACACTAATCAACATACGATTAAATATATTTGATTCTATAGTTATTTTAATTTATATAATCTTAAACTTATACTTTTTTAATTTTTTAATCGCATATAGATAGTTAAACAAATTTAAACTAGTCGAATATAAAGAATTTTTTTTTTAATAAAACATTATAGACAATTCAGGTTTTACGGTACTTATCATTTTTATTATTCTATTCTATTGTTTCCTTATGTAATTTATATGAAATTAAGTTATCTATGTTCAAGTTTCATTATTTATTCATAATAATTATTTTTAAAATACGAATTATCACATTAAACTATACATTCAATTGTATTATAAATGGTATAACAAACATAATGGGTTTCGCAACATAGGTTTATATTTAATGTAGTGATGATTTTGATTTCGTTGACAAGTGCTATGAAAATATATATAACACAACAGACAATATGTATATAACATTTCATTATATACATAAAAGTTGTTGTTTTAACTATATCATATATACACATATATACTAGTATATAGTTATTATATAGATATATCCATCTATATATATATTATACAGACTTTCAACAATCCAAAGCTGTAAACGTTCCTTAAAAAATGAGTTTTTAGGCTTTAGATTATTTGGATTTCTTGAGTATCACTACAATTAAAGTTCGATGTTTCGTTATGGGTAACGAAGATATTGTTAAAGACTGTCCTTTTGACCGCAACTTTTTCAAAAACCTGTCACTACGTTCAAGCTAGAGAAGCTAGTGTACCAAGCTGGCTTATACTTCCCTGGCACATGCACTGTGGGATTGAAACTGGAAATATTTTCAAATTGCTATTAAAACATAACATATGAATTAGTTTAGTTTTTGCCTACTCACATAATGGGTCGAAACTATGCAATATTGGATTTTCTCATTGAGTTGCGGCCATTCATATAATTCAACACTAACTTCCCGTAACGTAGAAGTCTGATCTGTATGAAATAAAAATAAATTCTTTAATGCAAATAAGATTTAAATTTCATCGGTCATAAGCCATTTTTGAAAATGAAACATACTTTGGTACCATGTCAAACCGACATACCGTTATTTATTTGTTGGTGCAGTGTATGTAGAAACTATGTCTTGCATTTCCTTTTCCTTAGTCACATCCACGCGTTACACACCAAGAACTTCAAAGCGAACTGTATCTTTTATGAGATACTTTGTTTTAGCCGTTCTACACATAGATCAAACATTAGAAAATTAAAATAGCACTGTTTATTTCTTTTACCCATCTTGCTTCCTTCTTAAACTGTAGCAAGTCCTGAAAGTGACGGGAACTTACCAAAAAATTACATGTACAAATTACTTAGCGTCGCAATCATATTAGCGAGTGAAGAGGAAAAGCTACAGGAACCTGCCACATGTGCATACCCAAGGAGTTACACGTAATAACCCTAACTTATATGTAAACTTTATATAGATATAAAAGAAATAGAAGCTTTCTTTTTTTTGCTTTATTTATTTTTTCCTGTTAATATAAAAGACATAAACAAAGAAAGAAATTTAGATGTAAAGTGCTCTCGTGATAATCGTGTGTATTTGTAAATTGTGCTTGGTATAGTATATTACAATATTAATTAATTTTAAATAATGCAATAACTATTATTTGATTATCTTATTACTTAATATTTCTTTATTCACCATAATTATTAATTAAACAATTCTTAAATAAAATAGATATGTTATATATAGAAGTATTGATGTTAACGTATGTCAACATTGTATAACTTACATAATACTATTTTACTTGATTAATTAATATGTCTTTATTCACGTTAAGTGTTAGTTAAATATTATAAATAAAATAGTGCTTTATGTAGAAGTACGATGTTACAGTATGTCCATGTCAGCAGCTCACTAACATGCTTGTCATTTCATCTAATTGTAATTTCGAGATTGTTGCTAAGTATATAAAACATTTAATAGAATTCAAACCAAGTTTAGCATGTTTATGTATATAAGAGTCGATAAGATCAAATGCTAACTAACACACTGTTACATATAAATTAAAACTAAATGATGTCATCATTAAACCAAATAATGTTATAAATATTGTACACGTGGACGGTAGCTGGAAAACGCGTTGTCGTGCCGGGAGCATGCCATTTTAATCAGGTGTTTTGTTACTAAATAACTCGGGCGGAGAGAAATCAGCGGCTTAAATTGACGCCAGTAATCCGACGGTAAGTGTTTCTCCCACGTCAGCCGTTGATGAAAAGTTCATGCAACTATTTCTGTTACTTTAAGATGGTCATTGGGCCACGTGTAACAAGATATGCTCTGTTTTAGGGTTCTCTGCAGTTTCGATTTATGTTCCAAGCTTGGAATTACAGATTTTGTAGAATCTGGGGTGACCTGTTTTTGTACAGAAAGAGATCCGTGATAACATTATGCTCCAGGCTGAAGAGAATGTCGATCGTTCTGTTTTCTGTATGTACCTGGCTCCCTCGCAAAGTTTCTGTCCTCCGGTGGTTAATCGAGGATGTCCTGGGCGATGTATTGGCTAGTCTGTTCGTTCTTAAAGGTAGGATAATACCGTTGATTTTTGTGTCTCAAAGAAAAAAAAAAATTGAGCAAGGACCGAGTCAGCCGAATCTTCCTATTCGATCGCGCCAATCCAAGCGCGTCACAACCAAGTAGATGCTCGGAAAGCTCGATAGCAGGCAAAATGATTGGAACCGCGGCAACAGCTCGGAAGAAATTTGCAACAATTCGCCATGACTCGCGCTGCGCCGTAGTTCCTAATGTAGTGTGTGTGAACACGGTTTAGATTAACAACCTTAAGTATATCCTAAAATATAATATGTTATATTTGTTAAAATTAAATCTTCAAATTATCAAACTGCCCCTTTATAAAATATCAAACTAACGTAAATGTTATGTTAATGAGTAAATATATCACTTATATGTTCATGGAACTACATAAAGGCAAATTGTCACTTTATTAGTAAAAAAAAATCAACATATATCACCGCAAAAAATTCAATAAAGATTTGCAACCAAGAACTGAGCAACAACACACATCTAACCTCGAAAATCCCAATACCGGTGGGGAAGACAGAAAACCAGCCGAGTGACTTGGACCAGGAGCAGCAACAGGAGCAGGAGCAGCAGCAGGACCAGGAGCGGAAGCAGGAGAGAGCAGCAACAGGAGCAGGAGCGGAAGCAGGAGGCAGCAACAGGAGCAGGAGCAGAAGCAGGAACAGCAACAGGAGCAGGAGCAGAGAGCAGTTGTGTGGTACGTCTTCGGCTAACTGTGGAGCAGGAGCAGGAACATACTTATCTTTACGAGAATGACCATTGTTCGATCCCTTGGAGAAGGAGCGTTCCCGTGAGAAAACCCTTCGGAGAAGGAGCAGGAGCAGGAACATACTTATCTTTACGAGAATGACCATCGTTCGATCCCTCGGGAGAAGGAGCGTTCCCGTGAGAAGAACCCTTTGGAGAAGGAGCGTTTCCGTGAGAAGAACTCTTTGGAGAAGGAGCCTTCCCATGAGAAGAACCCTTGGGAGAAGAAGCGTTCCCACGAGAGGAACCCTTTGGAGAAGGAGAAGGACTTGGACTAAGACCTTCATATTTCTCACAAAACTTCTTGAACACAGGATCACACCAGTACAGAAAAGGTGCTTTTCCCAATTGAGGATCACACTTTGACATGTCTTTGATGGGAGTGTTGGGCAGACTGCAAGCCACCACGCAGGACCGTCACTCATACTTGCTAAACTCTTAAACTCCATGTTTGTTAACGCTTCGAAATCTGGTACACCATTAGCACTTAGAGCCATCTTACTATGAGACATCTGTAAATACCTATAAACCTTTCCTTGTACAACTTCCTTATACGCTCGATCTGTAACCTTTTTATTGTACCTGTTGAATTGTATGAACCTTTTTATAATAATCGCCTTTTGATCTTTAGATGTACCCTTTTCACTGTAACCGTTAGATTATATATGCCTTTAAACATTAAATTGAGATATGAAGGTACCATACATACATGAAAGTTTCTTATGTTTTCTACGTTCACCTTCCAGCTCCAATTCAACAACAATTCTGTATAGGGTTTAGGGTTTAGGGATTTTTTAGAGAAGCATCGAGATTAAGCAAAGAGGAGTGGAAGGCGGCATACATTGCCTTCGTTTCCCTGTTCGCTGGACTGTCCTTGGCCGCCAAGGACTGTCCAATTTTGATGCTCTGTTTTAGGGTTCTTGAACCACATGAATTCCTGCCTTCAAAGTTCAAACTGCCTCGGATCCTACCACTAATTTTGTGCCTGTAAGAATGACATTGCAGCTGAATCTTCCTTAGACTTCGTGCCAATTTGCAGCCCGCAACTTGCCGTCCCAGCCAAATGAAAGCTTGGTACTAAGCTCGCTAGCAAACTGAGGGGTTTGAAGGCATGGATAGTGGCGCTTGTGCTTGTCAGCACCAACATTCTTGGAACACAAGCAACAGAAAAGAATTTGTATCAATTTGCCATGACTCGGACGGCGCTGTAGTTCCAGCTCCAAATTCAGCTCCAATTCAACTCTAATGGCAACTGTTTCTTGGGATTTTGCTGCCTACTTAGCCATCGTTTCTCTTTACAGTTTCGGTGATTCCAGCATTCATATTCTTTTTCCATCCCAGGTGGATTCTAGTACTGTTGCCCACAATGTGTTCCTGGATCCTGGGTGCAGTCGCTTTCGGGTTGGAGCTTAAGGAGCAGCAGCACGACTACCGGATCGTGATTGCAATTATAGGGCTCGTCTTATGCGCCGCGAACATTTCAAGCGCTCCACGATTGTGCGGCTTTGCAGTTGAGACAATCAGGATCCAAGCGCACCGTGCTAACGGACACAAACGGAAAGCCCTAAATGTATATGTAGGTGTCATGTAACACTCCCCCCCAAACCGAAGCCACTTACCAACCCAAATCTGTGGCGCAAGAGTTGAAACTGGTGTGGCCCCAATGGCTTGGTGAGAAGGTCAGCTGGCATGTCCTTTGTCCCAAGATGTTGGACGGCCAGTGTGCCACCATCAACTAGCTCACGCACGTAGTGGAATTGGACTTCAATGTGCTTCGAGCGAGCATGGTGGACGGGGTTCTTGGACATGGCAATGCTGCTCAAGTTGTCGCACCAAGAAGGAGTGGGGCCAGCTTGTGGACATCCCAGCTCAGCAAGTAGCCCCCGAGCCCAAACCACTTCCCTGCTACCAGTAGTGAGTGCAATGTACTCAGCTTCTGCACTAGAAAGTGCCACCACAGATTGTCGCTTAGAAGCCCACGCAATGGCACCTCCTGAGAAGGAAAGGCAAATGCCAGAAGTTGAGCGATGACCTTTGTTGTTGGCAAAGCTAGCATCTGTGTAGCATGTCAACGATGCATCACCTCCCGAATAAGCAATGCCACAATCCATAGTGCCCCGAAGGTATCTGACGATACGCTTGGCAGCTTGCCAATGCATGGTGGTTGGTGACGTGTTATACTGACTTAAGGCAATAGTCGCATATGCGATGTCGGGGCGAGTCATTAGGGACAAATATGTGAGACAACCGATGAGATGCCGATAAGGAGTCCCAGCAGGTAGAGGCTCACCGGGTTGCTCAATTGTGAGGTCAATGGCACCGACAACCATTGGGGTCTTGACAGGGTGGCAATCACGCATACCAAACCGATCCAGCAAGACTTCGACCTTACGTTGTTGGCTAAGCATGTAGCTACCAGACTTGGGATCATGTGTGACCTCAAAGCCAAGAAAGTAAGAAACTTGGCCAAGGTCCTTCATCTGGAATTGCTGGCTAAGAGAAACTTTTAGAGCAGCAATGGCATCAGTGTCATCACCCATGATGAGCAAATCATCAACATAGAGGGCCACGATGAGCATGCTCTTGGCATGGCCTTTCACATACACATTGGGATCAGCATGGCAGCGAGAAAAGCCTTGAGCACGTAAGGTAGCATCAAATTTTTGGTACCAAACACGGGAGCTTTGTTTTAAGCCATACAAAGCTTTCCGCAATTGCCATATAGTGCCACTAGAGGCAACATCATCCTCAAACCCAAGAGGTATATGCATGTAGATATCCTCTTGCAAATCCCCATTCAAGAAGGCTGTCTTGACATCCATATGGTGGACTTGCCATTTGCGAGCAGCCGCAAGTGCAAAAAGGGTACGGAGGCTGGCCATTTTTACAACTGGTGAGAATGTTTCATCATAGTCAAGGCCATGGACTTGGCGAAATCCGCGAACAACTAACCGTGCCTTATAACGTACCACTTGACCATCTTTTCCATACTTTTTGGAAAAGATCCATTTTGGATCCAAAACACGTCGTCCCGGTGGTGCTGAATCCACTTGAACATAGGTGCCGTTAACCCGAATGGAAGCAACTTCTTCCGCAATGGCTTCCATCCAATATGGAGCCTCAGGCCCTGAGACGGCCTCATCATAGGTCATGGGGATGCCAGCATCAACAAGACCACAAAAATCATCGAGCTCCGCAGCATCTACTTCAATATTTTCTCGGACTTTCAATGAAGGTCGACGTTCCCGGGGTTGATCAAGAATTGGCATCGGATCAGGCATGCCACGACGTCGACGAGGTGGTGGAGGTGTCGAAGGCCTATCCTCAATTTGAGCATCAACTGGTTCAGGCATGTCTAGAAGTGGAGGATTCCCCAGTGGAATCTCTAGTGGTAACTCATGAATAGGATCTAAAGGCGGAGGCAAGAGTGGACCATCTCCCATAAGTGGTATCAAAGGAACAAGTTGAGTCTCATCAATGAAAGAAGGATCTTGAAGAGCCTCTGTGCGCATGGGAAAGTCATCTTCGTTGAACATGACATCCGTGCTAACAAGAGCCTTATGAGATGCAAGATCCCACAACTTGTAAGCTTTTCTCCCGATGGTGTCATCTTGTGCATATCCTATGAAGATGAATTTTTTACTTTTGGGATCCAGTTTTTTCCGAAGTTGATCAGGGGTATGTGCGTATGCCGCACAACCGAAGACTCGAAAGTGAGACACATCAGGAGTAGACCCTGTCCAAAATGCCTCAGGGGTTTTTCCATCCAAAGCAGCCGTAGCAAGGCGATTTTGGACATGCATTGCTGTGGCTATGGCCTCTTGCCAAAACGTCTTGTCAAGATGTCCATCAGCTAACAAAGCACGAGCAGCATTGACAAGAGTGCGATTCTTCCTTTCTGCAACACCATTTTGCTGGGGGGTGTAGCGAGCCGTGGCTTGCAGTCGTATGCCTACATCACGACAGATGCCCCGAAGCTCATTGTTGAGGTATTCACCACCACCGTCAACTCGAAGAGCTTTTATCTTTCGGCCAAGGAGATTTTCAACATAGGCCTTATATGTTTGAAACGCAACAACTGCATCGCTCTTGCGCATCAAGAAGTGAATGCATGTCCGACGGCTATAGTCATCAATGAATGTGATGAAATACTTCGCACCATCATGGCTTGGCACGTCCATGGGACCACAAAGATCAGAATGGACCAAGTCCAAAAGTCCAATCGCTCGATGCTTACTCGGCGAGAAATTTCGGCGGTGATGCTTGCCTAAAACACAAGCTTCACAAAACGTAGATGGGATACGTCGGAAATCCAATCCAGTAACTATGCCTTGTGATTTCATTCGTTGAAGAGATTGGTAATTCACATGACCGAGTCTCTTGTGCCAGAGCTCTGCACGAGAATCTGCCTCCACAGTTTGAAAGGCCTGAACTGAGTCGGCAGCAGTAATCTCGTACAAGTCCCCAATGCGTTTCCCACGAAGCAACTGTGTACCAAGCATGTGAAAGTCGCTAGAGTCAACCAAGGAGACTCCCTTTGCATCAAAGACTACCACTGCACTTTGATCGCATATCTTGGCGATGGACATTAAATTACGTCGCAAGGTGGAGACGTGCATGGCACCATCAAATGTCATGGTCCGCCCATGATCAAGTGAGAGCCGAAATTGCCCGATGCCTTCCACAGGGATGGTGGTATTATCACCTAAATGAACAGCATGCTTTTCAATGTTCGGTTGGTAACACTCAAAAAGACTTTTCTTATTGCCCATAAGATTAGTACAACCAGAGTCTAGAAGCCACCTACTCGGTGCTACAACTGCCTCTGCGTTGTAGAGTTCCTCGTCAACCTCATTTGTTGTAGCAGTCCCATTGCTCTCGAGTAGATTAGCTTTCGCCGTCATAGCAATTGGTCGTTTGACAGGCTTTGGAGCAGTGCAATCTTGAGCCCAATGGCCCATCTCCAAGCAACGAGCACACTGATTCTTAGCAAGTCTGGCCTTGGCACGCCCAAATGCCCTAGAATTTTGCCCTTTCTGGGCATTTGCTGCTACCCTGAAATTTTGCCCTTTCTGGGCATTTGCTACTGCCCCAGAATTTTGCCCTTTCTGGGCATTTGCTGCTGCATACGTTTTTGCCACTTTGGCATCACCAAGAGCCTGTGAAGCATACATAGCATGTGGCATTTCCGCCCTCTCACTTCGCATGGCTTCAATATTGCGAAGACTCCTCACGGCATCTGCCCAAGTCATCCCTGGTTGGAGAAGCAAGCTCTCAACTGCATTCTTCCTACTAGCCGCAAGGACTTGTAGAGTCGCAGCCTCTGCTGCTCATCCGTGAGACAATGCTTCGCCCCAGCAGCCGCAAGCTGTGTGAAAAATCCCTGGAGCTTGGCAATGTGAGTCTGGATACTACCATTTTCCTCTAGCCTCAAGGAATCTAGCTGTGAATGGATGTTGAAGACATCCATTTCACTCTTGATGCCATAGGTGTCGCTCAACCATTTCCAAAGTGCTGCTGCAGTGGATTTGGGAATGGATGGAGCAGCAAATAATACATTCGAGGACAGGCACATTGCAATACTTCCTCTAGCCTTGGAATCCCGGAGATTCCAGTCACGTACCTCAGCAGCAGTAGAACCTGGAGCTGGCGACGGCTCTGTTCCATCTACAATCCCCAACAACCCATGAAATAAGAGAAAGGATTCAAGATGGATCTTGAATCCCTCAAATCCTTCTCCATCAAACTCGCGGATGGATGGCTTTCCTTCCATGGCGCTATCCGAGCTCCGATACCATGAGACAATCAGGATCCAAGCGCACCGTGCTAACGGACACAAACGGAAAGCCCTAAATGTATATGTGGCGAGGTATGTCATGTAACAGCAGTGCTCTCGGTTTGCTGCCAGGTGTTCATACATTGTTTTCTTATGTGGAGGTTCCTATAGCTGACGTGTGTATTTCTAATTGGGCCACATATGACAAAGTATTCTCTCGGTATCTAGATCCTCTCAAATAAGCATCGCATCTCATCTCATTTCCCCATGAGTGGCCCGCCGAGCTTGCCTTCATGTCCTACTCACGGTTTTTATCGTCTCCGACACTTCACTTCCTCAAACCCCTCAGTGCAACAGCTTTTTTCTTCTGTGCTTTCGTGCTCGTTACTGCAGTTTTGGCTGCAGCAGATTTCCATGTTTCCAAACCATCTCTGGTGAACAAGACAAAGTGAATCTGAATCGAAACAAAACGAATGATGATGACTTCCTGAAGCCTAATCGCAATTTTAGCTGCATCTTACAATGGATATCTGCAACAAAAAAACTTAAATAGAATGGGATTATCTATAAAAGAACATATCCATGAGCCCCACAGGAGATTGCAGGAAAGGCAATGTAGTTAATACCTTCACTTCGAGCAACTCTTAGCGAATTCCTACTCAATAAATGAAAATACGAAACGATTTGGATAACAAGTATTAAAGCGGATCAACCTGTAGGAATTCTTGAGAAGCTCGCTGCATTGCTGCCTTTGGGCTTCATTGTATGTTCAACGATACACTGGTCCAACAGTGTGAACGATTTTGTTCACTCGGAGTCCAAACCCACTGCAAAGATGTATTTCAGAAATTTCACTATAAAATACCAAAAAGGAGCGTACGGTGTGGAAATGGCTTCTCCAGTCGCACACCGGTGTGTTCAAGGAGCTTTCTTCCAGAAGCGATGTATTGCTGAGAAAGGGGTTTAGGGCAACGGCAGGGCAAACGGGCTGAATCACTCACCTCCATCAACTCCACCACCACCAAGGAGCTGCTTGTTACAATCCTAGGGCACCGTAGTTGGATGCCGCTAACTCACCACCCAACCTTCCTTAGAGGTTTAATTCGCAGGCATAGTTGGCTGCTTACCGCTATTGGGTGAGTTTTGCTTCATTTCCAACCTCAACTTACTTCTTGATGCATTTACGTGTAGGCGTCCCAGGTTCTCACCAGATTCATCCTCATCTTACAAGCCACTAAAAGAATGAAACACATTAGTTTGTGATGGAACACATTGTGGTTTGTTATCGATGACAATACATATGAGGAGATGATCTTGAGCAGTGGAGTCTTGGGAAAGGATTTGTTTTCGGATAAATTTGAGATTGAGGAGAAAGGGGACTTGTATTACTAGACTGCCGATGGACGTATGGGCTTGGGTCGTGGTCCTCTAAGCATTGTAGATCAGCTAGCCGAAAGCCATGGACACAACGTCTTCAACCTTTGCTACGGTGGATGGACGAGCGTGGCAGAGCCATGATAGTGGGCAGTTTTAGTCCTCCAAAGAAGTAGCAGCAATGAGAATCCCGTACACAGAGGAAATATTTCACATGCTTGAAAAGTAGTGAGCAGTACAGAGATAGTTTGCGAACGACATTCAGTTTTGTTCCAAGATAGCTGAAACACCGGGCTCCTGCCACAAGTTTATTATGTACGATTTGCATAGGCGAGGCTCTAGACAGGGTGGATCCGTTCAGGGAGGAAAAATGCACTTTTAGCGGAGCTAGAAGCTTGAGACACATGGTAGACAAGTGGATATGAGCAGCGCAACAGGGAAATGGAAGGAGTTTAGGAAGGAGAGCATGGAAGTTGGGGTCAATCTGGAAAGGATGATCTTCAAGCCGATAATGGAGGACTTGGATTTTTGACTTGGTAGGACTGAGAGTAGGGAGGAGGAGCCCCAGGGGATTGAATCAACCAAGATCCAACCCTACAGTAGCAGCAACAGCAACTAGAAAAACAATTACAGTCCAGATATATAAACACTCGTTACAACCATTTAACTAGCTTACTTGAGTTGCCTATCAGGCCTAGAAGCTTGCAAAATGTAAATCACATATGTGTCTTTAGGGGTTTGACCGGTTTTTGATTACTGTTGTTGACCATTTGGACTAGTAAATTGCTAAACCCTAAAACGAGTGCATTTCTTAGGGCTTTGGATTCGCAGCAAGGTGAAGCCAGATTCAGCAAGGATGAGGCAACAAGAAGCTGTGATTGAGTGCTTTGAGGCGTTGATCACGGTGAAGGTGATCCTATAACAGGGCATCTCATCAGAGAATCCACTCAGCTGAGGCTTCAGCCTTCCATGGTACTTGTTGTAGGAGATGTGGTTGTCTTAGTTGAGGTACGCCACTTCTCAATGATTCATAAGCAAGGTATGAGTGTTAGGAACCTTTTCTTGATGAATTTTCTATTACTCTATTTAGAAGCATTGTAGAGAGTTGTCTTGGTTTACTGCATTGGCGTTCACAAAGGATGTTAGGCAAATGAAGAAGCAACTGGGAAAAATTGATCATGTGTATGATATGTGTAGGAACTTTGTGCCCATGCCATTGGTCCTGGCACATGTAGCATTCAAAGCATATGTGCAAACTCTGGATTCTCACATTTTGGATGTAAAAGATTGGATGTTTCTCTCTCAACTGATGGCTATAAGTGACTACTTCGACCAGGAAGTGAACCACAATAGAAATTTCTAGAATGCTTGGAGCTTTTTGTTGAGCAGAATTGGCCTGGGAGTGGATTGCCGTGTGCCATCGTAAGTGGGACTAGGAGGAGAGCCTTGTGTGGAGTCACTTAAGTACTAAGGCATGCATGCAACAACTATGATGTGTGCCAGGCACTGGAGCTACTGGACCTCATCTTTACCACTGCTGGTTCTAGAAGTGGTTGGAGCAACAAATCAAATAGGTGTTGTGTTTCATGACAAACCTGGGTATCAACCCTTCATTCCGTACCTCCATTTGCTGAAGTTTCTTTAAGATGATAATTAGTTTTTATAAGATTTATCCAATTAAATCCACGTTCACAAGTAGCAATGCTGCAACATTGAACCATACCAATTATAATAATTTTCAATAAGTTAGGAAATTTGTCTATTCAAGTTGAGTGCCCTTGAATAACTTCCTAAGTGTCAATAAGTTTTCGTCTCTCATTTCTTAATAGCTATAAGCTTCCATAAAGCATACACTTTGAAAATTGAAGCTATGTCCAAAGGCTAATAGAGGTGACTAGGCAGGCCACTAGCAAAATCTACAGTGGCAATGGCAATAAGTCAGAGCAAGCTGTGGAGGCTTGGTGGCCAAGTCTGGTTGTTTTTGAAAAGAAACAGGGTCCCGAACTTCAAGTGGTGCAATTTTCCTACCAAAGGACACAAAAGTGGCTTATGTTCCATATAAGATATTCAACTGGTGAGGAACGTGTGCTCAACTTTTGTCAGTGATACGGCGCTAAGGTGCACAAGGCCTAGAGTGACTTTGGTCTTGCTCCCAAGTTCACCATCCTAACACTGGTAAATGGATGGAAGGCTATAAGCATGGAGTATTATTCTCTCGACAATGGTTGGATTCCTCTAAACCGCTTGGAACCTGGATGTTTTGATCATGAGCTAGCATGCAGCTTTATAGAAAATCTGTAGGTGTGGTGAAGGCTTGTCAGAGGATCCACAAGGTATGCCCTTCCCATGTTCACGGGGACCTCCACAAGAGAAACATCTTGTTCAATATAATGGTTGCATTTATGGACTTCGATTGGGCTGGGACTTCAAGGAACGTTTTCTATCCGCTCTTCCTCAACCCAAGCATTAAGGTGTTGAGCCCTGTCAGCCTCAGTTCATGACAAGGAGCTGCTCAAATTAGAAATGAACCTGTCGGACATTGACCGTGACCTTGACTGAAGATTATTTCTTTTCATGCTTCGATTGGACTAGAACAACGATGAGATGAAACACATGATCTAGCAGCAAGTCCCAATCAAAAGTGATCAATAAAATCTAAGTTGCTGGAATTTGCAACACAACAACAAACCAGTGGCTGCACCTCTTTAGTTATGACCGGATATTTAGAAATCTAAAATAGATTGAACATTATAGCATTGGAGAAGCTGAAAAATTCAACAACTCAAAAGATAGGACAAAACAATCTAGTAAGGATACTGTGAGCAAAAATAATTTCTTATGTTATGTTTTAATAATAATTTTAAGAACTTTCTAACTTAAACATTAATCCTCTCCTCGATTCTCTATAAACCTGGAAACCACTCCAACTGCAAATGCCAAGTTTGGTTAAGTGGAAATGGCTAGATATAACAAACAACCAACTATCTACCTATAAGAACATGTGCCATGACTCTCTCTCCTCCTCAGATGTCGGTTGTTGATCCTTTGAAAGTTGTGTGTGTACGTCCATAGGGGTGCTAACGGGGTTGTTGTTGGCCATGTCGTACTTTTGAAGTATCTCTTGCACATATTGTGCTTGAGATAGTTGAATCACCCCTACAACTCTATCCTGGAACACCTAAATGCCCAAACAATAGCATAGGTTGTCGGTTGCAAAGATCTCAAACTGAGATCGAAACTAGTGTTCAAGAATTAAAACAAGCTGAAACTGGCTTGCAATCATGATGTTGTCATCGACGTATAATGCCATGTATACAAAGTTCATTCCTTGTTGAAAGACATATACGTTTCCATCTGTGGACTTCTGGAAACCGATGGAGGTGAGAAACCTATCTACATAATCATACCAAGCGTGGTGACTACTTCAAGTCATACATAGCCTTTCGAAGATGACAAACGTTGTGTTCTTGTCCTTGCACCACGAATCCCTCAGGCTGTGTAGTGTAGACTTCCTCCTTCAGCTCTCTGTATAGGAAAGCAGTCTTTACATCAAGCTAATGAACCTCTAGATTCAAGCAAGTTACTATCCAAAGAATGAGACGAACAAAAGCCATCTTCACCACTGGTGAATACATCTCGTAAAAGTCGACCCAGTGATTTGTGAGAACCCTTGTGCAACAAACCGAGCCTTGTATCAAAGTACTTTGCTCTATGCATCCAGCTCCCTCTTGAATAGCCACTTGGTACTTACTGTGCGGCGACCGTGAGGAAGAGTAACAAGCTCCCAAACCTAGTTCTTGAGGAGAGAAGCATATTCCTCCTCCATGGCGGCCCTCCATTATGCTGCCTTCTGCGATTGCATCGCCTCATGCACTGTTTGGGGCTCCTGAGGATACTTGGAGGTGAAGGAGGTTGAAGACTCATTAGCTTCTCTTGCATTTCGTGACTTGTAACTAATTTTTCCACTTCTCATGATTGTGTTGATGGTCAGGCTAGATTAGGTACAAGCGGAGGTGCTTGCTGAAGTGGAGGAATTTCACTCAGATATGGGATCTGCTGCAGTCCTAGATCTGCCCCAATCCGCCCTAGATCAAGCCCATGTGCCGGTGTATCTTGTGGCTACCTTCCTCAAGAATATACGTCATTGGATTAACTTGAACCGTAAACCTATCCTTGTAAAGCATATCCTCATTAAACTTAAAGCTCACACAATTTTCTGGTGAGTGGGATCGTAAAACCTATCATGCTCTCATGGCAATATCCACCATGATATACATTTACTCTTCTGCTCTAACTTACGACGGAGTTTGTCTAGAATGTGTGCATATGCCAAGCACCTAAACACATGGAGGTGATTCAAACTAATTCACTTCCCAGTCCACTGGGTGAATGGAACTTCTCCACCAATGCTGCTTTCAGGAAGTCGATTTTGGATGTAGCTGGTTGTGCTTAAGGCCCAATAATTGAGCGGTGTTCTTGCATGCATAAGCATATAGAGTCTGATTCATTCTCTCCACCACTCCATTTTGCTGAGCTAAGTATGGGGCTGTAAACTATTGTTAAATCCCAGATTCTTCACATAACTTCTTAAGCACACTTGTTTGATACTCACCACCTTTATCACTCCTAAGTATGTGGATCTTCAAATTCTGCCACACGTTTTCTGCAACAATCTTATATAGTCAAAACATTTCTGTTACCTCTAAATTGTTAATCAAGAATTTCACCATTGTGTAATGAGTAAATCATTTATAAATGTCACAAAATACCTCCTTTTGTTTAATGACTGAACATGCATTGGTCCACACCCGTCTATGTGCACTAATTCTAGAGGTTGAGTGGTCTTTTAGCAAATGCCCATATTGGGGAACGGTTGCCTATAGTCCTGGTCCCAAACTACAGCTTGAATTGTTGCCTCGTTCGCATGTCCTAATCGTTGATGCCATCGTTAAAGAGTTGTGGAGAAGATCTTCTTCTTGGGTATCACTAATGTGGCGTCTAGCCTATAGTTCCCAGCATGTCTCTGGCCACGTGCTACTATGGTTCCTTGCTTGTCAATCTTGTCATTATCAATCTGACCTTTCCAACTGGCATCTGCTATGTTCCCGACCAAGATAAGAGTTTTGCTAAGTGTGGGGACATAGTGAACCTGTTGAAGATCGACAATCTCACTGCTCTGGAGTTGAATCTTTATTGTCCCGACTCTCGCAATGTTCAATGGTCGATGATCTTTCGTGTAGACTCCTTCCCCCATTGGGATTGCCTGATATGTCTTAAAAGAGGCAAATATTTAGAGTATAGTGCATTGGCACAACTGTCCAACTAGAGAATATTTTCTTCCTTGAAAGGGTTGAGATTAGTGGTTAACATGAGGGCCATCCCTTGTTCTTCAGTTTGCTTGCTTGTGGTTTTCATGCTGCCTTGTCCGGACAGCTCTTGCAAAATGCTCTATCTTCTTACAATAGTTGCACGGTCCAAGCTTTGATAATGGAAGTCTTGTTTATTTGTGCTACTGCTACCTTTATAGTGTGAAGCACTACTTCCACTCCTCACTGACTGCGGATTGAAGTTGGTTTTCTTCTCAAATTGGCTCAAAGTGAAGAGGACTTAAGAATGTCCCACCATACCGTTGGTTATGTCTACTTAGGGATTTGGATCATGTTTGATGACTACAGCTTGAATCTCCTGATAAGACATCCCTGATGTATTCTTCAGTGTTGTCTTGGGCCTGGTCAAGGCCTCGAGAAACACCATGGTTTTGTTTATATCTGAAATGGTCTATCCAAGAGCAGTGAGCTGAGCAAGAATGGACTTCATTCTTCCAAGGAACACAAATGCTTGTTCTGTGCGACCAAACTCGAGCTTAAAAAACTTTTCTTTTAGCAATGCCACAAATCTCTCCTTATGTGCATGATGCCAAAAGTCGCCTTCAAACTCTATCCAATTCTTGGAAGTTGACTTGCTTAGATCTAGGTGTTGGTAGTGATGCCAATCCCTATTAGTGACAACGCTTTATCATATCGAACTTACCAATCTTTTGAGGTTTCACCTCATTGTCATCTGCAATTCATAAACAATTATCACACATCATAACAAACAAATGCGCTGCCAGTTCTTGTGCCCATCAAATACCGGAATTGAGATTGATTTGTGATTTGTCATCATGTTATCAAATACATCTGTCATTAACTAATTATTCTCGAGAATATACTCGCTGCTTCCTATGACCCTTAACTGCTGTTGTTATTAAATCACAAGCCAATATCAATTAACCTTCGTTTGATATTTCTGGATACTATTTAATACAGTAGTTCTATACCTGAGATATATATATGGCTATTCATCAGTCACGCTGGATATCTCAACATTCCTCACCCCAGCCAATGCCTCCTGGATATTGCGGAGATCCAGTTTAAGATTCCCGCAGTGATCGATGAGCAGGGTTTGACCCTGAGCGTCAGTAGCCCTCCTGGAGGAATCGCTGCGCTCCGTACGGAATCTGTTCGCGCCGCTGCATACAGCCAGATGCCGGTGTGTACCGCGTTGCGGCGCGAGTACTCCTCCCCGCGGCGTACCGCACGGATTGCCGCAGCCGGACGAATGCCAGGTACACTATGGGAATCACCATCTGGTGAGCCAGCTACTTTTCGATCCATGGATGTATCATGTATTGACAAAAAATATTCTGCTCTTGTGCTTTGCTTTTCGCTCAGCTTAACTAAATGAAGTAAATCAATTATTAAATTATCATCGCATCTCATCTCGTTTCACCATGAGAGCTTGCCTTCATGTCCTGCTCACGCTTTTTATCGGCTCCGACTCTTCACTTCGGCGCAACAGATCTTTTCTTCTGTGCTTTTGTGCTCGTTACTGCAGCTTTGGCTGCAGCAGATTTCCATGCTTCCAAACCATCTCTGGTGAACAAGACAAAGTGAATCTGAATCGAAACAAAACGAAAGACAGATCAGTGTTAACTGTTAACTGATGCAACCTAAGAACGACTTACTTCAGCAAATCCTGAAGCCTCCTCGGCAATCCCAATCGCAATTTCAGCTGCATCTTGCAATGGATATCTGCAACAAAAAAACTTGAATAGAATGGGAATTATCTATAAAGGAACATACCCATGAATACCACAGGAGATTGCAGGAAAGGCAATGCAGTTAATACCTTCACTTCGAGCAACTCTGAGCGAATTCCTACTCAATAAATGAAAATAAGAAACGATTTGAATAAAAGTATTAAAGCGGATCAACCTATAGGAATTCTTGAGAAGCTCGTCGCATTGCTGCCTCTGGGATTCAGTGTATGTTCTACGATACACTGGTCCAACAGTGTGAATGATTTTGTTCACTCGGAGTCCAAACCCACTGCAAAGATGTATTTCAGAAATTTCATTATATAAAAACCAAAAGGAGCGTACGGTGTGGAAATGGCTTCTCCAGTGGCACAACAGCCCAATTTCGTGCAGTGTTCAAGGAGCTTTCTTCCAGCAGCGCGATGTATTGCTGAGAAAGGGTTTTAGGGCAAGGACAGGGCAGGGGATCACTCACCTCCATCGACTCCACCACCGCCAAGGAGCTGCTCATGAGTGGCATTGACGATCGCATCGCTCTTGCCATTACAGAACCACCTTGTGATGTCGCCCTGCTCCAGTACCAGCGTACACGAATCAGACAGCTCATAACTGAGCAATTTTGAAGGCCCCATGGGTCAAAACCTAACCTGATTGTGCCCTAATCTATATAGACAACAATGTAGTATATTCTGTCCGATATTGAGAATATTCTGTTACTACTTTAAAGAATATTCTGTTACATGAGAAGCCTGCCAATCAATTTAATAACCGCCAACCACATAAAAATCAGATTTTCCATTATCTCTCTCTAGATATATATATAGAGAGAGGTATAAGGTTGTATTATACAGCCCCTTAATTAATTAAGAAAACCTTGCAACATAATTTGGCATATATAAATTTTCTTAAATTCACGTGTTTTCCGTGGTTTTGAGTATTTATCAATTAATTAAGTTTTAATTAATTATTATAAAAAAGGTATATATATATATATATATATATATATATATATATATATACGACATGCACTTCTCGCCTGCGCAAATGATTTAAATGGGCCAGTTCCTCAAGTTTATCCGACTCACTAGCGGAGGAAAAAAAAAAAGGTGACGGAATTCATACTTTCACTAGGTATTAAAGGCTCACTTCTGCAATATATTTGATTAAATCTAACTATATTTAAAGAAACTAAGGCATTACCATATTTAAGGAAATTATGTTAACTTAACCGTTAAAAATAAATAGAGAATAATGATCATTTTTGACAATGACAATGATAATAACAATGACAAGTTTTGAATTGTTTATAAATGTGAAAACTCAATTTGCACCCACATTATTATTGTGATTATGACCGGTCTGGTGTTCAATTAATAAGGCTCCAGTCGGAATGTTCTTCATTAATTTAATAACTAATTAAAATTTCCTCGCCAGAGTGCTCAGTTCATTTTTCGTTTCTAATGTAAGGGAGATGATGCGAATACGCTCAGACGAGCCACAGAGCCAGTGATTTGGGCAGCGCCAGTAAGAAGATTGTCTATCATCACCCGCCAATAGTTTGCTGCTGGGTGCGTGGTTTGGAATTAAATTCATTCTGGCATTTACTTCGAAACAGTGACATATGAGATCAGCAGTGCCTTGGAGTCCTAGGCGGGGTGTAAGTGGTACCAAATACTAGGGGCGTTGAGTTTTTGCGAAGGGCCTTCTTCTGGAATCGCTGAGGGTGCAATGTGCATTGGGTTTCAGCTGGACAAGTTGTAGTCTGGAACAGTCAGAGAAAATCTAGAGGTAAACAAATAATGATGCCTGATCTAGCTTGGGTGTTTGCGGATTGTCGCGACTCTGATTCTTCGAACCAGCTAACTCGACTTGGCACAACTCCGAGGTGTGTGTGTCCCATCGATCAGAATCAGCCGATCCCAACATCTCAGTGCCAGGTTTGAAATCGCAACAGGCTGAAGAAATGGATAATCTATCCAGAGGAGATGCAGGTGAATCCAAACGCAAACGGGAAACGGAATCCATTTATATTCCGGCTTCCCCAGTCGGGTAACGTGGCCTCGCAAGCTGTCCTCCAAATGCTACCGGACAAAGTTTGCCTCATTGGCGCAACCCACAATCTTGGGCAAAGAAAGTATAACACTTCAAGCCCGAAACGAAAACATATATGTAGATATATTCAACAGCTCAGATCAGATACGCCTAGCGGTTCGTCCATCACTGTTTGCATGGACCATCGGACGCCATCGCACTCCTTGGAGCAAGATCAAACCCATCTTACTGCAACTCACGATTGAGAGATGTTCAGAGTTGGACAAAAGATTGTGAAAAAAAACTATAATTCTGATACCATAAAAAAAAAGAAGAGAGAACTCAAAATCAATTATACATTGATAAAACTTGAATTTTTGAATATTTAATCCCGGAAAATACTATTTAAGCATAGTGCCGTCAAGTGGTCCAGTTCAAAACAATACTAATGAATAAAAAAGAGAGAAAACCCATAGATAACACACACACATGTGCACGCGCACACACACACACACACGCACTTACAGGCTCTCCAGGGAGTTTTAAACCATTCCATACCCCTTTCACAGTTCATTCAGCTTGCGAATGATACAGTCAATAAGCTTTTACTGCACTATGTGAGTAATAAATTAATATCCAGAATTATTATTTAATATTAATTAATATATGTATTTGTTTTAAATTTAAAAAATAAACATGATTTATTGAAATAAATAGACAACAAATCATCTGTCCGGTGAGAAACTATCATGGGTAAACCATCCTGTGAGAATGTACAAAGATAAGCTTACTTTACTATTGTATATGAAATTGCACAATCTAGTTAATACATTACAACAAATCAAAATATTCTTTTTTAACAACAAAATTTATAACATTACTTGGTTTAACGATCACATCATTAGTTTTAATTTAACTTAAAGTACTAATAATAATATAAATGAAATATGTAACAATGTGTTAGTTAGCATTTTGTGGCATGCAACTCTTATAAGTTGAATACATAAACATGCTAAACTTGGTTTTGAATTCTTTTGTTTTAGGATTATAATGTTTTATAATACTTAGCAACAATCTTGAATACAATTAGATGAAATGATAAGCATGTACATACCGCAAGATACAGTGTTACAAAGTGAGCTGCTGATATGGGACATACTGTAACATCGTACTTCTACATAAAGCACTATTTTATTTATAAATATTGAACTAACACTAACGTGAATAAAGACATATTAATTAATTAAGTAAAATAGTATTATGTAAGTTATACAATGTTGTAACATCATACTTCTATATAACACATCTATTTTATTGACTAATATTTAATTAATAATGGTGAATAAAGAAATATTAAGTAATAAGATAATCAAAAAAAGTTATTGCATTATTAAAATTAATTAATATTGTAATATACTATACCAAGCATAATTTACAAATACACACGATTATCAAGAGAGCACTTTACATCTAAATTTCCTTCTTTGTTCATGTCTTTTTATATTAACAGGAAAAAATAAATAAAGCAAAAAAATATAAAGTTTACATACAAGTATTTAATTTAATTTAATTTAAACACTGCCACTTAAGTTAGGGTTATTACGATTACGTGTAACTCCTTAATCAATCAATGGGTATGATTGCTTTCTTCTTCACACTCACTACGATGCTAAGTAATTTGTACATGTAATTTTTTGGTAAGTTTCCATCACTTTCCTCTTTACCCTCACTAAGACTTGCTAGGGTTGTCGCTCACTAAGACTTCCTATGATTCGTTCAAGAAGGAAGCAAGATGGGTAAAGAAAATAAACAATTGCTATTTTGATTTTAATGTTTAATTTATGTATAAGACGGGCTAAAACAAAGCATCTCATAAAGATGCAGGCTCGCTTTGGTGTGGAACGCATGGATGCGGTTAAGGAAAAGGAAATGCAAGACATATGCACTGCATATCAGGTATTATACTATAAATGCTTCAAACATTAATCTCTTTGACTGTTGTCTCTCATGTCTACAGTGCCATCAGCAAAAAAAGACAAAGGTATGGCGGTTTGATATGATACCAAACTCTGTTCTTCATCTTTGAAAACAGCTTATGACCTTTACCATTCGGATGAGATTTAAGCCTTATTTATATTAAAAAATTTTGTTTTGTTTTATATAGACCGAGCTTTTACATTACGGATTCATCGGAGCTCACATTGAATTATGTAGATGGTCTGTAATTCAACAGTAGATATAGTATTGCATAGTTTTATTTTGTTGCTTAACTGGGCTCATGAGGTGAGTGAGCAAAAAACCAAACCAATTTCATACGTTATGTTTTAATAATAATTTGAAAATTTTTCTAATTCAAACTTCTTTAACTGAACGTAGCGACGTGTTTTGAAAAAGTTACAATCAAAGGGACAATCTTTAACAATATCTTTGTTACTTGCAATGACAACATCAAACTTCAGTATGTAATGATACTTAAGAAATCCAAATAATCTAAAGCTTGTTTGCAGCTTTGGATTGTTCAAAAGTCTATATATAATATATATATATATATATATATATATATATATATAATATTATATATAGTACAAGTTTGTAAGAAACACCGCATTTCGATACAGCCTCTTGTATTGTCTTTTTCAAAATCTTAATAACTATTTACTTTTTGTGCAAAATTGTTTAATTTGTGTGAAACTTTATGTGAAATGGTTCATTATCCTTCCACTTTGTTTTGCCTAACCCTAATCCAAAAAAGGCTTACGAAAGGAATCTTATCCTTATTTAAAAAAGTTTATCAAAGGTTTTTTACCCTTATCTTAATTCAAAAAAAAGATTGTCAAAAGGTTTCTTACCTTAATTTAAAAAAGGATTCTTGTTAGCCAAAAAAGGATTATATCAAAAGGTTTTTTACCCTTATCTTAATTCAAAAAAAAAAGATTGTCAAAAGGTTTCTTACCTTAATTTAAAAAGGATTCTTGTTAGCCAAAAAAGGATTATCAAAAGGTTGATTTCCTTGGAGTATATAATGACATGTAACTATGGTATAATGACAATAAACTTTCTAAAGAAGAAAGAATCAAAGTATATAAGGATGGGTGTTTCTAAAGAAGAAGGAATTGAACAAGTAAAGAGGAGACCAAGTGAAAGCTCTTTGACATCTGGTATTAAATACCATTTACCAATGTATACGTGTGTATATATGTATATAATATAACGTATTTTATTAAGCTGCTTAATGATAAATTTAAATCAAGGTTAATTTGGACATTTTTTAAATTACCTGGACAATTTTGGAATTATATAAAAAAAGCTCTATATATATGTGTGTGTGTGTGTGTGAAAATATTCATATTAAAAGCTTTTAATGTCTTAATAATTAATCAATTTTATACGATAATTAGTTATAACTCCTTTTTGATTTAACATTAATAATTAAACATGAAGTAAGAATATCTCCGTTGGTCATGCCTAGAACTGCTGCTTCTTACAGGGCTTTTCGGGATTCCTGCATACAATAAGAGGTTCACATGCACGCGCACGCGCACACACACACTATATATATATATATATATATATGAAAATATATATAAACCATATTATAATTATTTCATAAAACTCACACCCACTTTATCACCTCCACGCATTCTTGCGATGGTGCCTGCATCCTGTCCATTTCTTTCATAAGCCCATTTTAGAAGGATAAACCGCGAGAGTTACACACACAACACACACACACACAGATATATATATATATTATATATATATATTAATTCTAGTATATTGATTTGTACCTTGGTTCAGCACACATCATTAAACTTAATATGTCATAACTATCGAAGATAATCTTTTTTTTGTAATAGAAGTATTAATTTAAATTATAAATGTGTAAACATGTTCTAATATATAAACCTTGGCATAAAAACCAAATCTTTTATTAATCTTACTTTTGCAAAATCAATTAATAATAAACGTTATTTGAATACAACATTAAAACAGAATAAAACAGAAGTATGATTGTTAGAGGTAGGAGGTTTCCACACACACAACAATGTATATGTAGTTAGCAACCGGACGTATTGTAAGTATACATATAATCAAGTTATACTTAATTATTTCATTAAAACCATACCTGTGTTTATTATTTTGAAAACTTTAGAAACTATTTCTCATAATTATCTTTTGCTAACTAATACATTAAAACTGTTCAGAGGACATTTTCGTAATTATCAAAATTATAGCAGCAATTTTATCTTAATACTTATGATAAACTTGATATCAGCACCATGAGTTATTTGCACCAAATCAAAATCTAGATTTTATTTATTGGATTATGTTCTCGGTTTATACGAATCAATATAATTAAAATATTAATAATATTTAATATTTTTTATATAAAGGTTGATATGAATCAAATTCATGTGCATCATTTAATTATTTTAAATTAAAAATAAAATTTTAATGTCGGTAGGAATTTATAATAAAAACTTGATACACTTCTAATATTTTAACTTCTTATTCGTATTTCATTAAATCTAAAATAATAAAGTTATTAATTTTACTATATATATATAATTTACCCTTAATATATTATTCTGACACCCCTGCTAAATAAAGTTTGCAAGCGTTGAATTCTTAACCATCCGTAATTTTCAAGATAAGGTAGTATTAAAAGTCGTCGAATAAACGTAAAGTCCACATAGAAATCGGATTTTCCATTATAAATTATTTCAATAATTTTATATAAATTTAAAATATATAAATTAAAAGCCCTTCAGGATTAATGCATTTTATCAGTATTTATCAATTAATCAAGTTTTAATAAAAAAAAGGGCATACATATGTATACATATACATGCGTGTGTGTACGTTGACTTGAATGTTTAAATGATAAGATCAAGGGCGGAAACCAAGCGTTAGCAGACACATGTACGTAGAATTTAAGCCTTTAAATACTTAAACCTTGTGGAGGTTTAACACAAAGTTTAGTAATGGCTATTGCAAAGTTGAGTTTGGTCGCAGTGTTTCTGCTGGTTACGTTTGCAATGGAGAAGGCATATTCCGCCTGTCTGGAGAATAATAATATATGCCTCAAGCCATGGGGAATATCCTGCAAGAATTACTGCAAGTCGTGCCACGTGGTCGCCAAGCAGAGCAACGGTGCAAAAATCTGCAAGAAGTGCAACAGCGGAGGTTGCAGCAATTGGCCCACTTGCTACTGCGATGAGCCCTGCACTCCATGTTCAGCAAGTCCGTGATTAAGATATTTGCTTAATGCTTGATTAATAACAAAAGTTAAGTTTTATATAATTTCTATTTTCTCTCTTCTCTATATTTTCTATATATAAATGTAGTTTTTCAATATTTATTCTTTCTTATTAATTTTTATATACGTAACTGGTCTGTATTTCTGTATTTTGGTGACAAAGAACTTTACGTATTGATGATCATAGTTACGACTGTTTAATAATACTGTAATATTGTTTGTTATATGCATATCAACAGACAGTACTCTTAAGAATTGATATAAACTAACACAAGTATATATGTATTGTACTTATGGCATCTTGTAAATTTAAAGTATCAAATTTTAAATTAAAATCTGCAAATGAAGAAGTATCTCCTCCGGGAATACTTACTACATAAAAATGAATCTAATCTTACATAAACTAAATTTTTTCAAAAATTAATTTTGATAAAACATCTAGAATTTAATCTTTCGCTATATATATATTATATATATATTGAGTCGTGTATATACGTTAAACATATGTACATGCATATACACATGTATGCACACCTACGTACAGAGATACTTATATGTGAAAATAATATGTTATACTTTCAATTTCATATTTCATGAACTATATTGTTATTATACTATCCTTAATAACTAGTTTTGGTTTTCCACATAATATATGAGCTGTATTTGTTTTAATACGTTATAGTATCATTAATTAAATTTATTTAAAGTATTTTTTTTTTCGTTACAACATTTAAAGAAATATTTCCTGTGATTGCGTGTTGCAAGAACATATTATAAGAATTTGAAGAAATTCTTTATAATTTATAATTTTAAATATAAGAGGTTTATTATATAAATATCCTTTATTTATATAATAAATATTAACCAGGAATCCATACATTTATATATATGCAGTTTAATAGACTATCCAGTTAATATAAATAGATTAATGGAAGTACGTCGTAAAGATGATTAATATGTTTTGTTTATCATTTATCAAATGTTAATAGATAGATTTATTAAAAATGCTTTATAATGTCTACCCACTTGTTTAATCATTGATCATTTTTATATGATAATTTTATGATTATTTACAATTTCTCTTTTATTTACATGTTTGAAACATTCATATGTATTTTTTTTATATGAAAGCTAACTAAACATAAATTTTATAAGAGTATGTTACTAACATCGTAATTAAGTTTATTACTAATGTTCTGCTTTAACTCCGTTAGACATGCCTGGAACTGCTGCTGCTTGCAGGGCTTTCCGGGATTCCTGCATACAATACAGAAGAATGATTCTCTCATATAAGAGGTTCACACACAACACACACCAACATTATATATATATATATATATAGTACAGACCATGGCAGATGCTGTTCTTAACATTCTGTAGGCTTCTGTCTCTTCAGGAAAAGTTTCTTCCACTTGTTCCAAGATATTCTTTCGCAATGTCTGTGATATACACCAGAGTTCTATATATATATAGAGAGAGAGAGAGAGAGAGACAGACAGACAGACAGACAGACAGAGACAGACAGACAGACATACACACAAACACAGGTCTGTGTATATATATGTATATATGACCTTAAAGCTGTCGACTTTGCCCTTGGTAGCTTGATTTCGCTGAACACAGTGGTCCAAAAGATCTTTGGTGAACTCATCTGGATTCTTTCCCTCATCAATCAATCTGCCAATTACACAGCACTAATATATATATATATGCATATTCGAAGCACCAAGTTATACTTTATTATTTCATAAAACTCATAATATGGAATGTACCCACTTTATCACCTCCACAGGTATTTGCAAGTTGCATTCCTGGGATGCAGCCTGCATCGTATCCATTTCTTTCATAAGCCCATTCCTAAAAGTACCAAATATATCAAGTAAAGAAGATAAACCATGAAATGATATACATCACACACACACACACACACACGGTTAAATATTGTTAAAATAATCCATCAAATAATGGAGACAAATATATAAGGAGAAGGGATAAACAATCAAACACGTTAAATCCTACGACAAGCGTATATTTGATTGTCGAGCATGCATATACAGGATTAAACATTAGATTGTTATATATGAGTAAGAATTATCTATGCATAAGTAAAGGGATAAATAATACATAATAAGATGCAATTCAAACACTAGACTGCTGTATATACAACACCAGCTATGCATATGTCTGTGTACACACAGAAACATACATGAGCTCTCTCTCTCTGTCTATCTATCTATTTATATATAGACACACACACACTCACACACACATAGATAGATAGATTAGATAAATAGACCCCATGAAAAATGGACACAAATATATCAAAGAAAGAAGACCAAACATATATATACATAATAACAAGCGAAGATAATGAGCTAATGACAAGAACTATAACACTATCTATAACGATAGATCTATGAATTGATATATATATGAAATCGATCTACTTACAGGCGGTCGAGGTGAGAAGGGAGAGTGAAGGAGGATACGGAGCAGTTGAGCTGGTGCAGAATTCCCAAAGAGCGCAGCAGAGACTCCATTGTTTCCTCCATGGCGCCCTGTTTCCCCTTGTTGCCCTCCATTCTCAGCCCTAAACCCTAATTAACATAATTTAAACTAAAATTATGTTATAATACAAGTTTTATATTTTAAAACTCGATGTTTGTCAGCGTAATATATCCAGCATTTAGTACGTGTGTGTGTATGCTCCACACACACACACACACACACACATATTTATCCTTGTATATATCTTAACTGTCTACTATGTAACAATTTACAAATTTCAATAGAATTACATTTTGTAATTGCTACATATTAAATTTAAATTCTTAAACAAGATTTAAACACTGAAGATTAAAAGCTACCATATTTTACGTAAGTTTACAGTCTTTTAACAAATCATCATCACACACACACACACACACGTCCACGCGCGCACACACATATATATGAAACACGTAACCTCTCCAATTTCTATGTATTTAGCATATATATATATATTGCAATCATGTATTTAATCTATCTTTAAACCTTTTAAATCATTAAAACAAGTTATTCGTAGTACAGTGAAGTTAGTGTTGTTTTACACAAATTGCTAAAGTTTATTAAAAAATCATTTAAACATTATTAGAGTTTAACATTTTAATGCTACTCAGTACTTATCTTTGCTACACCCCGCTAGTGTGTGTGTGTGTGTGTGTCGGGGTGCGTTTGTTCCATATATATATATATATATATATATATATATATATATATGCTTGTGTATCTCGTCACTAATCCATTATAATAACAATAAAAATAATAGTAGTAGTAGGTTTAAAGAAAGTATATTACACAAAGTATAGATCCACACACACACACACACACTTATATATGTGTAATGCATACTGTATCCATGTGTGTCCATGTATGTATATACGAACGTGTGTATGTCTGTATACATATCTCTATTGTATACACACATATGCCCGTGTATGCCTGTTCAATACGATACACACTGATGTCATATTTACCCCTCAAATTTTTGAATATCAAAAATTTAGTTAATTAACCACTGAAGTCACTTTTTTGTCCTTAATGAAATTTACCAAGCCCAAAAAAAAATGAAAATTATAAATATATAGAAAAAAATAGCAATAACCGTTATAAATTTAATAATAATAAAATGAAAAATCTAAAAATGAAAAATAGTACTAAAACTTGATTCCAGAAAACTGAAGAATTTATGTAAAAAGTTTGATTTTGATTTTTTATTAAAGTTAAAAATGCTATTTGTTTAATTTTATCTAAAAAAATTTGTTATTATTTAAGTTCAGCTTAGTATATTTTAATATATTCTACTCTTGTAAGGACAAAAATGTTTCAAAATTTCAGCAATATGCAAAAACTTGAGTATCTATGTACTATACTTTACATAATTATAACAAATTAAAAAATTAATGTATAAGTATTAAAAAACTTGTGAAGTATATCTATGTGTGTGTGTGTGTGTGTGTGTGTGTAAAGAATGTATGTAGTATACCCTGCATGTTGTGTGTGTGGGAGAGAAGTATATTTAGGAATATTCAAGGGATATAAAATTAAAAAACTTTTATGATTATTTTTCAAAGTGACTGGAATTATATAGACTATGTAGTTGACTGGTTAGAGGCCAGTTAGTTACCTTGTTCCTCTTCCATGTAAAGTAAAGACAAAACTTGCGTGGCATATTTACGAAGTAAACGTGACGATTCTATCATTTATAGTGCTCCTGCACAATGGACACTCTGTGCATGCAACTGCACATTGCTGGCAAACTGTAAACATAACCACACATCACGAATCATTATATATACATATATATATATATATATATAGAGAGAGAGAGAGAGAGAGAGAGAGAGAGAGAGAGAGAGAGAGAGAGAGAGAGAGAGAGAGAGAGAGAGAGAGAGCCAAAGCTAAAAGTAAAATGAAATGTTATAAGATACATATCGATGTATATACATTTCATATGTATGTGTGCGTGCAGATGTAGATACGTTCTACATATTCATACGTATATCCATAATAGATATGATTAGTGAATATATAACTGCCCTCATGTATAACACGACTGAATATAGCGTATCACTGATAAATCATATATTTCTAACACACATACACATACACACACATATGTAGATATGTGTAAGGAATGAGTTGCTGAATAGGTTATAAAAAGATATAGAAAAATATATTAATATATGTTTATATGTAGCTTATGGCATTCATAATATACATGGTTATGCTAACGTATGAATGTCTGATGAGCATGTTAGATAACACCCTACGTCCTCAATCTCTCTCTCCCACACACACACACACAAATATGCGTATAAATTGTGAAGCTTAAACTGCCTATTTAACAAGACATGTTATAAGAAATAACTGTAAGTGTATGTGTAGATAGGTTACACATCTTCACATTTATAATGTGCCGAAAGAATCTCTAAGATCTTCGGATGTGTGACTAATGATTAAATGCTATCTTATCTACACGTGTATAGCTCGTCACTGACAAGACACACACACAAACACACGTATATAGACGTGTAGAAGTATGTGTTAATGATAAGATCATAATACCTATGATTATGTACACTTACAAGCTACGTAAGTTATATGTAGATAAGAGACTGATAAGTTGTCTATAACTTATAAGATATGTAAAGGACATATACATACATGTGTGTGAGATTAACTTACGGCAGAAATGTCGACACGGTAAGAGAACAGCAGCTGTGGCGGCTTCGAAGCAAACTTTACAAACATGTGCATGCTTGTCTTCGTCATAGAGTTTTGGGCTCAAAGCACCCACTCTCTTCTTCTCTTGAATCTTGGCCTGTACATAAAACATTTTGCCATGTGAGTGTGCATATATACATGCATATATGCACACAGAGCCGAGTGTCTATGTGTGGAAAAAATCAAACAGATAAGTATATTTCTATAATATTGTTCAAAAGTTGAATAATGAACTAGTTTAACCAGATAAACTATTAACAGATTACCTTTGCATTGCTCAGTTTAGTTAGTGCTTCAATATGAAGTGTTTGCAAGTCTTCAAGCTCAGCAGCATCAAGTCCGTCCACGTCTTCCCCCTACAATGTAACCAAAAAATGCAATTATATTATATAGTATATAATACGCGTTCTTTTTCAGATCGTATACTGTGAGAAAGAACAACGTGAGAACTTCCATATGAATACTAGAGAACAGCGGACTAAATTGAGTACAATATCCCACGAGGCACGCTGCCGGGATACTTATACGTATACATACAGAAGTATATTATATACATAATAGATCAAATATACGCGTATGTATAAACATATACGTATAAAGTTTACCTTTAACTGTGTAATTAGAGCCTTTAAATCATTTGCTCCGTCGGCAACACTTGTTCTAAGTCTCTCAAGCTCTTTGTGTTGCTCCTTAATCTTCTCAATACCAGTTGACGAACTTCTTATAATGCTGTTTTCCGAAGGAATATCCGAAATCTTAATCGAATCTGGCTGTTGTTGGTTATCAGTTTTCAATTTTGCTATCAAAACCCACATGCTTGCCAGGTCATTCTCTAGATCTGCCTCACGTTGTTTCGATTCATCAAGTTTTCTCTGATAAAGATATAATAGCAACACTTGTATATGAAGTTAGATTTAATAAATGATTTGCTTGCTTATTTGCAAACATAAATGTCAACATGTATTACATATGTATACGTATGACATTGAGTATTATTATTATTATATAATATCTATATATATATTACCTGAAGTGCCTTCTCAATGCTTTGCTTCTCCGTAAGAGCTTGCTCTAGATAAGTTAGTTTATTCTTCTTCGAATCTACTTCCTCCTTCAGTGCTTGAACTGTTATAATCAAATAAAAATAGGATTAATGTCAAAGACGTGTTTGTGGATTCTTATATAACAAGGAATATACAGTTTCAATATAAACATTTCGCGTGCATATCTATTTTCACAAGAATGGATGTATGATGAACTTTTGTTACTTATAATACCATCATAAACTTAGTCGACTGATCATTCATCATCCTGATGCTATACACATGAATATTTATACATATACATTAGTAGTACACGCAGTACATCTCCTACAACCTTCCTACTATATATTGGAGGAAAAATCTCATTCAAATATTAGTAATACGTACTCTAATCGTATATGTACAATACATACACCATCGTTACCTTGAGAAGTGACAGTTAAGGATTCACTGGACAATTTGGTATTCTGGAGAACTAGCTTTTTAATCTGCTCCGTCAGTTCTTTGATCTCTGCAGCAGCAGCAGCAGCTAGATTCTTCGCATAAGTAGCCTCCTCTTCCATTTTAGCATTTTTCGTGTGTAAAGCAGCATGCTGTTCTAATAGCCGTGTTCTCTCTTGGCTCAATATTTCCACCTCAGCCTACAATTATTAAGTACTAATTATCAAATTCATATGTATGTGTTTATGTATGGATCATTACATCTATACAGTAAACAAACCCTCAACTGATGTGGATTGAGTATGTATTATGTTTACATGTTTCATGTTATGTGTAAGTATACATCTGATGTAATATACATATGTGCGTGAATAAACCACATAGTAGTACGTGTTGCATGCATATATGCTTGTGTATATAGATAAACATGCGTGTGAATGTACAAGTGTATGTTAAAGACCACTATATATGTGTGTTAAGGTTAGTTCTTAACCTATATAGCCAATAGTTTATAATGCAATATGCATGCATTACCTTGAGCACCGTTTGTTCACCTAAATTGAAATCAATATCCTGCTTCTTGGACCTCTCCATTTTTCATGGCTGTTTCTGTTTCCAGCTCCTGAAAACAATTGATGAATATATTAGTATGTAACTATAGAAAGAGTATAAACAAATTATAAAGGATAATATATAAAATAACACCTTTAGCACCCTGTTTATCTTGTTCTTTGAACTGATTCTGTTTTCTCTTTCAACACAGTGTAACTCTCCTGAAAGATTCCCGTTGTGCAGCCAATTACCCACATCATCACTCTCGGCTATTCTCTGGCTATTTACATTTCGTAGTGCTTCTTGTAATTGCTGTTGAAGACGAATATTCTTTCGAAGCTCTTCCATCTCCGTAACCTGATCGAACCATGTTGGTTACCTTCCCACGCCTCTCCCCTCCCCCTCTCCCTCCCTCCCTCTCTCTCCTCCCTCTCTCTCTTCTCCCTCTCTCCTCTCTCTCTCTCTCTCGTGTGTGATATTTAGTATTCATTGATAACGTGTATATATGTCGATAATCTACATTTGTACAGGAAGTTTACCTTTGATTGAAGTTGCTCCTCAAGAACACGATTATCTGCTGTCTTAATCTGGAGTAAACCACTGTTATTTTTGGATATAACATGTATATATTTTCGTGTATCCATGTATATATTGCACGTTATTTACACACGCACACACAAGTGCGGCCAAGAAAAACACCAAAGACACACCTCTAGCTCAAAATCCTTTTCATTCAGCTGCGTCGTCAACTTCTCAATCGTCTGAATAACAAAACAACGCAGGTAGTAAGTTTATATCTTTTGTCATTATATATACGGTCATTATTATTGTAATTATGGTCATTCACAATATATAATGACAACACGAACCTGAGACATCTCGGCATAAGGAGATTGTTCTGCAAGCTCCGCAATTCGTTGTTCGAGCAAATGCATCTGGGCTCTTTTATCATCGATGTCATCCTTCAGCCTTTTGATTTGGTCCTGTTAGCAGAAACACGTGAAGAGATACACACATATTCACTACATCCTTAAAACATACACATATGCATCATTCATACCATATCTATCAGACATTACATATATGCTCACACATATATCAGTAAATTATATACCTGGATTTCTATAGCATCTGGTTGGCTTGTTGCATGCTCAGACAGCCGCTTCAACGAACTAGAACGTAGTGCAATCTCACCAGCAAGCATCTTAACTTGTTCTCTCGTGAGATCAATTTGGTCCGCAATATGACCACCCTATGATGATAGTATTAATATTTGAATGTATTACTGAAAAGATTGCCTATTATTCGTTACCATCACATCTCTATATACATTAATATACAGTTATAAGAACTTACAGGTGCTTCACTACTTCCTGTGTCAATACTGGGATCATTGCCTCGATCAACCGAACAAGTATCTATGTCAGACTGTTCATCGTACCTCTACAAAACAAATGAAATATAAACATAAAAGGAGAACATAACATTGTGCGCGTGCGTGTTGTCATATATAGGGGTTACCTCTTCGGATTCTGCAAATGAATGCCTTCTATGATGATCAGGGAAAGACCCCAAGTTGTTCTTTGTGGAAACGAGTATAAGCTTCGTTAGCTTATGTATTCTTCCCATAAGTGCTGCTTTAGCTTGTTCCTCTTCTTCTAGTCTAGATTGCATCTTCTGCTGACCCCCTCCAGCTTTCACAAGCATGAAAAAAAATTAGTAACCGCCATAGATGTTTATGTAATAGATATATTAGAAGAGAAAAGGATCAACATTAGATGTATACATCTGAATCAATATAGCTTTTGGTGTTAAGTTTCCTCCTAGGAAAATATGTATAATAAAATATTGTAACGATAAATCTATAACACGTTACAGTCACGTTTACATATACATACATTATACACACATATAGATACCTGTTGCCTCAACGTCATGAGATCTTCCTGGTTTGTCATGGCATAAGGTCGCTCTTGAACCATGCCTCGCTTTATCAGTTGGAGCTCTTGCTTGAGTTTAACTATTTCCTTCTGGTACTTCTTTATGAGGGACCTTTCGTCCATGATCTGAACAACAGACACGTTAATAAGATATTTACGCACAGACACATCTATGCAATCTCTTTCTACGTATCATACCTTGTTTGGAGCTGCATAAATGGCAATCCGCTTGGCTCTTTGAGCAAACTTAAGGGTGTTATGAGTCTCTTCCATGTTACTGGACGCAGGAGTGATGGTGCAAACCAACTAAAGATAAGAGCAGAGTAAGCTGATTTCTATAAGAATATACGCTGTGATATGTACCGTGATGCGACCATTACCACTCAAAGATGACTGCAAGAGCGTGTTAGTTTCGAATCCCGGTAAGGTATGTGTGACGCCCTGCCTTCACTCAATTTTGAGATCACCTACATAAAAAGTAATTACGAATGAATGTATGTAACAGTACACACACACATTATGCAGTGTGTGTATAAAGGACAATGACTCACTGTGCCTAAAGTGAGCAGACTTTTGTTGATATACGAGCCTTCTTTTCGACGTAAGCCAGTGGTCTCTGTTTTAGAACTCTCAGATCCTGCAAGATCAATGAGATTCTACAACAAACGTGTTAATTAGTGATTAGTGATAATTATGAGAAAGCTCACCAATTGGGACAATGTAACGTCATCGTCTGATCCCTGAGCACGTAAGCTGCTTTCTATTGTCTACATGTGAACAGTATTTTAATTTCAGTAACAATAGCAGTACATTGTTATTATTGAATAAGATAACAATGAAATATTAATAATAATAGCCTACCAATGTAAAGATAGTGTGGCTGCGGCTGCTGAACAGATTAAAGTTGTTAGATCCAACATGCCGGTGCTCTAACAATAAGAATGTTAGCCTTTGTATCAAATGAGTCGTGTGTGTGTGTCACCTTCTCCAGCAGCAATCAGAGAAAGGGCATGGGCTGGTGATAGCACAACCTCTTCTTTAACCCCTTCAACATAAGTTCCCTTGAAAATGATTATGACTTGTGTCAGCAAGGATTTATCGAACAAACATTCATATAAATATAGAAACGAAATTTACTTGTGCGTCTTCTCGTATACGAAGATTTTGTCCAGCTGGATCAAGCAAGTCGTTTATCACCTACAGGTACAAAAGGATTCATTTACAAAGTCAAATAACAGACAGGCTACTGACCTCGTTGTATATCTCAAGGTAAGATACTCGTAGAAGAAACTCTCTGCCTGGTGTCTGCGGTTCTTATCAGATTAAATAAATGCATTAAACTTTAAACTACTTGCCTCCTGGATAATACTGAACACGTCTTTCACTGCCTGAGGAATAATTCCTGGAGTATTTGGATCGCCCTACAACAAGAGAAGCACGTAAGTGTGTTATGTATAAATACATATATTATTGTGTATGCAAACAGTAACTTACATGCATCGTATGTGTCTTTCCACTGCTGGTCACCCCATATGCAAAAACTGTTCCTGCAAACAGAATAGAGTTCCAAAAATCATATTTTGAAATGAGCTCCCTATTAAGCTTACCATTGATTCCTTCCATAGCGCCTCGAATTACATTTCGTGCCACAGTATCATATACATTTCTTGTTGTTGCATGAGAACCAAAAACTTTATCTGTAATAAATTTTCAATTTGTTCGCATTACTATACATATATATAACCACATTGTTCGAAACATACTACATAACCAACCAAATATAGACCGGCAGATACGGTGACAAAAGCGGGCCATATGAAAAGACAATCCACTACTGTATACAGACCCACACACATATACATGTATGTAACAAATATATGCGTGTGTGTTTGAGCTTACCAAATGCATAGGCGGCCGATGGATTGAACTCGTTACGAACAGTGTCCCCGTCCACATACCAGACAGAGTCATCCCCACGGTTAACTTCCCTTTCACTGTGAAACAGATTATTTAATAATTTTAAGAAGTATCTACAACTGATGGAATATCGATCAAACATCAACAACTAGACCAAAGATCACGCCACGAGTTCTGCTTTCAAATTCTTGGGAATTTTAATTACTCACACATTCAGATAACCCGAATGCATAAATGCTATTGAAAGCCATTATCAATGCGTAACTGTGAAATGAAAATCGAAACTTTGAATGGGAAATGCATCGAAATCATTCAAAAATACAATCTTTGCATGGAAATCACTCAAACTAAGATCTTTAGAATGCGGAATGCACAGAACCGCTATGGTTTTGATGAATTCGGAGGATCTTTCATACCTCAAGGGCCGGAATCGAATAGCAACGGAGATGTTTTCTTTCCCTTTGTCATCGAAATCCGAGGATTCATCCAGTGGCGTGGGATCGGCGCCATGCTCGTCGCCAAGTAGCCGGGAGAAGAACCTGAAGGCGGCATTTTTGAAGCGCCATTGAATACGCGCCTCCGCAAGGAAGAAGACGATGAATTCACAGACTGTCCGAGTGCATAGCTCGGACTCTGCTGCTGAAATCCATGCAGATTTCCATTCACCGTGGACCTGAATGGGGAAATCCCTCTCTGCCGAGACGCCATGACCTGTGCAGCGCCTTAGATCTAAACATGCATTGCTCCCGCCGCAGGCGCTCCAACAACCCTTAAAGCGAACAGCGCCTTCAAACAGAGTTTTTCTGTGGGTTTTGTGTTTTTCTTCTGGTCCTTGTTATGACGTGTCAAATCCGACGTGGTGGTTATCGGTGCATATGGTTAATCCTACGTGCCGGTTTTTTAAATGGGTGGTGAATGCGGGGGTGACCGGGCAACCGGCAGACTGGACACGTGTGGTGGACCCGTTGCCATGTGCTGGAGCGGGATTAGAATATTACGTAAGAATATCCAAATTCAAAACATCATGTTGGCCACCGCTGGACGCAAAGATTTATTCATAAATAAAATTGCTTTTTAATTATATTATCATAGCCATGTTATATGTCATGCTCTCTTATATGCGACAAAAAGATATGGAAATTCTTTACGCAACAACTACCCAACCGTTCATTCAGCTCGTGTTCCATGCTGAAAAATAATATCATATTTATAATAAGCATCAAAAGAATATTAAAATACAATATAATAATGAAATAGTGGTTTATGATCGATTAAGCTACCATTTAAAACTATATCATATGGCCACTATTTCGATATTATCTCATAGTTATAAGATTTCTTAGAATGTTTATTATAATGTTGTGAAAAGTAATTTTCTTCTTTGTCTGCAGTCAACAGAACAAAATCTGACATCATAACTTAAAATATAAATAAAACTTAAAACTTAAGCTAAACTTTGAACTTACTAAACTTCATTAATTAACTATTATATACACTTACGTGGGTTGTGCACGATATACACTATCAAGACGTGTCGCGTTCGAACACTCACGCACGTAGATGGAAGACGTGCACTATATATATATATATATATATGTATATATATATATATGTGTGTGTGTGTGTGTGTGTGTGTGTAACATACCCACACCGTTGACAGAAGAATAACATATTTATTAAAGAGTTCAGTTATCTCTGTACATCTGATGCACGTCACCTAGTAATTCTGAAAGACTGCAATATATCACCATTTTATAGTCAGAGGCATCGTCTCTCTCTCTCTCTCTCTCTTAATGTACCTTGACTTGAGCAAGTAAATCCCGGGCATGGGGGTCGTTCTTGAAGTGATCCCTCACGGGCTGAAAAACAATTAGAAAACAAAGTAAATACCTACAGTTTACTATACGATAGCACAACAAAATAATAAGCATTTATACATATAGCGTACCTGAAGAATATAATTCAATCCCTTAGCTAAAGAGGTCTTCAGCTCCTCAGCATTTATAGCTCCAGATTCGTAGCCCGTGTTTAAGTCCTTGACTGACTTGTAAACACTGCAAAAGAGTCTAGTTGTCATATATATATATGTGTGTGTGTGTATGTATATTAACGCACACACATATCCATGTTGTATTTGTGACTTACACGTCGCCACCTCTTTCTTCCGATCGAGTAACTACAAAGTGACCATGCCAAGGCAGTAGTACATACTTTACGTACTCCAGGCACGGGTTTCCTTCAGCTTTTTCCGGGCAAAAAGCACCATTTATCTTTCTATTTACGTCTTCCTGTAGCACAATTTATTTAGCTTACACGTTTATGAATGTATACTATTGTGAGTATATTTGTCGCTTTACTTCTTCATCCTCCATGAAGATTGCAGATTCCGGATCGCTTTTTGACATTTTTATCTGTCCCTCCTTCAACCCAGGTAACATATCTACGAAATTAAGAAGGTTAAACTTACTGGAAAACACGAACGCACGCGCGTGCGCGCACTTACGATGTGATAAGATGATTGGCTTGAACTTTTTTTTCTGAGCAGTGGCATACTCTCTAGCAAGCATGTTCACTTTCCTTTGATCAAGTCCTAGTTGACATATATCCGCCTGCAAAAGAATGAAGTGAGAAGATACACACATATATGTATGTGTCTCTTAACCTTCAGAAAGAAGACGTCAGCACACTGCATGCACGCATACATTATGGTAGCCACACATAGTTCCTTGGGATTACTTCTACCCATAATCTGCGAACATCTGTACCAAAAGCCATCTCACATATTGGTAAGTAATTGTAAGTGTGTGTGTGTGGATGGGGGGGTGGCTCTCTCTCTCTCACACACACACACACACACACCCCAACCTTAAGATTCGGGGCAGATTATTTCGACGAGAGATGTCCATGACCAAATTCCAGTACTCTGCAGGTCTTGCATTAATCTCCTTTGAGGACCAGAGGAACTCCACTTTGTCCAGATTCATCCCTACAGCTTTCCATACCTCGATCATGTAACGGCCCACAGTTTGAATCTTTTGAAGGTCACCACCCATCTTGTTGTTAAGCTGTGCAAACCAATCCGCAACCCAGAACTTGAAAACACATCCCGCACTTGTTAGCTTGTTCACATTCAACGCCTTCATCACTCCCTGTTGGTGAATCCCATTACTCTCTCTCTCTCTCTCACGCACACACACACACACACACCTGAGCAATGTGAACTCGTCCAGAGGGCTCGAATCCGTCGTAGCAAATGGGAGGAGTTGGCTTATTCTTGAGAAGCGTGGGAAGATCTTCCTTACCGATGCATTCCTCACCCACGCTGAGAACAAGATTCACCTTCTCCTCCAGAGACATAGCCGCCACCGCCCCTGGAGTCTGTGCATCCGCCATAGCCAAGAACCCTAACCCTTACATTTGTTTGAATATTTTAAACCCTAAAACCCTAAAAACAGGGGCGCGTTGTTTAGGGTTCTATCCGGCCATGGATGGGCAGAACGACCTGCAGCGGCTTATCTATTACGAGGCAATGCGCGAGAAGTGTAACGCTGAGTATCTCCGCAGCCCGCACGATCCCGAGGTAAGCAAAGAAACTCTCTCCCCCTGTCTCCCATACTAATTTCAATTTCAGAACTTGACAAATTGGGGTAATGCTCTCATTGAACTCTCCCAATTCCAACAGGGAGAGGATTCCCTGCTCTTCTCGAAGGTATGCATGCATACATATACTCATTTATTAATTTTCTGTAAAATACATATTTTTATTATATTATATATGTCAAAAAAGTCAAAAAGTCCTACATATACATTTTATAAAATGTAGGTAAAACCCTGAATATAAATTTTAAATTAAACACACAGAAAAAAACTAAAAATGTAAATCTATTGTTTTACAGAGGCAATATCGAAGCTAGAAGCGGCTATGAAGATAAACCCGAAAGGCACGAGACCCTTTGGAGCTTGGGAAATGCTCTTATATGTCGTGGTTTATATTGCCCGCTGGTATGGAGGCCAATGAAAGAGTTTAAGAAAGCGTCTGGCTGTTCCAAAAGCAATACCGAGGTGAGCATTATAAAATGATGAAAACCGACTTTGTGTGGTGTGTGTGTGTGTAATACTTATAATGTGTTTTTTAAAATCTTACAGTCGCCTTGTGACCTTTACTCCAAGTATTTGGAAATGGCGAAAAGGTATCCCTTTTGTTTGTGATGCTATGCATATACCTCATCACACTATGTGCATGTATCTGTTGATAGAGGATGTATATTTGTTTGTAGGCCCCACTTTTGCACCAAGAGATTCAAGCACAGTTTTGCAGCTACACCAGTGGGTTCGAGCTCCTCATCAGATGGAAGTAAATCTGTCAGCGGAAGTAACAGAGTATGCCATATTCATATAGAATATACTATTTTACATCATTTATAATAACATATGTTTCACTTACAGTCCTTTTAATTATGAATTCAGTAGTGCACATCCGTTCTGTATGTAAAAGTAATTAAATTAGATATATATTGATATGTCATATTTACATGGGGGCTATGATATTTTGAGCACATTCATACGTACGTTGGCACAATCTTTTTGAGACACAACAGATACACACTTTCATATACACAACACGTACCGATGATAAGCATACATAATGTATGTGCTGGATGTGAATTACATATACGACCCTGCAATGTGTATGTATTGCTGACAGCAAGATTGCGTTATACAGGGGAGAAGAAGAAGTCGTCAAAGAGGACTGATCTTGCATATGATATAATGGGATGGGTGGGCTGGGTTGGAGTGATGGTATGGGTTGGCACTGTGCAGAGGGCACTAATACTTCTCCGATGTGAGTTTAATTTGTAGATAAAGCAGAGAGAGTTTTTGCACCTAGGTCATTTTTAACTGTTGCGTTTACTCTTAATTGAATTTCCTTCTTCATAACATCTACGTGTTACATATATGCTTGTGTATGACCTGCATTCTACCAGTTTTATAACGTGGTGTACTGGAGTTTAATATTTTAATCTCGGGCTTTTGGGGATTTATTTTGGTTGGCTGCAACAGACACACTCACACACTCACACACATACTATTCTTTTAGATACACGCACCTTGTATATGTACAGTAGTTAACTTTGTACTCCTGTCTGCGTCTAGGATTTTCAACTAGTAAGTTCTTCGCAAACACAGTTTTTAGAATACGCTGACATGTCAAATTTCTTCCTCAGAATGATGACCGGAAGACGTGTTGACATGTTGATGTTTGTTCCAAATTACGTGTCTAACGTAAATGTCAATATGTTGACTAGAACATTCAAAACAAATTGCCAGGGAACAACACACACACACACACACACACACACACAGACAAATATATATAGCTATATAGAAGATTGTGTTTATATGGCGCTGTGGATTCCAGCTTCTATATTACTTTCGGCAGTTACATACTTATTTGATTTTGTGAGCAACATAGTGGTTGTAGTGGAGTCCAAACGGAAGTATCCAGACGCATTTTGGACAATGGTTGCAGTTTTGATACACTCACATACATTTAATGCACTTTTGTTCAAGTTTAAGTTCAACAAAGACAGGAATGCTGTGAGGGCCGCTTATTTCTTGCCTCTTATTCACTTGTGGAGATTGTTCCATCTGTTAAGGACAACACTGAGCTTCAAAGGGTACGTCTTATTGATGTGTGTGTGTGTGTGTGTGATAATAACTCTTTAAGCTATAAGCTGGATTTAATAACATTATGCATACTCTGTCTATGTCTCTCTCTCTCTCCTCTCTCTCTCTATTTCACACACGCACGCACGCACGCACACAATGTCTCTGTGCGTATTTTTGGCATTAACAGGTTTGTTTTCAGCGTAGGGAAGCTGAGATCTGAAGAATTGAACAGCCTGTTTTGCATGCTGAGTTTGGCAATGGAAGTATGCCACTTCTTTATCTTCAAATAACAGCATTAGTTCAAGCTGGTCACAACATGTCCATCATATTCAAGGTATCAATTGCTGCTGCCTTCTTATCCGCTTTCTACAATGGAGGGTCCTCTGTCCAGGCATTAACTCCATCCAAACACCGAGCTTATGTCACAGTTTGCGGGTATGTGTGTGTGCTTGTGCGTGCGTGTGAGAGAGAATGTTTTTGACAAATGGTATACAGGGCTTTATACAATGTTTGCAAGCATGGTGAGGTGTATAACCTTCATAAACGTCATGGTGAAGCAGGAGAGGGCGAAGAAAACAGCTTACAACTTGGCATTGTTGTGTGTTACTGGCTCTTCTACTGGCTCATCTTGTTCCCTAAGCTGTTTTCGAGGAGGATACGGAATGCCCGTAAGTTCCTTACATGCTTTGTGTTGAGTTACATTAGCCTTCTTGTGGTCCTGTATCCATGGTTAGTGAAGGTAGAGAGACGGGAGAGATCGGAGCAAGCAGGTTCAGATACAAGATGTTTGCAGTTGCTACTGCCAATTTGTTTATTGATTACCTGAGTGTTGGGTGGTCTTATTACATGAGGAGGAGGTCGGGGCGAGGGATGCCCATGTACTTGTGGCTGGTCACGTTGTGGGGACTCCGGGTAGATTTCTCTCCTTTGGTACGTAAAACTGCTTAAACAGCTAACTAATGAGGAACATGAGAAAGAAGTTCAGCAGTGCCGAGTTGAAGTTCAGGAAGATATGAATGGTAATTGCACTGTTCAACCAGAACTGGTTGATCAACACCAGGTAGCGTTGTTGTACGGATGGGAGCTTACGAAGATGCCGATGGTGATTGTACTGTTCAACCAGAATTGGTCGATCAACAGCCAGGTAGCGTTGCTGTACGGTTGGGAGCTCGCGAAGATATGGATGGTGATTGCAATGTTCAACCAGAACTGGTCGATGAACAACCACAAGAGGGCGACGAGCTTCCAGGTAATAGAGAAGCAGATAACGAGCCGGTAACCCATGAATACACTGAACATTTAGTAGTTGATATATGTGAGGAAAACTTTAAAGAAAATGCATGTTGATGTCAATCTCTTTATAAATCATGTGAGCATTAATAAGTACATTATTAAAATACAATTCTAAACGGTTAGCATTTTCACCTTTGTTTTATAAAGTTAATAGCGGTTAAACGTTAAAAGAAAAATAAAATAAGTAGGATAAAAATTTATTTTATTAGGTTAACCCTAGTATATTCTATAAACTATATACGGTGTGGCTAATTTTATATATAAGATAATTTATTTAGGAAAGTTATCTTTTAGGAGTTTAAATTAAGAAGATATTTAAGATTTAAATATTGTGTTTTTAATAGCTTTATATTTGAAATAAACACCAAATAAATATGTTATATAGTTTGTTCTTAAATTTTTTAATTTCTTAATGCATTAGTTTTATCTATTATGATATGGTGGGTTATATGCACGGAAGACCACTTATTAATAGTATTAACATTTTCTTTGTTGGCATTTTAATTAAAATTATGTCATTATTGTTTTAGACATTACTTAATAAATATCACATAACGAAAATGAAATAAGTAAATATATTGAATAAATAAGCACTTAATACTTTTTCATATTTATGTCCTTTATGTAGTTTTTCTTTATGTATTTTTTCTTTGTCATTTGAGACATTAAAAATTTCCTTTAAAGTTATAAGGATTCATTTATAATATTTATGTAATTATTCTTATATATAAGTTTTAAATTTTTTTTATTTTGACAAACTTGTCAATTGTTATACATTGACAATAATGTTAGCAAAAGTACTTTAAAAATAAATATATTGTATTATTTTATCTATATTGGGTGAAGTATCTTTATATTTTTTTAATGTATTTTCACATTAAATTTTTATTATTATATTAGGTGTACTTAGCTAGATGTATGTGAAATAATTTATTAATTTCAGCATTAATAATTGATACTTTTAATCCTTTTTTTTCTGTTATGTAAAATTATTTATAAATAGTGGTTTAAAATAACTTTGTTATTAATTAAATATTTTAATCATTATGAATGAATGATAAATGAATAAGTGATAAATGAATTACTCTACAACTTATAATTATAATATTTATTAAAAGAATATCAAAGTCTTTTCATCCTTATTATTAAGAAATATTATATTTAAATTGAAAATGCTTTATCTTATAAAGTTGTTGTTTAATAAGAGTTTATAAATGAATTAACCATTGTGTAAAAATGAGTGTTTAAATTGTTAAGTAAGAAGTTAACATAATTTTTTAAAGAATTAATTATTGTAAAAATGAGTGTTCAAATTGTTAAATAAAAAATTAACATAATTTTTAAATTTTATATAATGGAATTACAATTCATGATGAATTTAAATAGTTTATGGTGGATTATTAATTAATAATATTATTATTAAGCTAATAATTAAATTAGATATATGAAATTAAGAAATGTTGATTTATTATGTTAGATCTTACTTAAATTTATTAATGATAAAATTAAAATTAAAAATAAAATTCAAGAACTTGTCATTTAAAATGTGATTTAATGGTTTAAGTATTTTATAATAATGCACCAACTTCCAAACGTGTTAAAAAAATAAATAATTGTGAAACTTTCATAATTAAATAATAATTTGTAATTCTTGTTATAATTCAACGATTAATGAACTCTTTTAAAATTTGATCTTTATTATTTTTAATAAATACTTTAGTAAAAACAATGCATTATTTAATATTATGTACAATATTATAAATTTCACTTTTTAATACTTAACATCTAAGGTTGAGATAACTAATGTATAACTTTTCATGATTAATTTTGAAATGGTTTACAACATAATTATACTCGTGATATACCATAACGTATGAATAATTAATTTTTTGTTATAAAAAATCAAAATACTAAGTTTTATAATTTTTTATGTCTCTCGAGAACTTACAGTCTAATATCACCATTTATATATGACAATATATTTATAATGTTCATCACATTAAATTAAACTAACAATTCAAATAGTTTAATGTAGTATAAACATCTATAAAAGATTATAAAATTATACATCGTACAAAATGAAATCCTTATATAAAATAAGATTTGTATTGGCAAATTTAATTAATAATGTTAATATAACCTCTACCATACACTCCATAACATGCCCACATAAAGTTAAAGGTGTTATATATGTATGTATTATATGTTGAAAATTAATTTACTCGATTATGTGTATTTATAACATTACTAAATCAAGGACATATAGAGCTTTCTTAATCAATTTAATTTTGAAATTTCTACATAATAATTATTATGAATAATTGACAACCATTATAATATAACATGAATTATTATATATTCCACTTGTTAAGGCATATTTATTGTGTTTGATATTGACAATCATTATAACATACCGTAAACTAATTATATATGCTTACATAAACTGTAATTTCTTTACGAGTAGTTCATAGAAGGTTTAAATTTGATAGTAAAATACACAATAATATGAAATTCTAATAAACATGTTATTATAACAAAAATATGTGTGATATATATAGTTCTATGTGTACGTGCGTGCACGACCGCACATGCATGTGTGTGTGCGCGTGTGTGTCTCTGGAACTAACAATATATACCTCAATGGTGGCAACATATTTGAAAACAGGTACTACAACACGATTTAGCAATTAAAAAACGTCAACCTGAAATGTAATGTGTTTTAACTTAAAGATAATATTATTAACCACTAAGTATAAACATGTTTCAATTTAAAAGTGAATATTAATGAATTGGTTACGGATTATATATAAAATTCATTCTTTCGACGTAAAAGGCTTGTATATTCACCCGGTATATTATTATTCACAAGCGGATCCCCACCAAGTGACAAGGAGAGTATATCCAACCCCATCGTGTATAGCATCGTCCAGAGCCTTCACTATGTCCATGTCATAACACTGGAGATCCCAACACACCTTGTACATTGCTATTCTTGCTGCAGGGAAACCTCCCTTGCAGTGCCCTGTGCATATCCGAGCATGCTTGCGTTCTGCACAGGCATCCCTTACTGTGTTACCCACTGATGCATTCGGAGAAAGGCCAGCATTGTAATATATACCCACATACACACACACACACACACACACAACCATAAAAAACATGCACATATATACATGTAATACATATAACATACATCTATATATACACTTATGCTTACGTATCAAAAGAGAGTGAACTTGTTGTTGTGTGTGGTGTGTGTTCTTACCGGCTGCAATTAACATAACTAGATGAGTTTCCAAGCCCATTGATACATGACCTTTCCACCGAGCAGGTACACGTCCAAGTCCACTGTCTCGAAAGCTTCAGACTCAGGCAGATACCTAGTCAAAAACGAACACACACACACACATATAGAGAGAGAGAGAACTTTAATATATATATATAAATAATGATATAAACACTTAGAAATGTATGCTTGGATGTATATACCTGTGTCGAGGACTCCTATGATCACGTCGCTGTTCAGCTCCAAGTGTCGAGGAAGACCAAGGAAGTCCCAAGAAAGGTTGAGAATTCTACTAGGAATATACTAATTACTTCAGGCATATCTACGAAAGTTAAAATAAAGTATGTCAAATCTCTTAAGTATTATATATATATTAGAAATGTATATCAGCGTCGTATACAGTTTCCAGAGTTCTGTTCATTATGTATATCATCATGATAGCCATGGTTATATAAAATCTCCCTCCCTCCCCCCCCCCCCCACAACACACACACACACACTAACCAGCAAGGATATCAGCTTGTTCTTTTGTGAGTCTAGCTGAGAATCCACTGAAACCGTGCTTGTAGCTAAATCATTGCATTGGCAGCATATCCAAGCTTAAAGGAATACGATTCAATATATATATATATCTCTGTGTGTGTGTTGTGTGCATATAATTTACACTTATATAGTAGATAGTAATATATGAGAGGATGCCTTTACTTACCTTCTAGTGGCTCTCGCTAGTATGTCATGATGACTTGAGGTTATTTCTGGAGCCATACTTCGCTTTCCTCCAAGTACACAGTATGCCTGCGAAACTAAAATTCACACAACACACACACACACACACGAGGGAGGAGGAGAGAGAGGGAGAGGGAGAGAGGGAGCACAACTGCAGTAAGAAGTATACCTTCGCATTGAATCAGTTGCTTTGCAAGCAACAAAGGTTAGTAAAAGAATAAACACAAAGCCGGATATCGACAAACTAGTACATAGTTATGTGGAACTAAGTGTGTTGCATTATCCAACAAACTTCGAAGTCTTTAAAGCCAAAGCTGGCGATTTCAACTATATGGGCACATCGACAACGTCAATAGATGTATAAGTATGTATAAAGATATCAGCACGCCCACGCACGCACACACACACACACGTGTGTGTGTGTGAGAGAGAGAGAGAGATCTCCAACAGTACTAGCATGCACAATAGTAATATAACAAACAGACGTGTTATTAATAAAAATCATTAGCCGTCATATACAACTAGAGAATAGAGATAGCTATGGGGCTTCGAACACTGTGTGTTCCGTCCTCCCAAATCAACGAAGAAAACACCCACGTCAGCTCATCTGAACGTAAGTCAGTTGACGTCGTCAAGGTCACATTGAACGACAGTCTTTGTCCCCAGCTTGTAAACACAAGCTCTTCGGGAGACACAGTGACAGAGACACGTGGATCTGTTGGCGGCGCCAGTTTAGCACGATAAACTGAACCGCTGCCTCCAACATTGGTAACTGTCCGTTGAACGGTGCGCGATCCGACCAGGTTATGGAAACCGATAGACGGATAGTTGAGGCTTACAAGGGAGCTGTCCTCAGGACACTGACTGGCACTGTCACCTGTTATGTTCTGTATCTGTGAGGAGTGTAGCCTGCACTACACAGGTAGAGATGTAGTCGACCGTATATCGTATACGAGCCCTGGGTCAGCCGCTTTAACTGGTTGGATTTCACCTGATCCAATGCTGAACACAGTTGCTGGTGTTCCATTTTCCTCTCTTATTGGATTGTTGGTGTCATCAGTAGCAGTTGCTGTAAACAAGTTACTTAGCATTCATACGTAGTGTGTGTGTGTGAGAGAGAGAGACTGCTCTTGTACTTTCATATCCACACTTTATGTACTCTCATACACACGCGCACGCACGCACCCAATAGTAATTATAATAGGATTACCTGTTGTCATGAGTGCAGATTTAAGAGCTGCTGGGCTCCAAGTTGGATGGGTAGACTTTAGATATGCAACTGCCCCGGTGACGTGAGGGCAGGCAAATGATGTTCCTGACGCAATTGCGTAGTCCACATACACAAACGTCAAGTTCGGAAATGTGGAGTTAAATGGATACACTGCTGGAGCACCCCCACTCCAAGCCGCTAAGATATCCACTCCTGGAGCAGTTACATCAGGCTGTAAAGCAGTAAAAGAACTCAACATACACATATAAACAGATCTTCAATACATAATAAGCATGTGTACATAATGTAGAACTTCTACTAATGCCATAATTTACCTTGATAATGTCTGGGCTAATACTGTTGGGTCCTCGAGATGTGAAATCTGCAGCAATAGGTGCAGGCTTGTAAGGAAATGTTCCAGTCCTGTATATAACAGACCAATATGTCAATACGATGTCTTGTTTATAAAATAAATATAGTACTAATAAATCACACAAAGAGCTTACTTATTGCATATCCTGTCGATTGTGCTAGCACCGACTGTTAGAATCCAAGGACCGCATTCGTAACAGAACCAGCTATTGCACTGTTCCACACGCACAGGAGACCACTATGCCTCTCTCAATAGCGTGGTAAGCCCCAATAGCAATACTATCCATGCTATACACAAGCGGATCCCCACCAAGTGACAAGGAGAGTATATCTACCCCATCGTGTATAGCATCGTCCAGAGCCTTCACTATGTCCATGTCATAACACTGGAAACCCCAGCACACCTTGTACATTGCTATTCTTGCTGCAGGGAAACCTCCTCTGCAGTGCCCCGTGCATATCCCAGCATGCTTGCATCTTCACAGGCATCCCTGCTGCTATAGAGCTCGTTGCTGTTCCATGGCCAGCTCCATCCCTTGCTGTGTTACCCACTGATGCATTCGGAGAAAGGCCAGCTTTGTAGTATTTAGCTCCAATAATCTTTCTGTACATCGAGTTATAAACAGACTATGTTACACGCACATACAACATACATATATGTGTGTGTTCTTACCGGCTGCAATTGACATAATTAGATGCATTTCCAGGCCCATTGACACAAGAGCCTCTCCATCGAGCAGGTCAGGTCCAAGTCCAGTGTCTCGAAAGCTTTCCGATTCAGGCCAAATACCTGGTTACAGCGTCAAAACACACACACACACACACACACGTATCACACAAGAACAAATTTAAAGTTTAATAACTCATAATATATGCTTAAATGTATATACCAGTGTCCAGGATTCCTACGATCACATCGCTGTTCAGGTCCAAGTTTTGAGGAAGACCGAGGAAGTCCCAAGAGCGAGTAGTGAGAAGCTTGAGACTTCTACTAGGATATATACTTATTACTTCAGACATAGCTACAATTAAGAAAATCAAATGAAGATAAAGTTTGTGTACAATCTATAGTTTATAAGTTAATTTGTTTTAAAATATACTGAAATATATCAGGATAACCTATACTCCCTCCCCTCTCCCTCTCCCTCTCTCTCTCTAGCACACACACGCGCGCGTCTAACCGGCAAGAATATCAGCTTGTTCTTTCGTGAGTCTGGCCGAGAACCCGCTGAAACCGTACTTGTAGTTGTAAATCATTGCATTGGCAGCAGCATCCGAACTTTAAAAAGAAGTAAGAATCTAGTAAGTAAAACTTTTACTCTAATAATCATACTTTCATGTAATCTTAATATATGAGAGATACGTGGGTACCTTCCAGTTGCTCTGGCTAGTATGTCATGATGAGTTGAGGTTATTTCCTCTGGACCCATACTTCGCTTTCCTCCCAAGTACACAATATAATCCTGTGAAAATGAAAGTTCACACTCATAAAGACACAACAAAACACAACACGAAGCACACTCACACAGTGTAAAAGTGGGGTAACTACCTTTTCATTCGATTCATGTGCTTTGCAAGCAATAGAGATTATGGAAAGTATAAACAGAAACGCGTATATTGACATATGTGATACTTAGTTTGTGGAACTAAGTGTGTTGCAATACCTCAACACGCTTCCAAAATCTTTTTAAACCAAAGTGGGCGATTTCAACTATGTGGACACATTGAAAACGTTAAATAGTGTGTGCGTGAGATTCACAATATCGTTAATGTAAACATGTCAGATTTAATGTATTTTTTGTTACATTGAAGTTGTATATGTACAAATAGTAAAGAATTACCTCCGTTAGCTCACTCCTCATACTATCTTGACCATTTTGCATTCCACCTATAACATATTGTGCAAAATGCATCTCTTGTGATACCATACTTGCCAAGTCCATCCTCCCTCCCTCCCTATAAACCTACAAAGTACGTGTAGCTAGTATAACAGATGCGTATACATATATACTATATTATCTGTGTATGTGTATGGATATGTACATTCATACATACATATTAAGCTATGTACCTCGATGACAGTCTGATAAGTTCTCTCACTGGGTTGAAAACCACACTCTTTCAGTCTCCGGAATATTCTCCCAACACCTTCCATGAGTCCTGCTTTCCCATATGCTAAGATAACACTTCCATATGTGAGCTCGTTCACCTCCACATTCTCGTCCCCTTGCATCTTTGTGTAAACTTTAAGTGCTAAGTCAAGCTTCCCTGATTTCCCGAATGCATATATCAAGGCATTGTATGTGTCCACGTCGAGCACCTGATCTAAAGGCACACAAACACACACAATATTATATATTATAATGTATGCATGTACATACCTGTTTCACCAGCTTCAAGAATTCCAAACGCAATCTCTACTGCCTCGTTGCTCATTCCTGCTTCCGCATAAAGCCATGTCAACACAGCCATGGTTTTCAGTCCGGATAAATTGTCTTCCATGCTTTGAATCATCTCCCTGTACGTAAAATACCGTGTGTATAAGTGTCTGTATAGCATGTAATATATTCTGTAAATTATATCTATATTAGGAAGACATACCTTGGTAATCCTGCTTTCTCAAACAAACCAAATGTTCTCCTTGTTGGGGTAACTCCAGCTTCCTTCATTCTGTGCAGCTCTAAAATCCCCTCCCTCATGAATCCTGCCGCAATGTACATCCCAATGAGCTCGTTAAATGCAGCAGCATCCTTGTCATGTCCCTGCAATAACACGTTATACATGAGAGAGGGATCCAATTAAAATGTATTCATTGTCAGTATTCACGTAAGTTTATTACAACTCAAGACATCAAGAGTGTAAAAAGACTATATTCGTATACATATTACATAGATGTGTATGCATATAGATAATACCATGAGCATTGCTACTTTGAGTCCACGATCCACCATACCATTTTCTCTGTAGAGCTTCATCATCATGGTACAAGAAATATTATTTACCGGCATTGTTTTAAACAGGTTCTCAGACTCCACAATCATATTCCATTTTACATAGAACCCAAGCATAGTGTTTGCAGCAAACGAGTCCCCTGCAAAATATATACATTTATACATGTATATATATGTATATGTCAGAATTAATAGAGGATATACCTCTTATCTCCGACAATATGTTCTCAGCCTCTTGTTTAAGTCCCAAATTACCATAGAGCTTCATTAATGAAGTATAAACCACCTCGTCTGGTGTTAAACCTTCAGATTTCATCCTGTTTAATGTTTCTTGTGCTTCCTTGGCATAGCCCGCTTCCGCATATGCATTCAACAATGCAGTGTAACAGATCTTGTCCACTATTAAGAAAATCACCAGGATTAAGGTATCCTATATACTTATATCAGTATATAATATACTAAATGCTGTTGAATTCACATGTAAATGTGTATATAAGACAGATCATATAGATATTCACTATTGTATAGTATATATATACTAAATAGTATATGTATAGCTAACCTTTCACACCGGAATTGACCATTTCATAGAACACATCCTCAGCCTCCTTAAATCTCCCGGACTCTGTAAAAACTTAATAATCGAGGAACCCGAAGCAAGTCCGAGTTTAAAACCTGTTCTCTTCATCCTCAAAAGAATCCTCCCAGGAGATCAGCATATACCTTTGTATATACAGCCGTAGCTTTACACAGTAGTACCATCGTGTTGAACGTAGCCTCGTTAGCCTCCACTACCATGCCCTCGTACAACTCTACAGCCTCGCTGTACATCTTCCGGAGTCCGTACGCCTTGATCATCACATTGTAGATTGTTGTGGTCACTGATCCATTCTTGAGTGAAAGGTCGAATATTCTCCTTGCATGGTCCGGCATATTCCGCTCGCCATATGCATCAATCATTGATACGTAAATACCCACTTCCAAACCTGCAGACAAATATATTATATATACATTATCGTCACACACACACACACACAGCATACCTTTGCTTTGTCTTAGAAACTCGAAGAGGTTTTCTGCCTTTGCAAAGTTATCAGACCTTATATACAAAGATATCATTGTAGTATATATACCCTCGTCTATACGGAACTTGGAAACCTCCATTTCTCGGATAGTTGCCTCGGCCTTTGATATATCCCCTTGACTAGAGTATGCACTGATTAGAGTTCGATAAGTTACCTATAATAATAAAACAATAAAAGTCCACATTAGCTTGGTTAACTGGATTAACTTGGTGTGTCTCTGGATATGTATATGTGTACCATGTGCGTGCATGAGAGAGAGAGAACCTGGTCAGGCAAAACACCAGCTTCACACATCCTCTTCAAAAAGCCAAATACACACTCCATTTTACCACCTTGTACATACATCTCCAGCAGAGTATTATATGTAACCACGTCTGGAAGCGAGTTCCTACGCAGTAACATCTTCACAAGTATATCTTCAGCATCTTGAAATCTTCCTAGTTTACCATACATCCGTATCATCGCATTGAAAGTTACCGTGGTTGGTTCAACGTTGGATTTTGCCATCTCTGTGAACACTCGTGTGGCTTCTACGTATTTGTTCTTCTCTCCGTATAGTGTTATCATCGTATTGTAAGTCTCGGGGTTCTTTGGTCTTCTTCCATTTGTAAATAGACCCCAAAATGCCTCCTCGGCCTTAAGTAATTCGCCAAATCTCCTTTGAAAGTTCAGAAATGTGCTCACCATCACCTAAATATTCAAATATATGTCATATATAGTTATGCTATTGTGCGTGTGCGTGTGTGTGTAGTTATGTATATATATTATCTTTAATTGTATAGCGCATGATATGCAGTTCTATATATTTATATACACCTAAAAAACTAAACGATGACATAGTGTGGTAATTGATGTGGCATCATATCGTGTGAAGTTCACAGGCTTGGCTAACCATACGTATATTGAAAGAATGAATGATATACATGTATAAAACAAGATTGTATATAAAACATCTAAGTATACGTGTATTATATGAAAAAATTGGAAAAATGTGTAACCTCATCTGGTTGGAGTCCACTTGCTAGCATGTGATCATAGTAGAAACGAGCCTCTTGTTTCATTCCAGCACGTCCGTACACGTCCAAGAGCGTACTGTACGTAATGTTTGTTGGGGACAGTTTTTGCTCAAGCATTCGGTTCCAGAAAGCTTGCACAAGCTCCCATTTCTTTGCCTAGACTAATAGATTAAGTTAGGATATTAAAAACCAATAGTTAAACTAATAATGTTAACTAAGTTATTAATATTCTGTAATCTTAAATAAATAGATAATACACAAAGGAATATAAATATAATTTGAAATTGAGCTATGTAGCTGTTAATTTCAGAGCAGTTTACACACACTAATATGTGTGTGAATCGTTAAAAGTAAAAGTACATTCAAAAAGTGTGTGTGTGTGTGTGTGTGTGTGTAACTCTGTACATATGCATAAGCATACAGATGCACAAAGATATAGTAAAAGAGACTATGGTTTACAAGTGTGTATTAACAGATAATACTCTCTCTCTCTCTCTCTGCGCGGGCATATCATATATATATGCTACCTTGCCAAGAGTTCGAAGCAGAATATTGTAGTGAAAAATATCAGGCTTGTGATCCTGCTGTTTGTCAATCCACTCAAATATCTGCAAAGCCTTTGCCCAATCCGGCTGCTCCTTGAGTATCTTCGAGAGGTGCCGGCCATCAATCTTCCCTGACCACTTCTCAAGAACAGAGCACACGTCCTGTGAACATTCAATGTCCTCCAACACCGAAGTAACCAACATACTGTGCTGCCGTCTGCGGTCTGTATTCTTCCCAGTCTTACTTTCCCATTCTCTCATCCCCAGATTGCGTTGTTTAGGCTTTCTCCTGGTGGTTTGCTGCCTGAATTCGATGAATCCATTCTTTCTGTGTTCTTCCATGGTTGTTTCCACTTGTCTCCGCTCTTCGAATTCGAGCAATTTCTCACTCTTCCTGTGTTCTTCCATGGGATTTCTTCGGCCATTGTGTATCTGGAATGCACTTACCGAGCTACGACAGGAGAATGCGTGGATCTTTCTTGATGAATCTCTGCAGAATTCGCGGGAGGAGCTCTTCTCCGGGAACGCTACAGACCCTACCGCACCACACGCCTGCATTGCAATCCCTGCATTTGTGAACAACCCTAAACCCTAAACCCTAAAAACGAACATGCATACAAAGAATATTCTCTCAAATAATTAATTTAATCTTCATGATAGTTAATTGACCAATATGTATCTTCCCACTTCCATCCCTTTAAATTATTATGTGTTAAAATAAAGTAAATGTAAATCATTATAATCAGTTAGTGGTTTACATCACCACATGTTAAAAAAATAACATAGATAAATAAAAGAAACAGTATAATTCTCATATAAGGTTTTAGAATATCCTTCTCCATATATATAAGAGATTTAAAAGTATATATTTAGTTTAATGTATTTACTAATGTATTCAACACCAATTTTGGCATTATCTTTCCATATTTATTTTTGTATTTGTTATATCTTTTTATAACACGAATTTTATAAACTTCATTATTTTTAGTTTATATTTTAATTAATGTTTCAACACTTATTTCCATTCAATGTTCAACACTCAACACTTATGTGGATCCTAATACATTTTATTAATTATTGGTGTTATTGCCATTAAGTCATTTTGAGTTATATAATTACTGTTGCTTCAGCATTAATTATATAGTTCTAAAGTGTAAAGAGAGTAAACGTCAAGAATTAAAAGAAAAATTAAACTTTACATTAATTTTGAATGCGTCTATTTAATGACATAATTTTGTTTTTGATTATTAAAGAAATAAAATATGCATATTCAAAGTTCTTGTATTCATATCTTTTAAAATTACTCATTATTCATCCTTCTTATAACAATATTATTCTTCCCTCCTTAATTAAAAAGATAAAAAACACATATTACTAATTTACCCGATCGTGGATGTACCATCTTGATTATAGAGATAATAATTACTCCATTATGAATGTATCATATTAATCATATAATTTTTTTTTATTAACATATTAATCGAGTTAGAAATGATTTTAAAGACGCATGGATATATAAAGGTTTAGTAAAGTAAACATAAACATGCTTACTTGGTACAAATTTATTCTTAATAAATATTAAACTCAAATTGTATATGATACTAAGCATAAAATTATTATTGTTTCTCTTCTCTTATCGATCGTAAATAAAGAATCAATTAGTATTATAAAGAGAGCCTCTATATTACTTAAATGACTCTACCATGTAAGAATTGTGACACTTATGAAGTATTTACATGAAGAATCATAACATATAACATAAGTTAAATCATATTAAAAAATAGAAATGGTTAGTTTCTGTTTAAGTTTTTTAATAATAAATCAAGCATTATCCTCTTTTTTATCTAAATATTATTCTTCGTCATCAAACTTTATAAAGCACTTTAGCTAAGTAATCAAAGTTTAGTTTAAAAGAGCTATAAAGAAATAAAAGACTACCCTAAAAATCACATTTTAAAAAGTGAAAAAATTATTTTTGTTGATGTATATTCGATGTTTCACTTATACCCTTATCTTGAATTTGATTTATCATTTAAGGCTCATCATAAAGTTTTATAAAATAATATTATAAAAAGTGAATTTTAATCATTACTCCACGATGAAAATTAAGATTATATTAAAGTTTTATGCATTAACTATAAAATTAACTATAATGGAAATTTGAATCATGAATTTCTGAAAGAAATTTATAAAATTAATTAAAACTTGAATTCAATTTCTTTAGTGAGTAGTTAATTATTACAATCTAAAAAATTATAAAAAATATTTTATTATTAAAAATTAAATATTTACATACTAATTATTTCATAATGAAATACTTATTTACCACTTACATGACACATATGTGACTTTCTTGATAGTGATAAAACCATTAAACAATCGTGTCTTTGTATTAATGTAACTTCAAATTTGAATAATATCTTTAACTAATTTAAAATCTTTAATAAAACATTATAATTCATCTTTCATGAAAATATATAGTTCTTTATGTCTCTTTTAACCATAACATGTTACTATAATTTATTAAAATTAACTTGAATTTGTTGCATTGTAAGTTTTTTTTTTTTAACGATTTTCAAAAATATCCACTCAAATATTATTTTCATCAACCAAAATAGATTTAACCAAAAAAACGATAAAAAAACACATATAAATTTAAGATTAAATATTGAATAGGTGAATAATATGTTAAGTATAGAAAAGGTCATTAACATCTTTTTGTAATACCTATAATTTTAATCTATGTTGAAGTCATTTAAATAATTTAAAGATGAACCACTTGAAATCTACTTACAATAAATATTAAATATTAAATAATTACATCTTTGCTAGTTCACAAATTTAATTATTACTTATCTTAATTGTAAGTGGTTTCATCTTGTGCTACTAATATAACTTATTGAGGTGTTTAAATACTAAATACTAAATAATTACATCTTTAGTTAAAGTCACAAGTTTAAACACCTTAATGAGTGATATTAATAATCACAAGATGATACAATTAGAAATCATTCATAAAAAAACAAATAAATAAACTAGTAAAAAGGTATTTTAAATAATAAAGTCACAAGCAATAGATAAAAATAATTACCACTAAAGTAATACACATCCTTAAGCATAAATATAATCAAACCTTAGGCACCATTAAGAACATAGAAAAAAATCATTTAAGTATAAACCCAAGGTCAATATTATATATGTTAACCATTAATAAAACATCCACTCACAATGAAAATAACAGTAAAACTTTAAAAACCACAATAAAAATCATTTTATAATAACACAATTGGAAATTAATATAAAAGTTATATCTAATTAAAAAGTCATAATTAAACTGTTAATGATTTTAACATTTGTGAAAAATAATAAATAACCACATTAAAAGGTTAATCAATTATAATTTGTGATATTTCTTAATTTCTTACTAACATAACAAAGACATATCAAGTCATTAAGGTTAAAAAGACACTGTAGTATTTATGAAATTCCCGAAAAAGAAAAAGAATTATAATTTAAATTTAATGACAATTGAACAACAAATTGTCAAAGCTAAATAAAGTTTTAAAATGAAAATGATACATAATAAATGCAAAAAGATATGTCATAATGTAAATTTAAATAAAGTTAAATTTACCTAATTAACATTATATTATGTTAATTAACCACATCTTTCACAATAAAGAAATATTGTATACAAAGTAAATTTGGTTGATGTAAAGTTATGAATTATTAATTAATATTACATTATGTCTCCTCACCTCGTTTCCCATAATAAATTTTACATACAAGGTATATTTAATTGATATCTTATTTTATTTATATAAATGGTATACTTTTCATTACAAAAATTTTATATATAATTTAGTTTATTATACTAATATGTTTATCATTTGGTGGTTTAAATTATATATAATTATATTAGTCAATTCATATTCATGGTCCATATTGATCTTAAACATTCATATTTATTTATATAAAACAAAATAATTTAAAAGAAATACATTAGTGTTGTTGTTATTAAAATTATATTTCATATTATTTATATTATTTACATTAATTTTCAATATTCATAATTGTATAAAGAAAATACATTTCATTTTAAGAAAATTCTTAATTTATACATTGTGACGTATATACACACCCACATATACATCAAGACATCCCCACATCATTACATATATTAGGTATAATAATATAATATAAATTAATGGCTTTGATTAAAATTACAACTTGGTTGTGATGTCACTATATATAATATTATGTTTTAGTATGCATTATTGCCATTTTAAAATTGTGTTTCTTTAATTATTAATTCAAAAATTAAAAATGTAAGATTTTTATAAAGAACAAAAGAACAATATGTTACTTTATTTAGTAAAATAAAAAGTAATAAATTTATTTAGTCTCGATGTTATTACTTAAAAATGTAAGTTTATTTAAAATTTCTATATTGATTTTTTGACTTTGTTTTTAAATTAAAGTTTATGTTTAAAATTTAGTTTTCATTTTAAAGTTTCATCTTATGAAAATAAGTTTTATGTACTTTATTTTGTATTGAATTTTTGATTCGGCTATGTATTTTGGATTTATTTTAAAATCTCTTTTTTTAAAAAAATTATTTTTGCAAGATTTACTTTTATTGTATGTGTTATATTCTATTATAAATTTTTATGTTCATCCCTTTATGTTTACTTTCTCGGAGGTTTATATTTAAAATTTTATATTAATTCTTTTGACTTTATACTTGACTTTAAATAAGTTTATATTTAAAATGTCCTCCATTTTAAAGTTTAATCTTATGAAAATAATTTCCATGTTGCATTTTATTTTAATTTTTAATTTTATCTATGTATTTTGGATATTATGTTTTAGTATACATTATTTTAAATTTATTGTATACGTTGTATTTTTTTGTAAATTTTATATTCATCCTTTTATACTCGATTTTAGAAGTTTATATTTAAAAACCATTGATCTTGGAAATATGCTTTATATAATACATTTGAACTTTTATGTTGGTTTATATATGCTTGCTTTTAAAATATATTCATGTCTAAATTCATGTTTTGTTTATCATTATAAATGTTCATCTTGTAAAAATATGTTTTATGTGATATATTTTAGTTTAAGTTTTTTTGTTTATCCTGATTTTAAAAAGGTTTATGTTTAAAATCATCTTTTAAATATTTAAAAATTTCTTTTTATAAAAATATATTTTATGTGTTGCATTTTACTTTAATATTCTATAATCCCTTTGTACTTAATTTTAGACAAGTTTATGTGTAAAATTCATCCTTTTACTATTTTAAAATTTAATCTTGTAAAAATATGCTTTGTGTTGCATTTTACTTTGATTTATATAATCGATTTTAAGTAGGGTTCATATTTTTAATATTTCTTTACATTATTTTTAAGGGATTGTCGACATATAGAAATAATAATTATAAATAAATATTAAATTCCTTCTTCTAAACATTTTGATTTCTTGATTCAGATAATTGTGTTACTATGCAATTGTATATAAATGTATAAGTAAAAATTATAATTTATTTCATTCACACAACTATATTAAAAGTGCATCAACTTTATATGTTATATTTATCTTAAATGTCTATGTTTGTCCCATTGTGTTTGATTTCAAAATAAATTTATAATATGTTACAGTTTATTTTGAATTTTTATATTGAGTCCGCTATTGTCAAAGTATTTACTTGGTGCCACAAAGGTGGCTTGTCAAATGCTAATCCTGAAATCCCCTCTTTAGAAACCCCACAAAATTTGGTAAAGTAACCCATATTAGAAATCCAACCCTTAAGAGCTTAGTGTGGTTGAGGCAGCTGGAGCAAGGCCTTAACCATTAGTTTTGTGAAACGGGAATTCAAGCAATGCCTTTAAGCTTAGGAGCAAGTTTTTGGACCAAGAAATTTGATTAACTCTTTAGAAGTGACATACTTAGTCACAAAGGCGAGATCCTACTAACAATAAAGATAGTTTAACCCAAAGGTGGGACATACCCTTGTCGTGTGAAAGTTATGGCGACACAACAAAGAGTTGCATCTTGACTACACAAGCTTAGTTTGCACTGGTAAGAGGTTAATGAGCTCTCTTTTGAACCTAGAAAGCCTCACTACACATCCCCCTGTTTTCCTAAATGAAAAAAGATGCCTAACCTAACCCTGGGTTAGGGCAACCCTAGGGTTAGGTCAACCCTAGAGGTGTCCCTAACCCTTTTGATGAGCTTTTACTTTTGCAGAAAACCTACTTTAGAATGTTAAACTAGGGGAGAGTTTTCTAGAAGGTAAGTACTACCTTTGCCTAGAGTTTTTCAAGATATCTAGTGACAACCGGCCAGACTACCCCTAAACACCTAAGTGCACTAAGCAAGGCTATTTCTCACTACATTTAGGGTTCATCACACAACTTAATAGGTAACAACAATCAAACCCCAAACTAAAAGGTCAAGTCATAGTAAAAATTATGACACACTCCTTGCCATTGAAAATGTCAACGTCCTCATTGATATTTAACTCCAAAACTAGACTAGGTTAGAAAAAATTAATTGAAAACTAATGTTAATCACTCTATACGGAATTAGTAAAAAGTTCACAAGTTTTATTACCCCCAACATTACGTGAAGCCAAGTACTTCAGAACCATCATTCACTGAAAACAACTCAATTGCTGAAGGCACCACCTATGATATGAAGTCACTTGAAGACCTTTGCACATTTGCAAAGTCTATAGCTCAACATATACAACAAGTTAGTTAATTTCTTTAAGTTAATTAGAATTTATATTGTAGGCCTCTAGTTAATGTTGTCTGTCAGCCCCTAAGTTAATAAGAAATTATTTCTCTACTAATAGTTTGAGACCTTACCTCAAACTCATTTACTATCTTCATTGCGTTATGTAGATTCTTCAATAGTTCCCATGTCGACTCGCATGTCGTGTAACCTTTTTACTTAATAAGATATTTTTGTTTACATCTCCACCACTGAAAAATTAAAAAATAACAAGGTAAAAACCTATGCATAATTTTACAAATACCATGGTACATTTTTTTGGGGGGAAGCACTAGGTTCCAAGAACAAAGGTTGGTTTTTAGGATTTGTAAAATGTATAAAATAATATTATAGTTCATTAAAATTTAGTAATAACACATTTTATTTATTTTCATATTTAAATTATATTTATATTTTAAGATGGTAAATGTAATTCGAAAATAAGTCATACTTTGTAACTAAATTAAGGAGAGTTTTATACTTTGTAAATAAGCAGCTCTTGTTATATGAATGATAAGAAGGAAGAATGTTTTAATTCAAAATGTAAATATTTATTTATAGACATATAATGTTTAACATAATATATTTAACATAGGGTTTGTATGTGAGAGACCGTCCATTAGGATCATAGTTAGACATTTAAGGGATTTCTTGTTATTTCATGGGCAAATATAATGGGAAAAAACACCAAAAACAATATATATTGTATAAAGTGTGGCGAGAAATAATTATAAAGGAGTGTATATTATAACATATACTTGTATATTTATGCACAAAATATATCACCACTATTTGTTCACAGTGTGAGAGAGACAAAAGAGGAGAAATACATCGTAGAAACATATACATGTGTATGTCATGTTGGGAAACAGTAAGAAACGAGATAGGAGTGTATATGATAATGCTATGCACAAAATATCACTTTGTGCATATACCACCACTTATATAATATATTACCAAGGAACTTGAACTCATAAACCAAAAAGTTAAAAAGCCTTATGATTTACCAAAAAAAACTAGGTCAATTTAAGTAAACTAATCATCTAATGTTTAGGGTTAGGGTTCATGAGCCATATGTCTTTATCTTTTAGTTAAGCATCAGGACGACTCTATGCAGCTTTGGATTTTTTATATTCCAAGTATAATTTGCTCTTAATCATTCTCCTCTATATTTATAGACGGGATTCATGGGGATTTAATGAGATTTTACAGTTAAGATGGGAATTTGCTCATGAAGATCGAGGTCTCTTTGATTTGACTTTCACATTGTTTAATTCTACGCACACATATAAGTACCCATGTTTTCATCTTTGCCACATTCTTTGAGTTTGCATATTCATCTATTTGTACACATATATATATTAAATATTTTCTTTATATATGTTTATGTATGTGTATATTTATACATGTGTGTTTTGTGTGTGTGTATGTATATATATGTCAAACTAGAAATGAATAACACTATATACTGTCAAGCCACGATCCAGGAACCAGGAAGAGAACAGGATTCCAAGGACATGAAGGCTTGACTCAGGAGACCGAGAGCAGGACAGGAATAGGAACAGGACGGATCCAGGAGCAAGACAGGATCAGATAGGATCGGGAGCAAGACAGGAAGCGCAGGAAGGATCCAGGAAAAGACAGAACAGGATAGATCCGGACAAGACAGGAGCAGGACAGGATCCAGGAGAGGACAGGAAACAGGAGAGACAGGACAGGACAGAAAACAAGACAAGACGAGATTGATCGTAGTAAGACTGGTGTTGATAGTAACTGATTGTACAACAATTAGGTCGGAGCTTTTATGCTCACAACTCCAAGAGCTAATCTAGGCATGAGTGCTAAAAGTGGTTGCATGCATGCAAAAGTGATTGCATGCATGCAGAGGCTAAGATGAGTCCACATGTCCCTTATCCTCTAGGCATATCCTGTGGCATTCCTGTAGGAATTCCAACCGTATCCTGTTCCCGGAATCCTGGTAGGAATATCCTGTAGGAAAGTCCTGCAACCCATATCCTGTATCCGGAATCCTGTAGAAAGTCCTGCAACCCATATCCTGTATCCGGAATCCTTGTATCTGTATGGGTCGTGACAGCACCTCCTCCTAAAGACGAGTTCACGAGTCTTGGACCTGGTTTAGCAGGATATGCCGATGGAAGGCAGCAACCTTGGAAGAAGCATGGAGTAAGTTGGATGCAGGTTCCCAAGTGCGATCAGTAGGCAAATACCCTTTCCAATCCACCAAGTATTGGAGTTGGTGGCGATGAAGACGAGAGTCAAGGATGGCTGCGAACTTCGTACTCAGGTTCAGTGTCAATGACCACAGGAGGGGGAGGAGAAGAAACACGACGGGAAGAGAAGAAGGATGATACGGCTCCAACAAGGAGTGTGAAACACAGGATGAAGTTTCACCGTGGATGGTAACTCGAGTCGGAAAGCTACAAGATTTACCTCCGCCACGATCCTGTAAGGCCCAATCGTTGAAAATCCAACTTAGAAGAAGGCCTGTTGGTGCGAATGTGTCGACGAAGAAGCCACACGAGATCACCAATCTTGTAGCAGGTGCCGGCTGACGGTGAGCATCAGCATGATGCTTGTATCGTTCCTGTGCCTGCTGAAGATGAACCTGGAGATCATCCTGTACCTGCCGAAGATGCTGAAGACGATCCTGTACTGCAGGAGCGGAAGAAGGAGAAGCGGAGGAGCAAAGTCAAAACGTGGATGGTGGCCTGTAAGAGCAAAGAAAGGTGTCTGTCCTGTAGATGCGTGGATGGAGTTGTTGTAGGCAAACTCCGCCATTGGAAGAAGGTCAACCAGTTGTCTGCTGGTAACTGATGAAGCAACGAAGATACTGTTTAAGGTCTGAATTGTGCGTTCGGACTGCCCATCGGTTTGTGGGTGATATCCTGAAGAAAGATCCGCTTTAACCTGTAGACTCCGAAGAAGCTCTCGCCAAAACTTTGGACATGAATTGTGGACCTCGATCGGAAACAATGCTCTCAGGAAGACCATGATGTCGGAACAACCTCATCACCAACTCGGCAGTTGTCTGACCTGTAGCTGTCTTGTTGCAGGGTAGGAAATGAGCCTGCTTGGTGAAACGGTCAACCACCACAAGAACTGCATCGAATCCACGAGAAGGAGGAAGATCTGTGAGGAAATCCATAGAAATGGATCTCCAAGGAGCAGAAACGGAAGAGGACAAGAAGAGAGGAGAAGAAAAAAGACCAGAGGGTGCATGATGAGGCATCTTCGACCTGCTACAAGTGTCACAACTCCGTACAAACCTCTCCACAAAACCTCGCAACCCAGGCCACCAATAGTTGCGAGTCACCAACTCCACTGTCTTGGCCACACCAAAATGTCCTGTAGCCGGGGTATCATGACAATCCTGTACCACACGAGTCCTGGAAATACCAACAGGAACGTACAGGAGACCTTCCCACAGGAGTCCATCCTGTATGGTGAACAGGTTGTAGTCTGGACGGGAACTGGAGGAAGAGGAACTTGCAACGTCAGGATGAATGTGTGAGAACACATTCTTTGCCAAGTCGTCTGTAGCCAACTGCGAACGGACGTCCTGTAGGAGTGTTGAATTTGCTGGAGCCTGATGAACCTGCAGTGCCGCAAGCCGGAAACGATCAGGACCCAACAACACTTGCCTTTGACAGTCAAATGCAGGATCGCCCGGGCTTGGTGCAAGGTAAGAGCGCCTAGACAATGCGTCCGCCTTGCCATTCCGAAAACCGGGCCTGTAGACGATGACGAAGTCAAAACGTGATAGGAACTCTGCCCACCTAGCCTGTCGCCGACTGAGAACTCGAGCCGTTTGAAAGTACTCCAGGTTCTTGTGATCCGTAAGAACTTTGTACAGGATGTGCAGCACCTTCCAGGAAATGCCGCCACTCCTCAAACGAATCCACAATGGCCTTGAAGTTCCTTGTCATGAATCTCGTAATTGATCTCCGCCGACAGAACTTACGAGAGTGAAAAGCTACAGGATGAAGCAACTTGTTTTCTTCAACTTGTGATAGGACGGATCCTACTGCAAAATCCGAGGCATCTACTTCAATAAAGAAAGGATGAGAAGGGTCAAGATGTATTAAAATCGGAGCTGTCGTGAAGACGTCCTTGAGTGTTGTGAACGCGTGTTCTGCCTTGTCGGACCAAGAGAAAAGCCTGTGCGCTTGGTGAGTTCTGTGAGTGGAAGTACACGCTTGGAGAAGTCCTGTATGAACCGCCTGTAGAAGTTTGCAAAGCCAAGGAAACATTGTACATCTCGTACCGACTTGGGCCTCTCCCACTCCACGATGGTCTTCACCTTGTGCATGTCCATGGAAACGCCAGCAGGAGAGACGATGTAGCCCAAGAACTCCACCGAATCCCTATCGAAAAAACACTTCTCCAACTTCGCGTACAGGCCATGCTCGCGAAGCCGCTCTAGAACTAGTCGTACATGCTTGTCATGTGCCGCCTGGTCCTTGGAGAAAATCAAGATGTCGTCGAGGTAGATCACCACAAACTGGTCCAAGAAGTCACGAAAATGTCGTTCACCATGTGTTGGAACACGGCTGGGGCATTGGTAAGGCCGAAAGGCATTACCGTGTACTCAAAATGTCCATACCTTGTACGAAAGGCAGTCTTCCACTCATCGCCGGGACGAATCCGTACAAGCCCCTTGTAAGTCGATCTTCGTGAACACCTTTGCTCCTCGCAGCGATCGAGAAGTTCCGGGATCAATGGCAACGGGTACCGATTCCGAATGGTGACTTGATTCAAACCCCTGTAGTCCACAACCAAACGTAAACTCCCATCCTTCTTCTTGACAAAGAAGATAGGCGCTCCTGCAGGGGACTTTGAGTGACGAATGAAGCCGGATGCCAAGTTGTCCTCGATGTACTGACGAAGAACCTCCAACTCTGTGGGTGACAATGCATAAATCGGTCCGAATGGTGGAGTCTTTCCTTCCGCAAGATCAATAGGACAGTCGTAGGACCTGTGAACAGGAAGAACTGCAGCCTTGTGTTGTCAAAAACGTCCTTAAAGTCGTGATACTTGGATGGTAGGGAAGAAGGAGGAGAAGGAGAAGGAGAGGAGAAGGAGAAAAAAGAGAGTCGGATACAGGAAAGGTAGAAGAGGACGTAGGAGTTACTTGAAAGGCAAAAGGTGGAAGGAGCAGGATCAGTGGCGAGTTCATGCATGGTAGTGGTAAGAACTCGGAGAGGAGAAGGAGGGAGCTGTGACTGAAAAAGAGGAAGGATCTTGGGTGGAACAGAAGCAGGGTAACAGAAAGAAGGCAGGATTGGAAAAAACCTGTGTGGGTGTTGATGAGTGTACAGGATTGGAAGAATCCTGTACAGGAGTCCGTGGTTGCGCAGAGTGGGAAAAGCCTGCGAATGTGCTGACGAATCAACAGGAGGTGGATCCTGTTGAGGAGGAACCTTCGACACTGATACAGGATTGGAAGAACCCTGTACAGGACACCGCAAACTTACAGGAGTGGAGAGAGCCTGCGGATGTGCTGAGGAACTGATATGAGGTGAATCCTGTCGAGGAGGAGTCTTCAACACTGGTACAGGAACAGGCACGGTCAATCCTGTAGCTTGTACTGCCTCAGATACTAAGGATGTATCCTGCACACAGGAAGGTACAGGATTGATCCTAGCTGTCAGAGGAAAACGTGAGCGTCCTAGACCTCCAGTCGATCTGCGGATTTGCAACAACGAACCATGGCATGCCCAAAATGATGGGAGTCGACCGAGTCTTGATCAAGTTGAAGGAAATTGAACAGTTGAATGTGCCATAACTGCAGGAGAGAGGTTCGGTAGCATGGGTAACTGCGCCAGAAGCAATCAGACGCCCATCGGCCACCTCTACAGGAACTGCACGCTTCAACTTCACCACCGAAATGCCATGTTGAGTTGCAAACGTGTCATCCATGAAGCATGCATTTGCACCAGTGTCTAACAAGGCAAACTCCATGAGCTCTCGATTATTAAGATGAATGTGTACAGGAAACTTAAGTGATGGGATGGTATGAGCAGCACCAATGGAGCCTGCACCTACGTCCAACTTCGCGGCTCCTAGACGAAGTGGACATTGGAGTTTTCCGACTGAACTTCAGCTTCAACTTCACGCGTCTTGAAGTTCCTGGCTTTAATAGGACAATCTGCCACCTTGTGTCCTGCTCCACCACAATACAAGCACAGGTTCTCACTGCGACGACGTTGCTTCTCAGCAGCGGAAAGAGAGCCACGCTTGGATTTCTCAACCTCCATAGGAACTACTCCAGAAGGTGGTGCAGGAACATGTACCACAGCTGCAGGATTGGTTTGCAGGAACTGCTGACGGGATCTTTCCTGACGACGCTCGAACAAACGGTTGTCGCAACGAACAGCTTGTTGCATGATCTCCGCTAATGTTTGGGCATCCGGTAACGTAAGGAGAAGGTCCTTCACGTCATCCCTCAACCCAAAACGGAAGTGTTCGATCAATGCAGTCTCGTCCCATGGAATGTTCGTGCAAAGTTGCTGAAATTCGGATGCATAGACGGAAGCTGGTCGGGATCCTTGAGTGAGCTTCCGTAACTTCGTGCATGCAGAACGGTACTTATCAGGATCTCCAAAACAGGCTTCAAAGGCAGCCACGAAACCTTCAAAGTCTTCCATCAATGGGTCGTCACGCTCCAGCAAGGGGGCAACCCAAGCCCGTGGAGATCCACTTAGTAAGGATGCCAAAAGACCCACCTTTTGAGCATCAGTCGAGTAGCGCCGTGGTTGCATACGGATCAAGAGCCGGATCTGATTCAGGAAACCTTGGAAATCGGCACGATTGCCACTGAACTTCTCTGGCATGCTAACCTTCGGCTCCGAAGAAAAGTTTGATGAAGAGGGAACCACCGATGCCTGGGAGAGAGCCTGCGCAGCAGCCTTGGAGGATGCATCAGCAGCTGCATGTGCCGCATGGTGGAACCTTGCAGGTCGGTGACCACTTGGCGCAAAGTGGCCAGCTCATGAAGTAACATTTGGTGCTCGCGTTGAAAGCGCTCAAAATCAGCCATGATCTAGGAAAAGAAAAAAGGAGGAAAGAAGGAAAAGAATCAAGAAAAAGGTAGCTGGAAAACGGAGAACTATGAAGCAGTTACTATCAAACTGTCAAGCCACGATCCAGGAACCAGGAAGAGAACAGGATTCCAAGACATGAAGGCTTGACTCAGGAACAGGACCGAGAGCAGGACAGGAACTAGGAACAGAAAGGATCCAGGAGCAAGACAGGATCAGGATAGGATCCGGAGCAACAGAAGGCGCAGACAGGATCCAGGAACAAGACAGAAACAGGACAGGATCCGGAACAAGACAGGATCCAGGAGAGGACAGGAAACAGGAGCGAGACAGGACAGGAACAAAAACAAGACAAGACGAGATTGATCGTAGTAAGACTGGTGTTGATAGTAACTGATTGTACAACAATTAGGTCGGAGCTTTTATGCTCACAACTCCAAGAGCTAATCTAGGCATGAGTGCTAAAAGTGGTTGCATGCATGCAAAAGTGATGCATGCATGCAGAGGCTAAGATGAGTCCACATGTCCCTTATCCTCTAGGCATATCCTGTGGCATATCCTGTAGGAATATCCTGCAACCGTATCCTGTGTCCGGAATCCTGGTAGGAATATCCTGTAGGAAAGTCCTGCAACCCATATCCTGTATCCGAATCCTGTAGGAAAGTCCTGCAACCCATATCCTGTATCCGGAATCCTGTATCCTGTATCGAGTCGTGACATATACTACATATGTACAATAATTACATGAATAAATATATTTTGTGTGTGTGTGTATGTATGTATGTATATATGAACATAACAAAATGCAACAAAAAAGGTGTGTTTGGTGAATTTTTTAGCATGAACTTATGGAATATTCTCTGTTACATGATTGTTACATATATTTATATATGTATATGTATGTATTGTGTGTGTGCATAAATATATTGTGTGTTGTTATTTATTTTCCATGTATCCTCAGTTCTTTTTTTCTTTAATACCACATATATATCTTTGTGTGAGTACCCATGTTGTTTCCTGTTTGCTCATTCTTTGAATTTGTGTGCATGCATATATTTATCTCTCTCTCTCTCTCTCTCTCTTCTCTCTCTCTCTCTATATATATATATATATATTATATATGTATGTATTATATGGTTTTTTTTTTTGTGTGTTATACACACACCTATAAGATTATATGTATGTATGTATATTATTTATTCTCCATGTATCCCTATAGTTCTTTTTTTCTCTTCAATTTCACACACACACATATATCTTTGTGTGGGTCCGTGTTGTTTCCACGTTTGCTGCATTCTCTAATTTTCTGGCAAGCATATATTTATCTATCTCTTCTCTATATGTATTATATGTTTTTTGTGTGTATGTATGTATATATACACATACACGTTACAGGATTTATATGCAAGATTACTGTTAAAGGTAAAATATTAGGAGCATAGGAGATCCTATTGTAGAGAGAATAAGGGTAGGAAAGTCTGTAGTAAGTATGGAAGGAAATAAGGCTGTGAAGAGGAAATCCTTACCGA
>PUQB01000260.1:106229-342492 GCA_003024785.1 Selaginella tamariscina
GTGTTAGAGACAACACAGTATATATACAAAAAAGACATGAAATTAAGATATCTTTTATATTGAAGATTAGGATTTATATATATAAAGGAAAGGTATATTCTTAATCATATTAATTTAATAATAAATTAATTTAATTATAAAGACTAGCTACACCATAAGTATTTTTAAATTATTAAAATATTTATGGTGTAATTAATCCTTTGTGTTCAATGTTAAGATTTATATATACAAAGGAAAAATATATTCTATAAGAGCTCGGAATATAGAAATGTGTATATCCATTAGTTCAGAAACCCTAACTTATATACAAAAGCGAGTGGTTTAGATTGAATTCAATCCGATGATTATCAAAATTCACTATACTAATAATAGTATGTGCACATGCAGCCATACACGTGGATCTTACATCATCCCCTCCTCTTGGAAGGGTAAGTTGGTTAGGGTTCTCTTGTAGATGGGCCTGGATCTAGAGGAACATCAAGAGGAAGCAGTGGTGGATTTGTAGATGGCACAACTTGTTCCCGTTGCACAAAATGCTTCAACTGTTGCACATGTACAATCTCCGGAGGATCAATTAAATGTCATGCCGAACCTCATAAACTTGTGGCCCTACTTGCCATAACACTCGATACGGTCCTTTCCACTAAGGAAGGAGACTCTTAACTAAACCACGTACCATAAGCTTGGGAAAACGAATCAAACCAGTTCATCAACCTTGTACTCCGTAGGAGGAGATGATGCGAGTTGTAGCGTTGTTGTTGTCCTACTTGTACGCAGCCCAAGTGTTCTACTGACTTCGCACAAACCAATGGAAGAATGCTCGTCAAATACCGATCCCACGACCTAGCATCAGCAGCTTGCGATAACCGAGAAGGCAAACCCAACTCCGTTGGCAACACCGGGTCATAACCATACAAGAGCTTATATGGGGAAGTACCAATGGAATTTTAAACTCCAGTGACATAAGCATATCGGAGAGACGGCAGATAACCATCCCAATCCGAATGTTGAAAATTCACATACTTCGCAATCATCCCCTTGAAGGTTCTGACGAGCCGTTCCACTAAACCATATGTCTGAGGATGATAAGCACTTGTGAAAGTGTGGCGTATCCCTAGTCGAGATGTCAAAACATGAATTGTCTCAGCCATAGATGCAGGACCATTATCTGAGAGAATTTGCTCCGGACAAGAATGTTGAAACACGACCCGATTAAGGAGAAACTGACCAATCGTAGAAGCAGTCGCACTAGCAAGAGCACCAACTTCTACCCAACGAGTTAGGTAATCAGAAGCAATAATAACGTACTCGTTGCCAACAGTTGACCGCGAAAATGTCCCATCAAATCAAATGCCACCAACTCAAACAGACGAGAAACTGCAATTGACTCCAACCGTCCTTTTGAAGCACATGGGGGAGTATTGCGAGCTTGGCACCACACACAGCTACGCACATACCGAATCACATCTCCTCAAAGCACCAACTTCCACCTAACGAGTTAGGTAGTCAGAACTCAGAAGCGATAATAACGTACTCGTTGCAGCAGCAACTCTGGCCAATAGAATGACTTCTACATCACACGACGATGTCCCATGTGCCCACCAAGAATAGGAGAGTCATGGTAAGCATGGAGGAAGCGTGGAATGAAGATTGAAGGCACCACCAACCGCAAAGGATCATCTGGATCAGTCCCCACAAAATAAAGAAGGTCATCCTGAAGGCGATACTGTGAATGTAAATGCCTGAAAGGCAAGTCATCAGCAAGTGATGCAGGATTCTCAAACCCATCACGAAGCCTTCGAATCCACGGCTCAACCTTTTGAGCTTCCCGAACCTCATCCAAACGGCAAATCTAACTCTGCATTCTGCGGACACTGAACGTCAAGCACAGCAACTGCTGATGGTACGGAATCTTCATCCAAAAAGTCCACTGAAGCTGGAACAACTGGTTCCTCTGGGGCAACAGAAGAGAGAGAAGGTGGAAGAGGAGCCCGAGAAAGAGCATCAGCATCAGCCATGGAACTTGGGATGAACAACTTCAAAGTCGTAAATTTGAAGTTTCAAGGCCCACCGAGCAGTACCAATCAAATTCTTCCGCTTCAACAACGAAGTGACTGCTGCATGATCGCCTTCCAACAACGTCCGCGAACCATGCAAGTAGGCATGGAGCTTCTCAAAACCCCAAACTGCTGCTAGACACTCCTTTTCTGTCGTGGAGTAATTCACCTCTGCTGGCTGCAATGTACGGCTGATGTACGCAATGGGATGTCGTTGGCCAGGAACACTCGTACTCTCCTGCATCAATACGCCCCCGAGGCCGATGTCAGAAGCATCTACACGCAAGATGAAAGGACGGGTAATCCGGGTACGCCAAAACTGGAGGAGTCGTCAACAACTCTTTGAGATCTGCAAATGCCTGCTTGCAATCCTTAGACCAAACAAAAGAAGTCATTGACGATTTCAACAACGCGCGCAACGGTGCAGTACGATCTGAAAGATGATCCACAAAACGACCCAGATATTGTACCTTGCCAAGAAAGCGTTGCACATCATTCACACACTTTGGCGTAGGGAACTTCAAAACTGCAACTAGTTTGTCAGGATCGACTTGCAAACCTTCACGTGAAATGCGATAACCCAGATAAGTGGTGTCCTTTGATCCAAACACACACTTAGATGGCTTCAACTTCAAACCAACTTCCCGCAGCCGATCCAAAACCTTACGTACATCACCGACATGCTCCTCCCACGTTCCATCCGAATGGATCAAAACATCATCGATGAAATCGGCAGTCACCTCCGGCATGTCGCAAAGAACCTCGTCCATCATACGCTGGAAAGTTGCTGGAGCATTGCTCAAACCGAAAGGCATCACCAAGAACTCGTACAGGCCAAATGGTGTCCGAAAAGCAGTCTTGGGAATGTCCATGTCAGCCATCGGAACTTGCCAATATCCAGATGCGAGATCTAACTTGGTGAACCAACGGCTCCGCCCCAGTCGATCCAAAAGGTCTGCAGTATGAGGAAGTGGGTACACATCTGAGACGGTTACCTCATTTAATGGGCGATAGTCAATGCAGAATCGAACGCTCCCATCAGGCTTCGTCACAAGGTGAGGTTCGCACGCCCAAGGACTTCGAGATTTAACACCCTTCTCCAACATCTCTTTGACATTCGCTCGTAAGATCTTGAGCTCCTTTGGTGACGACGCCGAACAGGTACCTTGATTGGCCTAGCATCTCCAGTTGGAATAGGGTGGCGTGTCGCAATCTTGGCCCCAGATGACAAGTCGAAGTTGAAAAGATCAGCATACTCCTTCTTGAGTTGATCAACAACTACAGCACGACGATCATCTGATGGATCCAGAGAAGAAAGGAAGAGCATGAAGGGAAAATGGTTGGAAATAGGGTGAGACAAAAGTGATGGAAGCAGAGGTGGAAGCAGATGGACGAAGTGGAATAGAAGTAAGAGGAATGGAAGAAAGACGAGGGAGAGTCAAACAAGGGGGAGACTTTTCAAAGTCACACTTGGCATGATTGCGAGTTAACCAATCCATACCAATAAGGTGAAAAGCTTGACTCGGCACCACCCGCAAAGATTGAAGCTCGAGCTCACGATCATCCACACGAAAACAATGTCCACTTCATCCCGAACAAGCATGAGTATGTCCGTTGCCGTACAGAATGAAGACTGGTTCTACCACGACGCAAATGAAGGCTGCAACGTGTAGCAACAGATTGAGAAACAAGGACAAACTTGAACCTGTATCCACCAACATGAAAGGAAAACAGCGTGTGATTAAACGAGCTTGAAAAGTGAAAACCGGATGATTTGGTGCCGAGTGAACCCCTTGATGATACTCCCGAAAGAAAGATGGAGGGGTCACTAATTTATTCGCACGAGGACCCTCCTCTACTCGTGCGATTCGTCGTTTCCCGGAAGATCCACCGCATCACAACCTTCCACTGCAGCAGCACCAACCGGACGTTGTTGACGCCATGGCCTCCATCCTGGAAATGGGACGCCATGGAACGCCAATGGAAACCGTTGACAGCGCCGATACGTGTGTCCAACCTCATCACACGCCCAACAGAACTGCACGTCCACGTCCTCGTCCACGGGCCCCACCTTGTGCTGGTACACGAGCGGCAACAGCCTCAACCTCCATCGGAGCAGGTCCATCCCCAACATGAAGTGGAACGAGAGCACGTGAAGGGCAAGTGGGAGAGGTGACGACTCATATCGTTGTGCCAGCCTCAAAGCATCGTCAAGAGTCACTGGAGCTAGTGCATGCACAAGCCCCACAAGGTCTTGACGAAGTGCTGGCCACAACATACCTAACTTGATGCGTTCCGACATGTTAGGTTCTGCACGCAGCAAAAGGCTTCGAAAGCGAACACCAAACTGCATCACCGACTCAGATGGCTCCTGACGAATACGATGCAACTGCTGAAAAGCATCATCACAGTCGTCCGCATGCCCAAATGCACGTTTGAAGATCTCTGGAAGAATATTCCAATCTCCACGAGTTGCAACGTCCAGACCATTGTACCACTGCAACGCCGTCCCTTGAAGACAAGTAGGAAACTCGCGCAAACACTGAGCACCGTCCCACGAATGATATGTGGCAACCACAGTGAAGTGGTCAAACCAATGGTACACATCATCTCCAGGATTTCCGCGAAAGAAATCCGGTCGGACACGGGGGTTTGCAACATGAGTAGGAGGAGTACCCTGGTGTGAATGCTGCCATCAACTGAGAATGATTGTTCAATTGCACACGCATGGCATCCAACTGCATGAGTAACTGCTCCACACAAGGGATTTGTTGTTGTGGATCATGGACAAGAAAAGACAAAATCCACAAGAAAGGAATAGATCTAGACAATGGAAAAGCTAGACTAAGAAGATAAAGAAAATAATAAAAAGACACAAATCCGAGCATTCGTAGATGATTAGAGGTGCCCCTCACCTCCATCATGTAAGAGCTCGAAATATAAAAATGTATATCCATTAGTTCAAAAACCCTAATTTATATACAAGAGCTAGTAATCTAAATTGAATCCAATCCGATGGTTATCAAAATACACTATGCTAACAAACAATAGTATGTGCACATGCAGCCGTACACGTGGATCTTATAATTCTTAATTATATTTAGATTATTTTATAAATTAATAATAAATTATTATAATTATAAAATTAGATATATTATAAATATTTTTAATAATTTCTAGAGTATTCTATAGTTAACTTTAATTACGTTAGTTTCACATTATGAAATTAGACTATGTAGCATTATATTTTCGTATTACTTAATATATCTTCTGTTTTAAATACATATCCGTAATGAATATATAACTAAATATTTAAATATTGATCTAGCACTTGTACGATTAAAACAATTTGACTATTTCAATCAATTAAGTGTTTAAATTCCTGCCTATTACATTCTTTTGATAATTATTAGTCCTTTATATTTTAATTAAAGATTTTAATGTGCTACATTTGTGTGCATATGATAATTAACATATATATAAATTAATGATACTGTTATGTTAGGACGTGATCACGCACACACTCCATCTAAGAGACTAAGATTTGTGAATGCAATTAAAATCAATTGCTGGTATGAAGTCCAATACGTGAAATATACGTATCTCAAAATGTTATTTTAAAAGAGTTTATAATTGTCTTCTAGATGCTCGCCGGTTATTATTATTATTAATATTACACTAATTATTATTAAGAATATTAACAATGTAAACAGTTTGTGTTAAACGACAACATCAAAATTATGTGATGCGATCTTATATATTTTTGAAATTTAAAAACTTACATTGTTACCAAAACTTCATGCACTTTAATTACGATATATATATATATATATATATATATATATATATAAAGTTCATAATTAATTTATAATCCAAAGAACCATGGCATTTAGTTCATTCCAATTTGCTATGAATTATGTTTAAATAGTTTTATTATTCCATTCTAATTCTAACAAGATTTTTTTTTAAAGTGGCAATTATTTGAATTTGCTTAAAATTTTATATTTAACATTGTTAGAAATTTTATATTTAGTTTTTTTCTTTTTTTTAAAAAAAATAGACTAGCTTTGATATTTATTAATCTATAAATTTTAAAATTAAAATTCTTTATACTTTAACTTTTATATTTGAATTTATTAAATATATTCTGTAGTGTATACAATTTATAAAATCTCAAGAGTGGTATTTGTGTAATTCACCTCATACACACAAATCCAGAATGTATGTATTTATATGTATTTGAATATACTATCTTCGTAAGCACACATACATACGTACATACTTATATATATATATATATATATATATATATATTGAAAACTACACTTATGAAGCTCTTGTAGCTTGATTCCTTGCCTCTTTGACTTTTGATTACTCCAGCCATGATGCATACAGAATATAGTACACAATATTTTTATAAATATTTGTATATAAATATGATGATTCTACATCCGTCGTACATGTTAAGGAAACGTAGCTTATACATTTTCTTGTATATATATCTTGAAATTTAAAAATTGCATATATACATAATTTTATTATTTTATTCTATTTCATTTCAATTTTGAACACAAATAAATAAAATAATAAAGAATATTTCATTAATTTTTAAATAAAGCGGTTATTATTTGGATTTGCTTAAAATAAACATTCAAATTAAACATTTTAGAAATATTATATAAAGTCTTTTAAAATGATTTTACTTTACAATAATTAAAATTTTAAATGATAAATGCTAAAATTAAAATTACTGTTCTGACTTTTTATATTTTAAATTATTTAAATATATTCTGTCTTAGGTGTGTTGAAGTCTAATATGCAATTATAAAATCTATATAATATGCAAATTTTTTGGATTTCAAGTATTTATGTACATACACACGTTTTAATACTCAATACTGATAACAAGAATGTATGTATTTCTATGTATTTGAATATATCTACGAATATAATCTATACAACTTAAGTGCCCACCTAAAAATAAAAAGAAAGCGTCAATATATTAAATAGTAAAAATTTGAGTGTACATATGTGTATATATATATATATATATATATTGAAAAATACACTTATGGAGCTGTATGTCTTGTAGCTTGATTCCTTGCCTTTTACATTTGATTCCCCTTTTACTCCAGCCATGGATGTACTATACTGCATACAGAATATCGTATATAATATTTGTATATAAATATTTATATGCATATAGGACAATCTATATGCATTCCATGCTTTTATACGTACAGACATAGACAGGCTGCATGTTAAGAAAACGTAACTTATACAATATATTAGAGAGAGAGAGAGAGAGTGCTATACGCACAAGGGCATTAAGAAGTGTCCACGCAACATAAACTAACATAATAAATCAGCATAGAACCACAAATCACGTGTGTGTGTGTGTGTGAAATATGTGAAAATCTAATATATTTCTTACCAGATATTAGTAAAGGTTAAGAATGTCTACAATCTCTTTGTTGCATAGCGGGCATGTCCCTCTAGCCTGCTGAAGATCCTGAGAACACCTCCTACAGAAAGTATGCCCACATGGTATAAATGCTGCACCTTTCTGCCGTCCCATACATACGCAACACATCTACACAACATGTACATGTATATTGTTAGTAGCTACATACATATATACATAAAAACGTGTGTGTTTGTGTGTACCTCGACAAGCATCGAATCGGAGAGTATATCAGGTCTGTCTGGAGAATCAATCATTTGCCTGTTCATGAAAATTATACCACTTCCCTCTTCTGCTTCCCGTAGTAATGACATTAATGAGACTCTCATTGGTGTTTCCGGTACACTCGCTGTGTCCGGTGCAAAGTTTAATGATGTTGTTGTTATTTCAGGACCACCAGACACGCTTGAAGCACCCCCTACAAGAATATAATACGTAAGTATGAGGCATTTCTACGTATATACACGTATGGACACACACACACACACACACACACACAAGAGAGAGAGAGAGGAACATGCGTAGGCACGTGTATACATAACTCTATGCAAGATACCTATATGTCTATGTATACGTAAGAATCCACATGAGGCGTATGGTACGCATGTGCTGAGTTTACACAAATGTATATATAACATAAAACACACACGTCTAACTACACACGTATATGACAAAATTATATGTACTATACATTTATTTAATATATAAAGATAATATAATCACCAACTGAAGAACTGGGACGGTGCAGGCTAACTCTATTGAGGTCTCCTCGAACAGACTGACTTCTCGAGTGGTCAAACTGACTCCTTGAGTGGTCAAACTGCACACCAAATGCAACCCATCTCTGATCTGGATTGTCCAAATTCCGCTCTTCCCATAGAAGTGCACTTAAAAGCCTTCTCCCATTTGCATTATGCGACGGAGTCATTCCTGTATACACACAACTTACATATACATACATACATATAGTCATATATATACACAAATTATTAAACATGCTACCTGATGTTGAAGCCACTTCTGCATTACCAGCTTGGGCATCAGAAGATGGTCTCATTAAGTTAAGTACTGCCTGAAGCATTGGAGGAGTGTCTGTAGTACTAGTTTGCACTTCCCCTGAGTTAGTACAATTGTTGTTCGAACTCTCGGCTTCAATATCCGCAAGCAACAGTCTCTCTCTAAGTGTCACTTTGCGTTGGGTACCTGTTTATAACACGAAACATTCTTAGAGAGAGAGAGTTCCATGCATGAATGTGTCCCTGATTTATCATACACTAGTGTATGTCCAAGAAATTTTCTACTTACAGACATAGATAATAAGCCTTTCTCTCTCTCTCTGTCTCACACACACACACACACGAGCACATATGTAAAGATAGACACACAACAAAGTACGATATGTTACCAATGTATGTAAATGCTGACTTGATGTCAATACGATCCATGTTTGTAGGATCTCCTCTGTGGGTTTGATTACTTAACTCATCTCAATTATGCATCTTATACACGTTTCAATGGGGACACAGTATATGTGTGTACTGGAGATACCTGAGCGGTTCTCTCTGAGGAGTCTCTGTAGAACACGTTCCGCATCCTGACATAGATCGCTCAGCCGGTCCCCAAACTCCATTCTGGCTGATGCAATGACGGCAGCCAATCTGTTGATTCTCGAATCTCTCGAATCCCGTCCAATGCTCGAATCCCGCATTGCTTTCCACAGATCCATCCTCTTCCTCTCTTCTTCCCTCTTCCTCTTCGAGATAAAACCCAGAAGCTTTCTAGCAATGTTCTTCCCTGGATAACACTCTCTCAATTGTCTCTCCATATATGACTATATATATATATGCTTGCCTGGATATGACTCTCTTAATTGCCTTTCCATTCTGCTGGTGTTATAAAAGCTTGGTGTAGTGAGACCCGATATGATCTCCTCCCCTATGTCTGTCATGATTGGCCACCACAACGCATTCCTGCTGTCGTGTCAGCCTGTTCAAGAGGTCCTACCAATCTCCAAAATATGCACTGCACACGGCAGCTCTCGGTTTTAAAAACACTTTACATTTGCTGATCCAATCTGCTTAGCATAGCAAGACAAAATATATATAATCTATCTAATAATAACACAACTCATCTGCACACATATATGATGTCGTTGTTAAGGGAAACACGCCTCTACATAGCGTCTAAGGAACAGAGACATACTACAGTAACCAAGAAAAGATTCAAAGGTAAAACTTATATACACAAGTGAAAAGACAACTACCTAGAAAAACTAGTGAAATTAAACAAAGCCCAAGAGTCAAGCCATAGTTAAATAAAACTATATATATATTCGTGGTATAATACACAGTTGCTTGCGAACAAAGCATGACAAGACGCATGTAAAAGACGGGGACTGGTGTCGTGTGTGTATATGTATTAAAACCAATGAACATGTCCAAAAAACAAAGATATCGTTATTACTACGAGCATACAAACAAAATTATTCAGGGTCAACTTCCATATACCCTACGTGTGACCACATAAACGCAACGGGATGGAATGAACAAGAAATAGAACACGGAAATGTAAAAAAGAGAGAAATTTGGGACTTCAATATGCAAGATTGTTCACAAGAACCATAGAAATCGATATATACTGCAAGAACCATGGAAATCGATATATACCTTGCAAGAACCGTAAAAATCGATATATACCTTGCTAGAATCCTAGAAATTGATAAATACTATGCAAGAACTACAAAAATTGGCACAAAATCATAGGAATGATTAAAATATAGCTCATTCTAATGAGAGATCGATAAGCATTCGCAATTACATACCGGAATACGAGGCCGCCGAAGAAGCCGCTACTAGCGCCGGAAGAACCCTACGAGACTCTTTCAGAAACAGAGAGAAAAATGCCTGACTACGTGCTTGATAGAGGCGACAAAACCAAGACGAAGAAAAGAACGGCCGGCAGTGGTATCCGACGTGGAAAGACACGTCAACACCGTGGAGGGGTCCACGTGTCTATTTTAAGTGGCCATGTGGGATCGTTTATGTGCAGTTTTTGGATATGACATTTGGCAGGACATTATGCTGTCTTTGTCCTAGTGTTTAACTATTGCGTTAGACTACTTTACTTTACGGTTGACACCTTGACTTTAATTGACATAATGTAATAGTGACGTGTATTAAAGATAATTAGGTTTACCCTGTTCTAGGGTTCCTGATTTAGGGTTTATTGAGCAGCGGAGGCGCAAGCTATGGCGGTAAGTGATCTCTCCCTCCCTCCTCTCCTCTGTCTCTCCCTCTCTAATGGGGTATCGTTTCGCAGACAGTACCAGTGAATCCCAAACCCTTTCTCAACGAGCTCACGGGGAAGAACGTGATTGTCAAGCTCAAATGGGGAATGGAATACAAAGGTACTGTGCGTCCGTGTGTGTGTGTGTGTAATTATTAAAGCTGTGGCTGTTGTTGACAGGCTTCTTGGTCTCTGTGGATTCTTACATGAACTTGCAGGTTTGTTAGAAATACTAATTGGGTTTATCTAGTTTCACTTTTTTTCTTTATCAGCTTGCAAACACTGAAGAGTTCATTGATGGGCAACTCGCTGGCAACTTGGGCGAAGTGCTTATACGGTATGACTGTGTGTGTGTGTGTGTGTGTGTTGTATATATGTGTCTATACTCATAGATATACGATGTTTTATACAAATTCATTACGAAAATCTGTGTTTTCTTATGCAACTCTTTTATGCTAGTTAGAAATTGGACATTTGATATCCATCATATGCTTATATCGTATGTATACAGGTGCAACAATGTGCTTTACCTTCGAGGGGTTCCAGAGGAGCAAGCGGCTTCACAGTGAAAGTGGGTCCATTAAAATGCAAACCTATGTCTATTTTTTGATGGTGTAGACTATTAACATAGTTTGTTTTAAGGTCAAACTCGAGCAGTACACACACACACACACACACACACGTATATAAAGTTCAATAACTTTTTTCTTATACATTTTACACAAACCGCATTCATACATATGCTAATTGAGGGTTTAAAATTTATTTTTAATTTTTATTTAATATTTAAAATCTTGATTCTTTTGATATTTAAGTTTACTTAATTTTATTTTTAGTTCAAGATCTAAAATCTTGATTTGTTTTGATATATTTAAGTTTACTTAATTTGAGATGCATTCTTGATCTCATTTGGTATATTCTATAAATAAATCAAACTTACATATTTATATATGTAAGTAGATTTATATAGATATTAAATCTATGAATAAAGTATTTAATTGAAATTAATAACTTCAATATAAATTTATAAATTGAAACAATCATATACTACACAAAATTATCTTTGTTGTTGACACGTAAGACGTTGACACGTGGAAGTTATCTTTCAGTTTGTACATTGATATGCACCTTGCAAGGCTGTTTCATTTCATTGTCAGTTTTGAAGAACATGTATTACATGAATACCCCCTTTTATATATTTATAAATAATTTTGTAGTACTTGTATAAATTTATCTAATAATTAATATTATGATTAATTTATTAATGTATTTTAATGAGCTTCATTTAATAACTAATACTGGAATCAATTTAAATAAGATTATATATATTAATATTTATGCACATAACATTTATATTAACATGAATAAATTGATCTTTGTGTATTTGTACAAAAAAACATTCACAAAAATATATTGAAGCATTTCTTGACATAGTAAATAAATATTCTTATTTATTCTCTTCAAAAATCTTTGATACTTTTGTCTAAATATAATATATATATGTATATTTAGAATATGTGAGTGTATATCCAAGGTATCTCTCCATATGTGTAAATTTTATAAAGGTATGTTGAAATCAACAGAAGCAGTCTCTCTCTCTCTCTCTCTCTCTCTCTATATATATATATATATATATATATATATATGTATGTATGTATGTATGTAGGTGTGTGAGTACTCCTCTGTACTAATGACACACACATATAAAGTACGTAAGGTATATCTATGTAACCATGGTTTTAATGCAAAAAGAAAATAGCACATCGAGATACCAAGTAGCTATTCATTTATTAACCACTTAAAAATTGGTTTTAATAAAAGTAAATAAATACATATCAAAATATTAAGTGGTTGTTCTTTGATTAATTATTTAACTATTTAGCTTAACCATTTAAAAAATTAACTACTTAATATGAAAGTGATAACTACTATAATTAACTATTTTAATTTGAAAGTGATAAATTAACGTAAATGAATTAAATTTAAACAATTACAACAAATATTTAAAGTATATTTTGTGTGATAAATAAATGAAATAATAACTTCTATTCATTAATAATTTTATTTATGTACAAGCATAAATTTTGAAGAAGGCATGCTATAAGAATTAATAAATAAGAATAAATTTAATACTAAATATTTGTTTAAGTAAATAATAAAAATCAATCTCTGACAATTATAAATAAACTAAATAAAATTGACTAGTATATTTAAATAATGTTATTTTAAAGTTTTATATTGTTGTAATAAAATTTCTTTAATAATCATTGCATGCCATTATATTTTGTATTAATTAATATCCACATTGTTTTAATACACAAATTTAATGAATATATAACTAAATATATTAAAATATGATGATCTAACAATTGTACGATTCAAAACAGTGAAATATTTCAATAAGCTGAGTGCTTAAATTCTTGTAATAAATTCTATACATTCTTAATCTATAAGTTAATCCTTTATATTTATTTTTAATTGAAGATTTTTATTTCTTTGACCATGTATATGTTACATTTTTTGTGCATATGAACATATATATAAATTAATCATAATGTCATATGTTAGGAAGCAACCCCATGCTTATTGTGATCAAACACACACACGCACGCACGCACGCACACACACTTCATTTAGGAGTAACAGATTTGATGATCAATGCAATTAAACTCAGAGTTCTCAAAATGTTATTTTAAAAGTGAAAATAATTGTCTTCTAAATGCTCGGCAGTTTATTAAGATTACATAATAAAATTTGATATTTATTAAGAATATTAATAATGTAAACATTTTGTGTTAAACGACATCAAATTATGTGATTGCTACTGTGCCAATTTTATATATTTTGAAATTAAGAACTTGAATTATTTGCACTTGAATATTAAAATTAGGATATATGTCTAAACAGTTTATAATTAATGTATAATCCAAATAAAACTAATATATATACATACAACAGAGCTATTTAAAAAACTATAACATTTTCTTATTTGATTTATTTCATTCCAATTTGCTATAAGATTTGATTTAAATATTAAACCATTAAATTAAGTGAAATATTAAAAATTGATAAATTGATAAAATTGATATACTTATACGCGTAAAGATAAATGGACCGTGGGGATTGAGTATGTAAAAGGTTAAAGGAAATATTAACAACATTATAATTAGTAGAAGCAGTGTGAAGGTGCTACTTATGTAATTAAATTAAGTTAACGCATTTCCCATTGTAAAAAAATATGTTTAAGCAATGAAATTAACATTTAAATTAACTCTAAGTTTTGATTTAAACATAAATTTAAATATATAAGGATATACACAGAGAGCATCATTTTGTATAGATATAAACTAACCTACGTCTATATTATTATTAAACTTGGCACACTAAACACACTATAAACCAATAAATATGAGCTCAGTACATAGGTGATCTAATTGGAATTCCCTTACGCCTGTGAGTGCGAGTAACGACTTCTTGCGATCTTCGAGCAACGGTGCGGGCATTTCCCTCTGCATGTTAATAACCAGATACTAATTATTATGTTATGTAGTTAGATGAGACACACATATAATATGCAGTGTGTGTGCGTGTGTAAGTATCTGTGTGTGGTGTTCTAGACACCCTCTTGAAATACTGAATACATTTACCTCTTCATTGTTCGTGTCAACGTACTTCCTCTTGCGGCTTTTCTTGAAAAAACTCATTGGAGGCCCAAGCTTCTTGTCGCCTTCAGATGGATTCATGGACATGCTCGTGCCGTTACTCGTATTCACCCATTCAACCTGGAAAATTTAAGTTTATATATACATATCTGCAGTGTGTGTGCCTGCGTGCGTGTCTGTGTGTGTGTTATAGCAGAAAGCTCGAACCAAGTACAATGTGGCACCATATTATATATGTCTACAATCCATGTATATTAATATTACAGATATATATACTCGTCATAAGACTTAACTACACAAACACAGAGCATATGTCAATGAATATGTGTGTGTGTGTGTGTGTGTGAAAACCAATTAGAAAATGCAATCAAGTAAAATGAACTATCGCATGTGTGTGTGTGTACCTTGCAAAAAATGCTGCAGAAAAACGATTCGTTTGCCAGCTTCCGATGGCAAATTTTACAGGAGCGACAATCTGACCCAGGGTCATACTTTGGAGGCTCGTTCTTGAGATGAAGCACAGGGGCGCCGTTGATAATGTAGGGCTGAATACGTCCGACATTGAGAAATGACCTCGCATCTGGAAGCCCGAGTGCACATTGGCCCGAAGCTTTCCGTATCTGCAAACCAAACAGCAAGTGAATACATTTCCGATTTCCAGATTCTTGGCCGAAGAACTTACCTGAAGAACCAAATGATCCGTGTGACGACAGCGAGCGCATAGTACCTGAGAACAATTCACGCAGAAATAGTTTTGAGGACGGATCGGTTTGGAGCAATTGCATGGGCTGTAGAACGTCGCGAGTAGAAGATCCCTGATCTTCTGTCCCCTTTCATTGTCATTCTGAAAGATTTGTAAACACAAAAAGAAGGAGAAGTTTGAGCAAAGACTCACCACGTCTCCGATCCGAGACCCGAACGCATGTTCCTGTGAAGAAGAAGCCGGATCCTTCACCGGCTCGTAATGCGGTTTCGCCTTTCCGATCCGAGACCGACCGCAAGAAATCGGGAAAACCACAGTCGGAAAGCGCAAGAAATGGACTGGCTGCTGATGAAATCTCTTCTGGAAAACTCTCTGGAACCCTCGTGTTTGCTGCTCACAATCTCTCTGCACCTCCGGAGAACGTGAGCAAATCGCTCCGCCTCGTAAATTCCAAGTCGAAATTGTGAAGAAACAGTGGAGCTTCTTTATACTTATCAGGATCACGCAGGACCACGCAGGACCACGCTGCAGGAAATCCCCTTAAATCGTTAGAACCCTCTTTTTTACGCCCAAGTCCCGGGAAGAAATAGCCGCGCCTTGTGATGTCTAGTGAAGAACAGCATGTAATGTAGCTTCTTTGTGATCAAGCCGAGAATGGCTGAAATGTGGGGGAGAGATTATCGAATCCGAAGCTGTGCTTGAAGCGCTGCAGGTGAGATTAAAAGAATTAAAGGGAAGAAACCAAAAGAACAGAAAGGGATAATATCACTGTCCGAAGAACTTCCCTAGAACGTCGAGTTTGTGAATTTAGGGTTTGAGGCTTAACATAATTAAAACGCGGCAAAGTGCAACGTTGGAGAATGAATCGTCACCATTAGCATGTGGATTCTAAGTGTTTAAATATAGTATATATATAGTGTATAATTTTTTATGCAAATATACATTAGTAAGTTGTCTAGAGAATTTAATTTAATTATACTTTTAACAATTGTACGAATGCATACAAATGATCGAGCTTGGAAAGTGATTATATAAAGAATGTGTATAAGGTATATACATATATAGTGTGTTTGAAAGTAGTGTAAATGCATATAATAATTATTAATTACACTATATGTGTGTGTGTGTGTGTTATATGAAAGATTTTTCATCCGGCTTTTTATATTTAATCAACTGTCATTTGTACTGGATCCATAATATTATTTATTCTTGTTAGTTAGCAAAATTGAAACGAAATACCTGCCAATATATATATGCATACATATTGGTTGTATATGTTGCATATACATAAGTTCAGACACACACACACAAAGAGAGAGAGTATATTTAGACACCTATAATGCTAAAGTATCTCAATAATCTTTTTGGGCCAATGAAATGTTCTTTAATATTATCAAAGCTTTTTGAAGAGAATAAATAAGAACATTTATTTACTTTGTCGATAGGTGTTTCAAATGTTTCTTTGTATAAATACATAAGATCAATGTATTGATGTTAAATAAATGCTATATACAAAATTTATATAGTATTACATAAATAAATGTTACAGTTCTTAACATTCGACGTTTCATGTAGGCATATTTGATTATAGTATTAATTATTGGATGAAGATCGTTAAAATACATTAATAAATTGATCATAATATTACTTATAGGATAAAGTTCATTAGAACACATTTTAATAAGACACTAAATTGTTATTTTTTTAACTGCAAAATTAATACACGTACTGTAAAATCCATGTGTACAGCTGCACACATACTATTATTAGTGTAGTGGTTTTGATATTTGTTGGATCTATTTCAATCTGGACTAGTAGCTCTTGTATATAAGTTATGGTTCTTGAATTAATGGATATACATATTTTTATATTCTGAGCTCTCACATTGGTGGAGGTGAGGGGCACCTTTAATTATCCCTGTGTAGTGCTTAAATTTGTGTTTTTTTTATCGACTTTCTTTATCTTCTTAGATTTAGCTTTTCCATTGTTTATATCTATTTCTTTCTTATAGATTTTGTCTTTTTTTCGTCCATGGATCCATAACAGATAAATCCTTTGTATGTGAAGCAGTTACTCATGCAGTTGTTGGATGCTATGCAAATGCAATTAAACAATCACTCTCAGCTGATAATAGTATTCACAGCCCAGGATACTCCTCCTGCTCCTGTTGCAAACCCTTGCGTCCGATCGGATTTCTTTCGCAGAAATCCTAGAGATAATGTGTACAATTGGTTTGATCATTTCACCATGGTTGCCACATATCATTTATGGGACGGTGCTAAGTGTTTGCACGAGTTTTCTACTTGTCTTCAAGGGACGGCATTGCAGTGGTATAATGGTCTAGACATTGCAACTCGTGGAGATTGGATTATTCTTCCAGAGATCTTCAAACGTGCATTCGGGCATGCGAAAGACTGTGATAATGCTTTTCAGCAGTTGCATCGTATTCGTCAGGAGCCATTTGAGTCAGTGATGCAGTTTGGTGTTCGCTTTCGGAGCCTTTTGCTGTGTGTAGGAACGCATCAAGTTAGGTATGTTGTGGCCAGTACTTCATCAAAACCTTGTGGGGCTTGTGCATGCACTAGCTCCAGTGACTCTTAACGATGCTTTGATGCTGGCACAACGATATGAGTTGTCACCTCTCCCACTTGCACCTTCACACTCTTTCGTTCCACTTCATGTTGGGGATGGACCTGCTCCGATGGAGGTTAATGCTGTTGCTGCTCGTGTACCAGCACAAGGTTGGGCCCGTGGGTGAGGACGTGAATGGGCAGTTCATTATTGGGCGTGTGATGAAGTTGGACACACGTATCAGCGCTGTCAACAGGTTCCCGATTGGCATCCCCCATTTCCGGGGTAGAAGCCTTGGTGTCAACAATGTCTAATTGGTGCCGCTGCAGTAGAAGGTCTTAATGCAGTAGATCTTTCGGAAAACGACGAATCGCACGAGTAGAGGGGGTCCTTGTGCGAATAAATTATGATCCCTCCATCTTTCTTTTGGGATTATCATCAAGGGGTTCACTTGGCACCAGTTCATTCGGTCTTCACTTTTCAAGTTTGATTTAATTACATGCCACGTCCTATTTTCCTTTCAGTGTTGGTGAATACAGGTTCAAGTTTGTCCTTTATTTCTCAATCTGTTGCTAACATTGCAGCCTTCATTTGCATCATGCAGTAGAACCAATCTCATTCTGTATGCTTGTTTACGAATATGAAGTTGACATTATTGTTCATGTGGATAATCGTAAACTTGTTCAATCTTTACGGGGTGCCAGCCAAGTCAATTTTCACCTTATTCTTGGTATGGATTGGTTGACTCACAATCATGCCAAGTGTGACTTCGCCCCCTGTTTGACTCTCTCCTCATCTTTCTTTCATTCTTTTACTTCTATTCCACTTGTCCATATGCTTCCACCTCTGCTTGCATCACTTTTGTTTCACATTTATTTCCAACCATCTTCTCTTTATGTTCCTCATTTCCCTCTCTGGATTCATCAGATGATCGTTGTGTTGTAGTCGATAATCAACTCAAGAAGGAGTATGTTGAGCTTTTCAACTTCGATTTGTCATCTGAGGGCTAAGATTGCAACACGCCACCCTATTCCAACTGGGGATGCTAGGCCAATCAAGGTACCTGTGCGACATCGGTTATTAAAGGAGCTTAAGATCTTACGAGCGAATGTTAAAGAGATGGAGCATTTAATTCTGCATCGACTATCGCCCATTAAATTATGTAACTATTTTATATGTGTACCCACTTCTTCATATTGCAGACCTTTTGGATCAACTAGGGCAGAGCTGTTGGTTCACTAACTTAGATCTTGCCTCTGATATTGACAAGTTCTGATGGCTGACATGGACATTCCCAAGACTACTTTTCAGACACCATTTGGCCTGTATGAGTTCTTGGTGATGCCTTTCGGTTTGAACAATGCCCAACAACTTTTCAACGTATGATGGACGAGGTTCTCTGCGATATACCGGAGGTGACTATCGACTTCATCGATGATGTTTTAATCCATTCTGATGGAATGTGAGAGGAGCATGTCAGTGATGTACACAAGGTTTTGATCGGCTGCGGGAAGTTGGTTTGAAGTTGAAGCCATTTAAGTGTGTATTTGGATCCAAGGACACCACTTATCTGAGTTATCACATTTCACGTGAAAGTTTGCAAGTCGTTCCTGACAAACTAGTTGCAATTTTGAAGTTCCCTACATCGAAGTGTGTGAATGACGTGCAATGCTTTTTGGCAAGGTACAATATCTGGGTCATTTTGTGGATCATCTTTCAAATCGTATTGCACCATTGCGGGCATTGTTGAAGTCATCAATGACTTCTTTTATTTGGTTTAAGGATTGCAAGCAGGCATTTGCATATCTCAAAGAGCTGTTGACGACTCCCCAATTTTGGCGTACCCGGATTATCACTCATCCTTTCATCTTGCGTGTAGATGCTTCTGACATCGGTCTCGGGGGCGTATTGATGCAGGAGAGTATGCGTGTTCTGGCCAATAACACTCCCACGTACAAGCGTCAGCAACAGCACCACGCAGAAAAGGAGTGTCTAGCAGCAATTTGGAGTTTGAGAAACTCCATGCCTACTTGCATGGTTTGCGGACATTGTTAGAAGGCGATCATGCAGCAGTCACTTCGTCTGCTCGGTGGCCTTGAAACTTCAAATTTTTATGACTTTGAAATTATTCATCGCCTAGGAAGTTCCATGGCTAATGCTAATGCTCTTTCTCGGGCTCCTCTTCTACCTTCTCTCTCTCTTTTTGCCCAAAGGAACAAGTTGTTCCAGCAGCAAGTGGACTTTTTAGACGAAGATTCGTATCATCAGCAGTTGTTGTGCTTGATGTTCAGTGTCCCTAAAATGTAGAGTTAGATTTGCCGTCTTTAGATGAAGTTCGGGAAGCTCAAAAGGTTGAGCTATGGATTTGAAGGCTTCATGATGGGTTTGAGAATCCTGTATCACTTGTTGATGACTTGCCTTTTAGGCATTTACATTCGTAATATTGCCTTCAGGACAACTTTCTTTATTTTGTGGGGACTGATCCAAATGATCATATTTACGGTTGGTGGTGCCTTCGGTCTTCCTCCATGCTTACCATGACTCTCCTATTCTTGGCAACACATGGGACATCGTCATGTGATGGAAAAGCTATGCAGATCTTTTTATTGGCCAGAGTTGCAAGGAGATGTGATTCAGTATGTGCGTAGCTCTGTGTGGTGCCAAGCTCGCAATACTCCCCATGTGCTTCGGAAGGACGGTTGGAGTCAATTGTAGTTTCTCATCCGTTTGAGTTGGTGACATTTAATTTGATAGGACCTTTTTCACGGTCAACTACTGGTAATGAGTACGTTATTATTGCTTATGATTATCTAACTCGTTGGGTAAAAGTTGGTGCTCTTGCTAGTGCAATTGCTTTTGCTGTTGATCAGTTTTTTTTTTAAAATCGGGTCGTGTTTCAACATTCTTGTTCGAAGCAAATTCTCTCGGATAATGGTTCTGCATTTATGGCTAAGGCATTTCATGTTTTGACGTCTCGACATGATGATCGCGAAGTATGTGAACTTTTAACATTTGGATTGGGATGGTTATCTACCGTCTCTCCGATATACTTATGTCATTAGAGTACAAAGTTCCATTGGTACTTCCCCATATAAGCTCTTGTATGGTCATGACCGGTGTTGCCAACAGAGTTGGGTTTGCCTTCTCGGTTGCTGCGAGCTGCTGATGCTAGGTCATGAGATCGGTATCTGATGGGCATTCTTCCATTGGTTCATGCGGAGTCAGTAAAACTTGGGCTGCGTACAAGTAGGACAACAATAATACTACAACTCGCACCATTATCCTCCTGCGGAGTACAAGGTTGATAAACTGGTGTTGGTTCGTTTTCCCAAGCTTATGGTACATAGTTAATAGTCTCCTTAGTGAAAAGGACCGTATTGAGTGCTACGGCAAGTAGGGCCGCAGGTTTATGAGGTTCGCACGACATTCAACCCGATCCTCCGGAGATTGTACATGTGCAATGGTTGAAGCATTTTACAACAGAATAAGTTGTGGTGCCGCTTACAAATCCACTAGTGCCTCCTTCTGATGTTCCTCTAAATCCGGCCCATTTACAAAAGAACCCTAACTAACTTACATCCTTCCGAGATGAGGGGATGATGTAATATCCATGTGTACGGTTGTAGGTGCACATACTATTATTAGCGTAGTGAGTTTTAATAGCTGTCGAATTGGTTTCAATCTGGACCATTCGCTCTTGTATATAAGTTAGGGTTTTTGAACTAATGAATATACACATTTCTATATTCTGAGCTTTCAAGTGCTACTTAAAAACAAAATTATTTATAAATGGGTTACTCATGTAATACATGAATGTAGTATGTGTGCGAAAGAGCAACGAAGGGAATTGATTTCAAATTATGTATAGAGCTTATTTATTAACTGGGCCATAAACTTTAAATATCCTCTATTATGTCATTTAGTTAATCCATGGAAAATCACTATTAAAGAAGATTGTGATTTAATATATTTCCTTTTATAAAGATCTTACTTTTAAATTTTATGAAAGCTTAAATAAAAAATTTAAAAACTTATTTGAATAAAGATGCATGCATCCACACACACATACAAACATGCCTATATGGTGTAGGTATAACTGCATGTGTATATACAGAAGCAATATGCTTTCTAATTGTGTATAGGTTGTAGATGCTCATGTGTGATATATATACACACATCATAAGCTTATATCTATGTATTTATGTAGATATGATATTGTATTGATATCTGTATGTATAATACAAGCTGCAACCCGTAAGGTAAATCCGTAAGTCCAGGCATTTTTTAAATGTACAAAACCGACAAGTAAAGTACAAGGGTGCCATATGGATAGTTGCATGATGACACATCTATATGTATCTGTAGGTGTATGTAAGCTTATGTTTGCACCTTATAAACATATACCAAATTAGTATTGTATGTCTATAGCATACATAGTTTTATGACGCTTTGTTGCCTTAAGTGATATCTCAAGGGGTAAGTTATAATATCTTTAACTCTATTACATAGGTATGTGCAGAGCATATATCTTTAGTAGGGTTAAAGCATGAATCTATTTAAATTTTTTGGGGCATGATCATTAAAGCCTACTTGAATTATCTTTAAGGTTTTAATGTAATTGTTCTAGGGACTTAGGTTAGGACCTTAAATGTTATGCTTATTTAAGTATTTAAAATAGGTTTTTGAGGTTGTTTTAATGCTGCTCACATAAGGTGTTGACGTTGATAGCCATTAAGCAATTACATATTGACCCTTCGAGTAAAAACTCTAATAATAATATAACTTCAATATGGTGCATAACTATTTTATGACAATAAATGTGAAAGTAAAATTACATGCTTAGTTTTTAATTGTTTTATAACGTCCTTCATCATGTTATATTATAAGTTATAATAACCCATATTTAAAAAGATCCTTTATAAATAAAAACCTAAACAGATTTTGTGCAATTATGATTATCAAAACCATCTTTTTAATGAAAAATAATAAAAATGACACAATCTTAACATAAAGATGTAAAAAGCCTTCTTATTTTCAAATTTTATCTTAAAATAAACAAAAATCTAATGTTTTATTGCATGACATCTTTTCAATCTCATAATAAATAAATTAAAACCCATTTCAAATTATAAACCATTGTGTTGGTGCATACCAAAGTATAACAAATACATAATTACATTTTTTAAATCACTATTGATTATATTAATGACACTTTTAAGAATTGAATTAAATAAATGACATTGTGTAAATAAGTCAAAAATATATATATATAAAAAGAGCTGTAGCAATGCATAATGATAATCAAAACGTAGATTTAATGTTATAACTCTTGGAAAATATTTTATTAATAATAAATAGATTTTCAACACATTGTTGTTCATTGTCTAATACTCACTTTGTGCATCATTTGACTCACAAAGTGAAATGGCTTCTCCTTTTGTATAATTCATAAAGTGAGATGGTTCCTCACTTGGTGAACGGACTAACTCACTAAGTGAGCATGACACATGTATTTAAATGAATGGTATATGCATATATGTATGAATACTATGCATGGCATAATGACCATGCATTTGTACATCATACCATGAATAAGTACCTTATGTGCATACATTATACATGCATTAGTGGGGAACATAATATTGCATTTAAACTAGGTTCTTGAAAATGTCTATTGTATATTAAATTTATAATTAGACATTTTGCATTTGGTATGACTCAACTTTGACATGAAAATAAATTCTCTTTCAAATTTAAAGGATTCGGACTACTTAACTTATCCTCGGGTTCATACCTAGTACGCTTCATGTTCTCGATCTCTCGCATAACCCATTTTCAAGGTTGCGTACCAAGAAGCATCGGAGATCTTACTGAGTTTCATATTGTGGACCTTTCTTTCAACAGGCTGACCGGTGGCACTCCCATAGAGCTTATGCAGTCTCAACCTCTCCAACAACATGCTCTCTTGACAGAATTCAAATGGGTCGCATGCATTCCATGCTTCCTCGTTTTCAAATAACCCATGTGGATCTCCACTTCCACCTTGCAGATTGATTATTATTTCTCAAAAATAAAATAGAGTAAAATAATGCACACAGCATATTACATAAGGTATATCTAAGTTTTGATTTAAAATTTTAAACCACTCATTTAAATTTTTAAATTAAGTTATATATCAGATGTGTTTAAAGATAAATGGACCGTTGAGTATGCAAAAGGTTAAAGGAAAATTTAAAAACATTATTGTTTTAAATTAAGGTAATGTGAAGTAATATCTAAAATTAATATTTAAAGTTTTGATTTAACCTAAATTCACACACATATACAGAATAGTACATGTAAGAGTTTATGTATATGTAATGATTTTTTATCTTAGACAACTGTACACACACACACACACACACACACACACACACACACACATATATATATATAATTGCACTATAACTTCTGCATTCATATATACATATACATGAGATGTCTTTCTCATTGAACCCTTGTTTACCATTGGGGCAATATGAAAGTATATGAATTCTGTTTGTTATATTATATATACATTCTTCCTTACTCTTTACCATTGTAGTTTTGTTTCTCTTGACATTGTTTATTTTGGTTTATATTACCATTATAAACTAATCTACGTGTATAATATTATTAAACTTCGCACACTAAATGGCACAATGTCCTGCTTAAATCATACTATAAACTAATAAATATGCGAATAAAGAAATATTAGCTCAGTACATAGGTGCTCTAATTGGAATTCCCTTACGCCTGTGAGTGCGAGTAACGACTGCTCTGCGATCTTCGAGCAATGGTGGTGTGGATGGTACTGGCACTTCCCTCTGCATGTTAAAACCAGCTCTTAATCAGTTGCTAATCATATTTAAGTGAGATACACATATCTGCTGCGTGTGTGCGTGTGGGTGTAGTGTTCTAAACACGCTCTTGAAATACTGAAATACATTTACCTCTTCATTGTTCGTGTCCACGTGCTTCTTCTTGCGGGTTTTCTTGAAAAAACTCATTGGAGGCCCAAGCTTCTTGTCGCCGTCAGATGGATTCATGGACATGCTCGTGTCGTTTCTCGTATTCACCCATTCAACCTGGAAATCCTAAGTTGATATATACATATCTGCAGTGTGCGTGCGTGCGTGCGTCTGTGTGTGGTGTTCTTGACCTCTTTCTTATATAAGGTGATGTGTGTGTGTGTGTGTGTTATAGCAGAAACTAAATGTGGCACCATATTATATATATGTCTACAACCCAGGTATGTTAATAATATACATGGATATATACAAGTTATTTTATCCGTGTGTCTTATGAATAAACACAAACACAGAGCATATTTCATGATATGCGTGTGTGTGTGTGTGTGTGTGTGTGACCAAACAGCCCTAGAAAATGTAGTTAACTATCAATTCTGGACAGTCAGAAAACAGAAAACCAATGGAACCCAACTGCGTGCGTGCGTGCATGTGTGTGTGGAGTACCTTGCAAGAAATGCTGCAGAAAAACGATTCGTTTGCCAGCCTCCGATGGCAAATTCTACAGGAGCGACAATCTGACCCGTGATCATACTTTGGAGACTTGTTCTTGAGATGAACCACAGGGGCGCCGTTAATAATGTAGGGCTGAATACGTCCGACATTGAGAAATGACGTCGCGTCTGGAAGCCCGAGTGCGCATTGGCCCGAAGATTTACGTATCTGCGAATCAAGCAGCAAGTGAATACATTTCCAATTTCCGGATTCTTGGTCGAAGAACTTACCTGAAGAACCAAATGATCCCCGTGACGACAGCGAGCGCATAGTACCTGAGAACAATTCACGCAGAAATGGTTCCGAGGACGGATCGGTTTGGAGCAATCGCATGAACTGTAGAACGTCGCGAGTAGAAGATCCCTGATCTTTTGTCCCCTTTCATTGTCATCTGAAAGATTGTAAACACAAAAAGAATGAGAAATTTGAGCAAAGACTCACCACTTCTCCGAGCCGAGACACCGAACTCATGTTTCCTGTGAAGAAGAAGCCGGATTCTTCACGGGCTCGTAATGCGGCTTCGCCTCTCCGATCCGAGACCGACCGCAAGAAATCGGGAAACCACTGTCGGAAAGCGCAAGAAATGGACTGGCTGCTGAAGTTGCGGCTGCTTCTTGAGGAAATCTCTTTCGGCTGGAAAACCCCCGAGAAATCTCTGGAACCCTCGACCTTCCTGCTCACAATCTCTCTGCGCCTCCAGAGAACGTGAACAAATCGCTCCGCCTTGTAAATTCCGAGTGGAAATCGTGAAGAACAGCAAAAAATGGAGCTTCTTTGTCAGGATCACGCAGAAACTTCTTTCCGCTGCCGAAAATCCGCCGGAAGAAACCGCGCCTTGTGATTTCGAGCCGAATTAGTGAAGAACAGCAAGAAATGTAGCTTCTTTGTGATCAAGCCGAGAATGGCTGAAATGTGTGGGAGAGATTACCGAATCCGAAGCTGTAGTCTCAAGCCGTGAAGTGCCGAATGCAGATACGAGAGATTAGCAGATCCGAGCCGAAGTCATGCGAATGAAGGGAAGAAACCGCAAGAACAGCAAGGGATAATATCACTGTCCGAAGAACTTCCCTAGCTAGAGGAGAATGTCGAATTGCTGCCAGGTGGCCAGGCGGTTTACGGGTTTAGGGTTTAAGATTTAACGTAATTAAAACGCGTAAAACCGGCGAAGGAGAATGAATCATCATCATTAGCGTATATGTACGAAACAGATTTTCTCACTTTTTTATTATTTTTCTGTTATATTTGCGGCAACTGAGTATCGAACCCCAGACTTGAATGTAATTAGGGTTCCTATTCTAGGGCATTTGGGGCTGTGGGATATGCAACGATTTTGCGTCCAGGTTTGTGACCTGAATGGTGATTGCTAGATCGATAGAATGTCCTTTTTTACGTTCTTGCATCCTATATTCCAGATAGATATAGTACTCAGTTCATCTTAAATGTTTATACCCATACAATGTCTGTATACGTATGCATACATATATATATATATATATATAAATAAATAATGTATGACCTATGTGTGTAAGATACTAGTGTATTTATAATAATATGTTCTTTTTCTTTTTAATTTCAAAAGGAAACGCAAACAAAAGGATGAGTCAGCGGCAGTGAACAAGGCCGAAGGTAATGTACTTAATAAAATAGTTGTGTATATGTGAATAGTATGTATATACTAATACATTTGTAGTGTCTATATAATATTTATTTTTATTGTTGCGTTTTACAGTACGTGTACAGCATTTATATATTCTATTGGTGTGTGCGTGCGTGCATATGTATATATTGTTTGTTTCGCTTTAGATTAAAGCCGTATAAGTAACCTACATGTTGAGTCATGTAGCACACAAATGAGTTGTGTGTGTACAGTTAACGGTTGACGTCTACACACACGCACCACGCACGCACGCACGCATAGACATATTTCTGGTTTTTTGCAGGCCTTACAATGCCACATTCTGCCGTGGGTGGAGGAGTCAAAGTCGGCCTGAAAGATGGAGCGAAAGAAACTCAGAAGAGGACTTAGAGATGGTTCAAAGGAGCTCTTAAAGATGGTGCCAAGCGCTCTAAGTTCCTTTTAATGGTGCCTTGCTACTCGTCTGGTATTCCTTACTTGTTACCACATTATACACTCTTTTGCAATTTTTATATACATAATAAACCGAGTTTACTTCTACTGAACAAGCACTCGGACACACCTATACAGCATTAACTACATCAATATATGTAGTTAATATAATGTGCAATATGGTTCTTACATGGCGTCTTTATAGTGTATATATATGTGTATAGGCATGTAAATTTGCATTATAAATAATAATAGCTACATTTATTGTTCTGCATATACATATGGATTTCTACAGCTCTCCTTCGTATATAGTTACTGTACCATACGCCACGCACCTGTCAGTGACACATGCATTATATAACATTGCATGCAGCCCCAATATCTCCTTCTAAGCTGTGAATCGCCGTATTTGAACGCATGTACATGTTAATATACAACTGTATGTGTGTGCTGCATGTTTTGTATTTGTGGTTTGTGTCTGCTCTAGAGCGCTATATACAAGACATAATGGAGGGTATACATACTTAGATTGAGACTCTCTCTCTCTCTCTCACACACACACACACGCACACACACACCCACCCAAATATATATATATATAATATTATATATATATATATATTATATATATATATATATATAATATATATATATATATATATATATATATGCATTACATTTTAAAGAGCCACAGAGGTACGAGCAAAGCTCTTTTGGATGTTTTAAATTATAATGTAAATACTGATTTCGAATTAAACCATAATTTGTAATTTTCACATGATTTAATAACAAGACTATCTTTTATTTTCTCAAACAGTCAAGTTATATAGCATGGAATAAGCACTGAGTTTTTTTTTAGTTTTCATGGCACAATTATATATGTTATTTTACACTCACATATGACCTTCAGCTTTAAAACATAATACATATATATATATATATATATCTTTATAACTATAACTATAACTATATATATTAAAATTTTATTTTTAACATGTTTAAATTACATAGAAATATATTCATATTAAAGCTTCAAATGGTGGGTATAAACTAATTTTATTTTATACATTTTAACATAATTGAAACAGTAAGACATTTATTCTCACATAAGTGTAAAATAGAACTTAACTATCTAACCAAAACATATATAACATATTAACCTTTAAGTTTAAACAAATATACAAATGAATGATTTATATTAATTTAAAATTATAATTATAAAATTTAAAATAAACTTATATTCAAACCCTTCCCGAATCAAAAGTGATGAGGGTTTCCAAAATGTTTACTAATTTAAAAGTGACATTATAAGATTTCACATACAGTAGTGTATTTTTATATATACAGTAGTTTAATCAAATCAAAATGACTCCATATAAAAAACAAATACAAATGACGGATTTTTGAAATAAACGTTTAAAAGAGTTCAAAATTTTGGAAACTCTCACAATTTTTGTGTCTGGCATTATACGATTTTTATACAATAGTATATTCTTATATATACAATAGCTTAATCAATTTAATTAAAGGGGAAATTATCAAGCTAACTCTTTAGTTTATATAATAAAAGCCTGACCCTTTAATTTTATCAAATTAATATTGAGTCACTATATCAATATCTTAAAATATATAATTTAAAATTAGAGAGTTAAAATTTGATAATTATATCAAATTAGAGAGTCAATTTGATTAATTAAATAAAATCCAATATGTTCGTTTCGTATCGAAATTAAGTACAAATGGAATTTACTGTTAAATACTTTAATTATTAGATCATAGAAATTTATGTATATGTATCTGTTAAACACCATAAATTAAATATGATTAAAACAAAACTATAAGTAAGTAATTATCTTTCTTTTTAAACGGTTTATCAAAATATTTTGGATTTAAGTCTGCCTTACTGTAATAATTAAAAGAGTAAAAGGAATTGAAATATCAATTTCATAAAACATATAAAAATTAATTCATGTTTATCTTAATCATAAAAAATAAATTCAAAACAATCAAATCTAAAAATTATAAAAATTAATCCATATTTATCCTAATCATTTGTTTGGCATAGTAAAAAAGTATAAAAATCTTCATTAATATGCTGATTCTAATTCTTAAGAAATTTACATATTTTAATTAAAAAAAAACCTTTAATATCTGCAGTCCAATAACATTATAAAACTTATCACATTAAAAAATTATTACTTAATTTTCAAAGAGTTTATAAATGAATTCTCTGTTTATCATTGACTCTTAATATAAGGAGTCTTTAGTAGGACAAAGTTTAACTATTTTTATCTAATTATGTACTGTTATTTATGTTTAATACTATTAATAGTTTGAACAACCGAATATGCTTACATACAAAATTAAAGTTTTATTACAATTGTGTGCTTTGACTTATTTAAGAAAACATATCAAAAGCTTATATAAAAGTTTGTTTTAGTGACTAAATTAATGTTGATAATGAAATGTCTAAACCATGTGCATGTGAGGTGTACATTGACGCATTGGTTCCATGTGCACACAGTAATAAACTAACAACATGGACAAATGATTAAGTTATATACACTATTTATGATGTAAAATGCAATACAATATATTTTACCTATATGTACACTATTATTAACTTAGTATTAACTTATATGTTGAAAGAGTTATGAGAAAAAGCCCTTAAATTGAATTGAGTAAATTAATATATATATATTAATTTACATGTTGAAAATTTTAAAGGGCTATATCTTTATTGCAGCTCGTGAGAAATTGTTTTTAGTACACTTAGAATTTTTTTTATAAGATTTATAAATAAATATTGATATTCTTTTAAAGAATCTTTATATTTTATAGCTTAAATATGCCTGGCGTATAATATTATTAAATAGAGATTAAAAAATAAAAACAACACAAATAGAAAAAGATTAGAAGAAACTTAACTATACTACAGAAAGAAATTAAATCATAATGAATTCATCATTAACAAATTGTAAGTTATAAATTTTATTAGTGGGATTTAATTTAAAAATGAAATTACAATAGAATATATTAATGTAATGTAATTAATATAATATTTAAAATTAAATAAAATAACATATAATTTAAATACTCTCTTTTAATATTATTTCTTTAAGTGAAGATATTAAAATATTCTTAATTTTATAATTATTAAAATCCTTAATGTCTTTATTTTGGTATATTCCAAAGAAAAAATACATTTTTAAAACCATGTAAACCATATATTATATTAAATTTTGTTGTGATTCAGGATTAAGCTTGGCAAGTACTTGAGGAGGCCAGCATATGTAATCTCAGGGAGCCACCAATTGTTGATTAACACAGCAATAGTAGCCAACATAACAGCCCACCGTAACCGCTTACTTGTAGCGTTTGTTACATCCACGGCTTGAAACTTTGCACTAGGCACTTCTGCAAGCATACGAAAACGTAGGAACGCACACACGCACACACACGCAACACGTATGGGAATTGTACACACCTATTGTATTTATATATATATGTTTACATTGTAAATGATACCGTATTCTAGTATCATTCCCATCCACGAAATGTTACTTACCCTTTACTTCTTTTTGTTTTTTAACTCCTGCAACACACGATGGATACATAAATATATACGCACGTCATAGTGTGCAAAGGATAATAATACATCTCACACACACACGCACATATGCATGTGTACACATACACATACCTTCCGCCGTCTGTGCAGCTTTTGAAGTTGCTTTAGCTGCAGCTCCAATATCCGCCGTAGATGCCTTGCCTTCTTTGGCGTTACCAGGCTCCGTAGCGCCTTCTAAGTTGTCAATGGCCGTATCTATATCCGAACGGATTGCCCCAACCTTTCAAACATTATACAGATGTTAACACACGCGTGTGTGCGTGTAATAGATAAGTTTATCTGAAAGATAATGAATCGATCTCAAACTATTGCATTTTATACATTGTATTGATTATGAACTATACATGTATATGTATGTGTATGTGTGTGTGTTTATGTGTGTGTAAAAGGCTTACTTTATCCTTAAGCTCCCGTCTTTCCTCGGCATCTTCTGGAATGTTTTCTGAGACTTTTTCCACAATTTCCGTCACATCTTCTATAACTTCAACAACTACTTTGCCTATATCTTCTATTCCATCTGCATGAATATTTTAAATAACAATTTAAATAATGAATTTAAACATTATTTTGAATGTTTAAAATTTGAATTCAAATAAGCTTACCTTTTACTTCCTCTATTAGCTTCTTTTCCTTCTCTAAGAAACCAAGAATTTTCAGTATAAATTTCAGAATGCCAATTCTGCAACACAATAAAATCATAAACGAATTGTGACCATAATCATTTGAAATTATGACTATATGTATATAAAGTACTTACATACTGACAGAGAAACCAGATTTTGAAGCTGAATCACTTGGGTCAATACTGCAACCATACAAAGGATATATATATATATATATATATATATATATAGAGAGAGAGAGAGAGAGAGAGAGAGAGAGAGAGAGAGAGAGAGAGAGAGAGAGAGAGAGAGAGAGAGAGAGAGAGACCTTGCTTTGGTTACAACAAAGGACCTTGTTGTTAATCCTGACGAGTACAGCTTGTGTTGGAACATCAAATTCTTGGAATATCCATGATAAGTATTGAAATTATATCTGGAATGTCTACAGGGAACCTGTCCCATATGAATTATTTTCCTGTTTTGGAGTGGGTTAAACATTAATCCACTGAAATCTTTGCTACATCCATGTTAAGGAAGATATGACTAGTTGTATGAAGCACTGTGTGAAACTAGTGTGAAACTAGTTTGCAAATGTTGTAATATTTAAGGTATGCAAATAGAGTATGATCTTAAAGTCAACTTAGTTACTACCCTTTTGCAAATTTTATATACTGAAGGAGCAGCAATAACTACATCTGCAATATGAAAACGTGTATTTGGTGTTGTATAGTACTGTACTGTATGTATTAAACTGTTTGTATATAACAATAAATAGCTTTATTATTGAATTTTGCATAAGTTTACAACTGTACCATTTGTGTGCTTTGACAAAACATATATAAACTAATTTGTGTTTTGTTTTACTAATTAAATTAATGTTTGTCTAAACCATGTGCATGTTGAAGCATTCGTAGTTTGACTTATGTTTAAAATACGAGGGAATGAATGTATATTACGGCAACCTCAATAAAAGAATAGGCATGCACACACATACACCCACACACTTTATATATGTTGTTTTATTCAGCTAATTTAAATATTAAAATAAAACAATTTATTTATATTGTATTATATCACATAAAATATACATTAAGATATAGTCAATTTACTAATTAAACTATTGCTTGGAGGTGTGGATAAATCTTGGGCCTCTTGTATAGTAATCTGTACTACACACTACACATTATATACACACACGGGACGTTTGTTGATGTTTTGACATATATAAAGTTAATAACTAACAACAGTGAGCTTGGAGTATGCAGTATAATCATATTGATGTGTATATACGGGTGTGCATCCGTGTGTGTGCATGGCTATATTTATGCTACAACCAGAGAACCTTAATTATAATATAATCTTAAATCTTAAATCTTAATTATAATATATCTTAAAATCCTTCAATCGTGATTCATTTAAAATAATGAAGAAAAATATATATTACTCTGTGTATTAAGTTTTGTTGTGATCCAAGATTAAGTCTGACAAGTACTTGAAGAGGCTACTGTATGTAATCTGAGGGAGCCACCAGTTGATTAGCACGGCAATAGTAGCCAGCATAACAGCCCACCATAACCGCTTACTTGTAGCGTTTGTTACATCCACGGCTTGAAACTTTGCACTAGGCACTTCTGCAAGCATACCAAAACGTAGGAACGCCACACACGCACACACACACACAACACGTATGGGAATCGTATACACCTATTGTTTATATATATATGTTTACATTGTAAATCATACCGTATTCTTCATTCCCGTCTACGAATTGTTACTTACCCTTTAGTTCTTTTTGTTCAAGTTTCCTTGACAGCCTCTTTAACTCCTGGATAAATTACACAAGTATATATTTACGTACAAAACACACACACACACACACACACACACACACACACACACAACACACACACACGTCTTAGTATGCTTAGGATAATAATACACTTGGGTCACACACACGTATATGTATGTGTATACACACACACCTTTCGCCTTCTGTGCAGCTGTAGAAGTTGCTTTAGCTGCAGCTTCAATATCCGCCGTAGCTGCCTTGCCGTCTTTGGCCTTACCAGGGTCACAAGCGCCTTCTAAGTTGCCAATGGCCGAATCTATATCCGAACGCATTGATGCTGTTGTTGCCTCAACCTTTCAAACATTATACAGATGTTAACACACGCGTGCGTGTGTGTCACATATGTGTGCGTGTAATAGATAATTTTATCTGAAAGAAAATGAATCTAGTGACATAAAGTCCGTGCTCTGTATTGTACATATTGATTATAAACTATGCGTGTGTGTGTCACATATGTGTGCGTGTAATAGATAAGTTTATCCGAAAGAAAATTAATCGAGTGACGTAAAGTCCGTACTCTATATCTGGTCAAGTATATACAAACTATTGTATTGATCATAAACTATACACGTATGTATATGTGTGTGTGTGTGGTGTGTGTGTAGATAGGGCTTACTTTATCCATAAGCTCGCGTGTTTCCTTGGCATCTTCTACAATGTTTTCTGCGACTTTCTCCACAATTTCCGCCACATCTTCTATAGCTTCAGCAATGTTACCGACTGTTTCAGCGGCATCGTCTAGTCGATCTGCATGAATATTTAAATAACAATTCAAATAAGGATTTTAAACATTATATTGAATTTCTAAAAATTTAAATCAAATAAGGTTACCTTCTATTTTCTCTATAAACTTCTTTTCCTTCCCGAAGAAACGAAACACTAGACCCGGAATCCTCAATATAAATGTCAGAATGTCAATTCTGCAACATAATACAGAAACACATATCATTATATTGATAAAAACTTGAATCTATGAAGTATTACTTCATGTATATAAAGTATAAACTAAACAAATAATTAACTTACATACTGAAAGAGAAACCAGATTTTGGAGCTGGATCAGTTGGATCATTACTGCAACCATAGAAAAGGATATATATATATATATATATATATATATATATAATATATAGATAGATAGATAGATAGATAGATAGATAGAGAGAGGAGAGAGAGAGAGGAGAGAGGGGAGAGAGTCACCTTGCTTTGGTTACAACAGAGGACCTCGTTGTTAATCCTGACGAGTACAGCTTGTGTTGGAACATTAAATTCTTGGAATATCCATGGTAATTAATGAAATTATATCTAGAATTCCTACAATTAACCTGTCCCATATGAATTATTTTCCTATGTTGTAGTGGGTTAAACATTAACCCACTGGAAACCTTTGCTACATCCATGTTAAGGAGTATGAAGCACTGTGTGAAACTAGTTGTATTAACTGTTGTATGAAGCACTGTGTGAAACTAGTGTAAAACCAATATGCAACTGTTGTAGATATGCAAAAGTCCAGGGTATGGAATTAGAACATCCTCCCTACTTTCGTATTAGCTTCGTAGTAAAAGTCAACACTGTATATCCGAAAATACACGCAAACGTGGTTCATAATAAACGCGCATGGGTTTCTACATTTAATTAATTAACACTAATCTATCCCGACCGGCCTAGCTATTTACATCACCCAAAGTTGCCCCTATTAACTTTCAGAAAAGAGAACCTAATCAACTTACTAGTGAAATAATATAGAATTAATATATTATCTATCATATATTATGGTATAATAAAAAACTACTAGCCGCTGTGCCAACCTTTAGAACAAGGAGGTATTTCTAGAAATTCATCAAACTCCTTCACGTGCACATCACAGCAAGACCACTGCAAGATAGAGTGTTTTAGTCAAACAAGGCACTGTATATGTCATAAGTCCACACGTATACATACATACACACGTATGCGCAATACACACACACATGACTTACTCCTTTAGATCTGTCATGGAAAACAGCGGGTCCAGGATGATAATTACAAGCAGCCTCGTGGTTTTCTCTCGTTCCGTGAAGCTTTTTCCACAGCCTTTATTCTTGCAGGTTTGCTCTGCGTCCATGTCAATAACCTTTGGGGGAGCAGCAGCAGGAGGTCGTCTATCCTACATAAGTAAACATATAAGCTAGAATAATACTTTAGATAATATATTTCTTTGCTTCTGTTTTCTCAAACACGAATGTGATGAAAGAGAGAGAAAACGTGTGTGTGTGTTCCTTACTGGTGCTTCTGCTTTCTCCTCGTCTTTTTTTAGTACTGGTGCACATGGTACATTTCCTGCAATAGCAGAAGGATATAAATATATACACTTTACACTAACTCACTAACATACACACGCACTATGTTTACACAGCCGAATATTTATTATCTACACAGACATACATACTAATATACACCATACACATAGCAGATATGGAATAGACAGCAGACATATACATACAGATAATTGCAATTACTTACCATGGTCCGAACAGAAGAAACCTTGTCTGCATCTTGAACAATTAACTTTGCTACTATCGGCCTGTGTAGCAGCCGGCATAAACTTGTTGGGACTAGGTGCTGCCTTCGTTTGTGGCTTCTCAGTCGTATGCTTCCCGCGAGCACATCTATCCATAGAGCACGTAGTTTGTGTGTGTGTTTTACACATACACATACATATATATATGTATGTATGTAATATAATGTATGCATGTGTGCGCGTGCGTGCGTGCGTGTTATTGCATTACTACAATATGCTGCTCGGTTACAAGCGGCCGATGTTTATTACTGCTAACTACACATATAAAATTGTATATTATATACGAGGTGTATACATACCCAGGAATGCTAAGAAACATACTGAAGTCGTGGCTCCGTTGCTTGCAACAGCTCCATTGTTTCCCACCATCGTGAAACAGAGGCTGTATATACACATATGTAGCATCACATCAGTATCTAAATAAATAAAAGAAGATAGACTTACCGGCTAGAAATGTTGATTCCACAGAAGATATGAAAAAAAAACTCAGTTAAAATAAAACACACACATATGCATTGTTGAATTGTGTGTGTGTGTGTGTGTGTGTGAGAGAGAGAGAGAGCGCTTACCCCTGGATGATAGGAACACGCACTGTCTTCGTCATTGTCATCCGGTAAGAAGAGTGCTTCGCATCCAATCCGTTGACATCGCACTTTAGCCATTGCCCTAATTGCAAAACCCTCAAGAACCCTAAAAACAGATAACTTCGGTATATACAGCGAATAATTCCATGAAATGTATTTTTTAAATTAAACATTTAAGAAAAAGTATATTTCATTTAAACTGTGAGTAACACCTTAGGTCTCATTTCAAAATTAATAGTTGATTTTATAAGAAGTTTTATAAAAGGAAAAGATATATATGCTAATATATGCATACACACACACATATATGTATACATACACAAATATATACACACACACACACACACAAATGTATATATGTATGTTTGTATGTATATAGATAAATACATACATATATGGCTTATGCATTGGACGAACTTGTTCACAGGATCAAATCCTGCAAGCATCTCTCAGAAGCCAAACAACTACACACGAGAGCTCTTCACCAATGCAGACTAGCAAACAACTTTTCGTACCTACCAAACCTCCTCATAGAGATGTACGGCAGGTGCGGGAATATCCAGGAATCTCGCAACATCTTTGATTCCATGAATCACAAGAGCATATTCTCATGGGTTATGCTTCTCACCGCATATGCCCAGAATGGGCATCTCGAGAAAGCCAAGGAGACCTTCGATGGCATGCCCCAGTGGAACTTGGTATCTTGGAACTCAATATTATCAGCATATTCTCGAAGCTCCAATATAGAATATGCCAGGAATATCTTCGAATCTATGCCGGAGTACACTACAATCTCGTGGAACACAATGCTTTCAGCAAATGCCCAGAATGGGCATGTGCAGGCTGCTGAGAATATACTCTCCATGATGCCAGAACACACTCTGGTGTCATGGACCTCCCTTCTCAGCGCATATGAAAAAGAAGGTGATACACAAAACGTACAGAAAACGTTCCACTTAATGCAGGAGAGGGACCTGCTATCCTGGAATATGCTTCTCTCGGCATATTCCCGGAATGGGCATCTGTACGACACAAAGAAAACATTCTGGAATATGCCGGAACATGATGTAATATCAATGAACTCCATGTTGTTTGCGTATGCCCGTCATGGGTATATTCCAGAAGCAAAGAATCTCTTCGATGGACTCCCACAACAAGACATTGTATCATTTAATATACTCCTTACTGCATATGCCCGAAAAGGGCATGTACATGAACTCCAGAAACTCTTTGATGGGATGCCATACTGGAACCATGTATCCTGCAACACACTCCTTACCGCCCTTTCTCAAAAAGGGCACACGGAAGCAGCTAAGGTTTTGTTCGATAGAATGCCGGAGACGGACCAAGTGTCGTGGAATGCCATGCTCGCTGTATATAAAACGAGGCCGTTTTTCGAGTCCATTCCTCGAAAGGACATTGTTACATGGAACATACTATTAGATGCATATGCCCAACAAGGGCATACCAAAGAGGCCGAACAAGTCTTTAACAAAATGCCGGAACACGACTTGGTTACATACAATGCGCTTGTGTGTGCATATGCCCAACAAGGGTATATGGAGAAAGCACAAGATCTTTATAAGAAAATGCCTGAGAAAACTTCTATCTCATCTACTGCAATGGTTACTGGATATGCCCGGTTTGGTTATATGGAACATAGCAAGTCTTTTTTTGATGGGATCAAGAAAAGAACATGGCATGTTGGACCAGTATGTTAACTGCATATGCCCAATACGGGCATCTGCAGGAAGCGCTCTTGTTCTTTCAGAGACTCCCAGAAAGAGATGCAGTTTCATTCACAGGTATGTTATGTGCTTATGTGTGTAGTGGATGCATTAGAGAATCCATTATCTTCTTCACGCGTCTGCCCTGGAAGGATTCGGTTGCGTGGAACGTTGTCTTAACCGCAGATGGGCGTCTGTTCCAGGACATGGTAATGGAAGGTGTGTACCGGACGATGGTTCGTTCATTACTGTGTTACTGTCTTGTGCGAGACGAGGAAATGTAGAAGCGGGTTTAAGGTTCTTAATCTCTATGATAACAGATTACAATTTGGTACCTAATCAAATTGTTTATAGCTGCCTACTTGATCTTCTCGGACGGTGTGGGCAACTGGAAGATGCAAAACAACTTACCAGTGTATGCCGTATGGTGTAGATATGGTGGACTTGAAGTGTTTACTGTCGTCGTGTAAAACACATAGTTTGCCTTATGTTACACTGGTAAATGCTTTTGATACACACACATATATACATATGTACACATGATATGTTCTTACTCACTTGAAGGTTTCATCCTGGATAACCCACTTTACCGTTGTTTTTGGATCTCGATGATCAAGCCAATGCTAAAAGTGCATGAGTCATAGTAAAAATTATGACACAATTTCTAGCTTCGTTTAGAATTTCTTATAAATACCTAATGATATCAGCCAGACCATCACTAAATACTCAAGTGCACTAAACAGGCCTGTTTTTTATTATATTTAAAGCTTATTAACATAATACAGTAAGTAATAATAATCAATATCCAAAATAAAAAGTTATAGTAAAAACTATAACAGCATGTGCCAGAACTGCAAAGGTAGTACCTTGACACTGGCCTCCATGCCACAAGCCAACCATGTAGCGGTGGTAACACTGGAGCTACAATGTGGGACAATCACGAGGCCACAAGCTTGACAGCAGAAGAACTGTAAATTGCTGTATGGTAGCCCAAGTAAGGATTCAAATGAAACATTATTAAAATATAATTTCTGCATTAAGTGGTTATTACTATTAGGGTAATCATAAAATAATGGTAAAAGTCAGGGCAAGGATATGCAGAAGAGATATTTAGATTGAGGGTATGAGTGGGGTAGGGAATGCACTGAGATTGATGCTAGCGGGCATGATTTGGTGCGTTGTTTATGGCGTTGTAGCGGCTATTTCAATTGCTACTTACATCTTCCAATGATCAAGGTACTAAATTTACACTATTTATATGCATACACACAGCTATCTACACACGTACATGTGTGTGTGTGTGTGTGTAATTTGTAGTATAATACTTATTTTTAACTAATCAACTGTGATGGATATACAAATGCACTAAACAGTAATATGAATAGTGTAAAGGAAAAAGAAGAACAGCACACAGGAAGGTTTAGACGTCTTTCACACACACACACACACATGACGTTTGTGTGTGTGTGCGTGCGTAGGAGATGGCATTCATCAGGTCACTTATTTGCTGCATGGATGCGTGCTCAGAGTTTTCTTTTAATAAATTATATATGGAAAGCTAAATGGTTATATTTATATAATGGAGATAGGAGTTTGACTTTGATGAAATTATTTGCTTCCTTTTGTTACACTTCTGAGCTTTGAAATGTATGTTTTATAAAGTTTATTCCCTTATTATTTAAATGCGTTGGGGGTCAACTGCTGTTACACTTTCTTTTTCTTTTCCCAAATACCATAATAATGATATAGTATTTACTTATAAGTGTTATAAGTATGTATATACGACCTTGCAACACACACACACACACAGGGACACACACTTGCATTCTCATCTTATTTAATCTTTGCACGATTTATATTTATTATTTGCATAGATACCCCTGAAATTTATCATATTTACATATATACTCCTAAAGATTTGTCATATTTACATATATATTCTTGAAATATTATATTTACATGTACTTGATAAACTAAAATATAAAAAGCTAAAACATAAATAATATAATTTTAGCATATCATTTTTAAAAATATTAATTAATTAAATGAAACCTTGTAGTTTTTCAGGAGTATAAGACAAATTTCCGGGGTATATTATGTAATTTTTCCATATTTTAATTATATACGAATTTTAGTATCACATCTTACTTGTAAATATAATTGTTGCTTAAGGTCTTCCACACACACACACAATGAGGGTGTATGAGAGAGAGAGACATGTTTATATAGCTAGAAAGTGCATAAACGGATATAATACCAAAGCACACATGCATGCATCATCATATACGGATGCATGTATAGTATGCTACATTTATGTTTAAGGTTGTTTATATGCATTTATTAATTGTTTTTATTTATTTATTTATGTATTTAATAATAACAGATAATGTTGCGTATGCATCTTCTGATGGATAATATATGAATAGAGTGATACACAGTTTTTTAGAATTGTTTGGAAGATGTTGACACACAAAGTTTTCATACAATGTCCATTTTTGGAGTTTAAAATTTCTCATTTTCTGGTGAGGAAAGAGACACTGTACAAATATACACTGGTAGTAGATAATGACTATGTCATATATAAATTGTAAATTTCACATCGACATATAACAATTAATTTAATTCGTATTTAATGTGAAACTGAGATTAATTTCTTGCTATTACACACTTAAAATTACATTTGTAAGAATATCTATATTAATTAATTTATTATTGTGAATAATATTTTACTGTCCAGCATGCAGTTCGTTAACATGCCAAAGTATCAGGTCCAATGATATATGCCGTAGTAAAAAATATTACGGATTAATAATTAAATTAGATTAATAATTAATAAATTAATAATTAAACATTTCCGTAGCATTTTTCGATTACCGATTTAATCATTGATCAAGTCACATCGTATAATTATAAATTAAAAACATTAAAATTATTCAAACTCTAATTTATCATATATTTAGAAACAACAAACTAAAAAATAATTAATATCTCTCCATGTGGAATTACTCAAACCTTAATAATAAGTGAAAGTCTCAAGTTGAGTTTGAAGTTGCTTTCTGGATTATAAGTTAATGCTTTTATAAAGATTATAAACATATTATTAGAATATATAAAGAATATTCCTGCATATTCAATATATAAGTAAGAAAGTGATAGAATGGGGTTATTGATAACGTCATAGTTCCAATCGAATACGTCATAAAAGAACTCGATCAGTTGAGTGAGGTTTCCATGATGAAAAAGACGTGGACCATATATATTCCATCTTTTTTTATATATACACACATATAAATATATGTATGTATATATGTTACTATCTTACGTTGATCACTTAGTGGGAAGACAATGTGTGGGTTTGATTTGATTCCCACCAACTCGGACACAAGTGTTTCGTGGTCAATGGCTTGTTTGGACATGCATGCATGAAAAAAGATGTACAACACTTATGGGTTTGACTTTATAAGTTGAAGAATCTTCAACACGCACATATATGTTTATACATATATAATGTTTATATATATATATAGGGCTAAGAATGCAATAAGCACTTAACAAGTTATGTATGTGCTTTCAAGGTCCCACACACAAACAAATCCATGTGTTTAGATTAGACGTGTGAAATAGTGCGTGTAATGGGGGGACACAAACAACGTAAATAGATTCATACAAGGACAGGCATGATCTTCTAAGGACCTAGTTTAAAATGTTAAAGTCGCCTCATGGCCATTCAACAAAGTTCAAGTGGGTGCGATTTCGATTTCAAATTTTGTACACCTGCAATGTTATTGTTTATCGTTATTAATTTAAAGTCATGCATTTAATATTCAATATATTGAAAATAATTACAAACCATCGAATGGGACGTCTAACGATCTTATATATTATAATTTGTTTCGATATGTATATTCTACAACACGCATACGCATGCTACGTGTGTAATTGGCTCTCTATAATCTGATATTGACCTAAAGAGAGAAATAAAGTAAAGGGGGGAGAAATGTATTTTACTTATCACAACCATCATTGTTTTTTACTCTTATGGATTTCATCATGCCACTAGGTAAGTATTTAAATCAAGAGATGGATATTCTAGGAATATGTAAATACTTTCTTTTGTAATGAGATTGCTATAATGGTCCTTTATATGCTTGATGTTTTTCCAACAGGAAGATGACATGCAAATGCAAGATAAATTCCTCGTTAAACTTCGTGTCACGTACATGGGGATTGAGGCGATAAAACACCTTGTTTTTCATTCTTCTCCGACACGTACAGAATGATTCACACCACGTCTTTCAGATTACATATATTTACATCAGCAAATACTTGCAAGTGTATGCATATTATATGCAGTATGTAAATGATGTACTTTTAATGTAATATATTACAAAAAAAGGATTTGTCTAGGCAAGATCAAGAATAATAACATGGGGTGGTAACAATATATAATATTTTTGATATAAAGACCATCATTACATATACATTTATCATAGTTTAATCTAGATCTTCCATAAACAGCATGCATGGAGAGCCTTTGTTGGGAGACGAGCTAGGTCTTCTCATCCTGCAACCTGCACCAACAAAAGCTTTGCAAGCTTTTGAAGGTGGTATTTTTTTTAAGGGTTTAGGGTTTAGGGTTTTTTTTTATATATAAAAGAGGTGGCGGCCGGGACTCATTGCCGTGTTCCTTGCGTCAGCCTGACAAGGGAAACAATATATATACATATTAACAAAAAGTAATATATAAAGAATAGTTTAGAAGAAAGCACGCACGCACAACTACATACAACCTATCCCCGTCAATCCAATGCAGCCTCGCACTCAGCCCACTCTGTCGAATTTGTTTTGTTTCCCTTAAAAAAGGATTAAGGCAACCGATAAGTCATAAGGGCTCATTGTTTAAGTCGTCCTTATCATTACATTCCAAATAGAATCTTCATTTGTCCTTAGTAATGTAACCACTGATATAATATTGAATTACATAATCAACCAGTCAATGTATTAATCATCATATAATCACTAATTAAGCAGTATATAATGGTAACAATAGATTATATGTGGGACCTCTATACCTGGCTTAGTTCAAAACTACCTATACAGTATTGTATATATGCTTACATTGTACTTACAGTATGTTCGGGCCCATTTCCAGCTAAATCATGTTTTGCATGGGCCCAACTTGTACACTCATACATGCAAATTCAAAAGGCTATAACGTGCTTAGGACTTCACTTATTTAACAATTAAAGTATTAGTAGCATTTACACTTAGGTAAAGAGACATTTTGACGTTACGTTACCTAGTTAAACATGGTATTTAGAGATTAGGTCACCGTAATTACCAACTAATTACGTGCTCAGGCACACGTCAGCACGGGAAAATGCATGTCCATGGTGGGAAAATTGATTGTGTTTTTGCCATGCAACGCATATTGTTTTCTCAAACAGTCCGAATCGAACCGAAGCCACGATGCGCATGCATGCATGCATGCCAGTATGATGGGACATGCATGCATGGAAAGATGGGACCATATTTGCCAGTCATCGTACAGGGTTTTGAAATGATGATGGCACGCGTGCACACATCACCCCATTTGATTACTAACTAATTTAATCCAGTTTAAAGTTAGTAACTGTTTACTTAATGAGATATTCCATGGCATATTCATATGGCTGGGTACGTAAGTGCACGCGCACACATGGGCACATCATGGGATGTGGCCAGCGCTGCAAACACTGTGGGATATGCCCATGTAACTCCCATGATGCCATTTGCCAGCGTGTCATTTCCATGCTTTTTACCGTACCACGGACTTACCTTGTAATTGATCATACAACAGAAACAACAGTTAACCAATTCCTTACTTTACCCATTTAATAGTGACATTCCCCGGGAATGTGGCTGTCGGCGCTAGACCCGAAATCCGAAACCATCCGACGGCCGCGATTGCATTATAAGCATCAGTTTGGATATTTCGAGGATCCACGGCTGTCTTACCATCGGACGGTAGATTACACAGGAGTGAACCTTGTTTTGTTTGCTATGGCGCCTTCTACACACTCCTGAACTAAACTTGGTTAGCTGCAGAAGAAAGATCGTCACTCTGGTTCTCGATCTATTCATCTTTTCCATAACACTGCTGTAATGCGTAGGTTAGGCTCTGAGAAACAATCTCTTTTTCATAGTTTTCTGCAGCTAACATAGATTTGCAAATATAATCTTGTTCTCTGAGAAAAATCATCATATAATCTCTAGAAATCCTGTTTTTTTATACTCTGTACATACTCTTCTGATCTTCGAAACCACTGCAGAAGAAGCTGCAACAGACAAGGAAAGAGTGAATTTTAACCGGTCGGATCAGATCTTTGCATCTTATGAGACACTCAGTCCTGAAAGCGTCTAAAAGCTCCACTGATAATGTGAGTGCAATATAAATCTCTGAATATTTGAATTCGAAGAATACAGCTATACATAGCATGTCTTAATTCATTGAATTTTGCATTGCTTCGTTTTTATAATAAAATTATAATATGAATGATCATTACATGCAGGCTGAATCTATACCCAATAGCTAAAGAAGAACCAGAACAAACACTACAATTCGGAGTACTTCGACAAGCTTATCAAAGCTGCACAACAAGAAGAAGCTTTGAGGAGGAGCTATCTCATTGTTTCGACAGTAAGTATGAGCATACCATGAATGATCCAGGTTACATAGTGGGGAATTTCAAGAGAAAATCACTGGGTTTCATCTTCCACAGACAAGATGAATGTAGAGAGCAGCCTGTCAAGAGACTGAAACAGCAGAAGCAAGTATCCAGGTACTGTTCTTCTCTCAGTCCTGGGTCCAATACTTCAGAACTCACAATAGAGCAATACATGGCTTCCGAAAGCTCGAGATCGAGCAGCCTTGACGAGGGCTGCACAGGAAATCGTCCAACGATCCCGCCAAGAACAGGAGGAGAATCTCCAGGATTAACTGCCTCAGAGCTTCTTCATTCACAGGATGTCCTAGACTTGAATAGACAGCATGAAGCAGGAAGATCAATACGAGGGAAGGCGATTGATACACAGGACTCGTGGCTTGAACTTGGTCTTGGTCCCAGCAGCAGCCATACTCCGGAGCCTCCAAGAATACTCGAATACCCAGCTTCTTCCTTCGAAGAAGACACAGAGGAGGACGAGGAACAGCAGAGGCCAACTGTGCTGCATTTATTCCCAGTTCATACGTCCGAACGGTCACATGAAACTCTCATGCCTCGTAGTGCTCAAAGTACCGAAACAGTCGACTTCAGGTTCAGTACATTGCCACTCGCCGAGCAGCTGGCGGATACACAGCTGATAATGTCTTCCGCATCTTACAGAGAGGAGGAGCACCGGTTACCCGAGCAACTGCGGCAGAGATCGAGTGTGTTTGCGGATCCTTACAGGCTTCACCACCAGGAAGGATACAGTGGTTACAGTAGCTTGACAAGCTCAGGTAACTGGAAGCATGAGTTTCTGCCTTCAACTACACGGAGTGGCGTATATGTCCCAGCCACCACTAACAGCAGCGGTGTCTTCAACATGCCCAGCTCGCGCGGTCTAGTTCAACCGCCTGCTGAAGACTGGCAGACTCTCATAAGGCGGCTGGGCACGAACATGCAGCTACAACCGCTGTTTCCCAAGACAGAGACGGGAGGCAGCAGCAACCTGAGGGATCTCCAGGCACAGTGGAGCAGCCAGCAGAGGTCATGGCCGAAGCTGGAGCCTTTCAAGTTCAGTTTTCCAATGGAGAGTTTCAGCAGATATAACATGCCTCCCGGATGGCAAGCTCCTGCACAGAGTCATGGTTTGTTGCCGAGACACAAGCTGGCTGCAGCAAAAGACCACGATGTGTGGTTCTTCCTACGTGCTGGAATGAATGAGTAAGCACTTTGTTAAATTAGTTTGTGACATTCTCCTTGTACTCATTCTGTTCCTTACTTTTCTACAGAGACAGTGAGCAGCTGCCGCAGATTCCTAAGTGCTACTTGAGAGTAAAGTAAGTAAGCACCCCATATGCATGTGGATGCCTGTACGTGTGTATATAATATATGTACACACACACATATATATATCTCCTTTACAGTACATTTATACGTATATATAGCATCTGGTACATATAAATAACAGTCTTACTTTATTAAACAGGGATGGAACAGTACCAGTCTCTCATGTTAAGAAGTACTTGGTGCACAAGCTAGGACTAACGTGCGAATCAGAGGTACGCAGGCTTTATGATTCTTCTTTTTTGACCGAGGTTATGTATATGGCTAAGAAAAAACATTTATATATATATATATATATATATGTCAGGGAAACGTGGTAGTCGTTTTGACCAATACACACACCCTAAGCATGTCCTCCAGATGTTGGACTTAAGTCACGTATCTGGCGTGGAGATGCCTTTCCATGCAGTCAGAAAATGAATGTAACTACTCACACACAAAACCTACTCCTTGTTGGACAAGAGTACACCATACGTGTACACCACCCATACACGCATCTACGCCTGTTACGTATACACATCAATCATCGTGTACATGTACATGCACCTGTACATGTACAATTGTACGGGTGTTTGTATGCATGCATGTTCATCTTGTGCATGCATAGACATATAGCTATGTATATATAATACTCTCTCTCTCTCTCTCACATACAAGACACATTCACGTATGCATGTTATATACACTCTCTACATGTATGTACATATGTATATGATATGTATAGTATAGTCAGAAATATATTTATAAATAAAGAAGAATGTTGATGTTACACAGGTTTAATGTGTATACGCAGGTGGAGATATCGTGCAGGGGCCAGATATTGATGCCCAGCTTGTCATTACAGCATGTGCGTGATGTAATATGGTACTCAACTGCAGTCGCGGAGGAAGGAACATCCACTAAAAACTTCGTCATGGAGCTAAACTACACTAGGAGGCGCCCTCAATTTGGGTAGATTCTTTAAGCATATACCTTTGAGTATTCTCATTCAAGATTCAAAGACATGTTTGTATATTCATCATTTTTTTTCCCTTCTTGAAACGTTCATAAGCTTGTTAAATCGGAGATTCTGTTAATGTATACCGTATAAAACACAGTATGTATGTACATTCAACATGATATAAGTGTCCTTATCTACTACTAACTGTTTGCTGTCGTGTTCCCTAGAACATCATCTCCCATTTGTATACTTGTCAATGTACATGCCTCTCTAGCAGTCTCTAAAAGTTGCTATTTACATTTTCTAGACTTCCTTTAGTAATAAGTAAAATATACTATTTCAGTGCGTGTGCGTGTTGTGTGTGTGTGAGAGAGAGAATCACCTGCAATTTTTGTTCACTCGATGATAATGGAAAGTTTCACTGATATTAGGGTTGATGATAACTACTTGAACCGCATAAAAATAGAATATCCATGATGTTACCACGTCATCAGATTTTCGCGCTTTTCACTTTTTGAAATGCACTGTTTGAAATTTAGGTTTAGGGTTCATGCAGCTTGAAGATGCAAGAGAGCCCCAAAAGGCACGAGAGGAGAGATTATGGCGGATTAATGAAAGAATTGCCGATAAACATGGTTACTGTCACAATGTTTACTGGGTCCATGGAGATGTTTACCGCGGGCACTGGGACAAAAACAAGAGAGATGGTAAATCCTTTTTTTTTTGGAAATTATAAGAAATTAAATGTTTTCAGTTTGTTTTTATTGTAAGAATTGTGCAAAATCTTTAACACAAATGCTCAACAGGAGCTGGAATTCATAATTACAAGACTGGGATAAGGTATGAAGGAGATTGGAAAAATGGCAAGAGAGATGGCTTTGGCACATTGTATATTGTTCATGAGAGAGTTGACAAGTATCGTGTTGTCTACAAGGGTCACTACAAAGAAGGCAAAAAGCACGTAAGTTCTCTCTCTCTCTCTCTCTCTCTCTCTCTCTCTCTCTATATATATATATATATATATATATATATATGCATTCTAAACGTTTTTGTTTATGTATATAGAAATTATTAACACCAACTTATACAGGGACCAGGATTTTTTATGGTTCATACGGAGAAACCTACGATGGTGACTTTGCATATGGTATGAGGAATGGGATTGGGAAGCAGTTGTACATGTGCCACGAGACTGATGGGTTTCATGTTTACCATGGGCAATGGTTGAACGACAAACGAGAAGGCGTGGGACTCTTGAAATGGGTATCTCTCTCTACAAGTACACACATACACATGTATAAGTGTGTATTTATTATGTTTGTACAGTTAATGGAGATCTGTACAAAGGATCGTTTGTGAATGACATGAAAGAAGGAAAAGGAGTGTATTACTATGGTGACAGGTGCTCAAAATATGAGGGGTTGTGGAAGAAGGACGTGGCCATTTGTGGGACTTATTCGAATATGAATGAGCAAGACGACCATATTCCATTTCTAGAGCTTGACAATTTCTGCAGCTTCACAGACAGGATTGTTGAGGAGCATTTATCAGGCGAGCAATTGAGGACATACAGTTTTAGTAGCTTACCTCCCAGTGATAAAATGAAGCTTACAACCAGGCAAATTTGAAAAGTGTATATGTTTATTTTCTTTCCGTATGCCTGTATATACATGTATACATACACCTGTACACAGTTCAAACTTACTCCACATATATGAGCTGGTATATACAACTATACAGGCCACTTATATGAGGTTTCAGCAGCTTAGCTTATTGAGCTTAGTTATAACATATATAAAATATATGTATACTCGTACACACAGACACACACACACACACGTTGGAGTTAAAATTCGCATTTTAACGTTTTTTATGTATATTTTTTCTTAAGCTGGAGTAGTTCAGTTGGCAAGAGCATTTAGCCTTTAACCAAAAGGTCGGAGGTTCGAAGCCTTCCTCTAGCGTGTTGTGTATACGTAATAAATTGTTTTGCATCATAAATAATGTTACCTGGTTCATAAATATATGACCTATATATAAGTGTATGTGTATGGCGCTACACACACACATATACATATATATTGCATCATAATTGTTCTAACACGATCTCCTGTACCTCCATAAATTCCTGAATACATACACACACACCATGATGTTATGCATATGACTGTGTATATATAGCATATCTTTAATCTATATACATATGTATGAAGCATTTATATTAATTAATATAAATCTAGCCTGCTTCTTGTGCTGCTATGACATCATCCTCTTGCAATTCTTATTTCAAATTTTACCTATATATATATATATGTATTGAGGTTTCAGTAGTACATTAATAATAATAAATAAAAGTTGTTTGTAATATATTTTGTTGTAATATATTAATAAAAATATTTCTTACCTCGAGGAATTTGGAATTCACACATTTATAACCCACTAATAATCATATATTTCGTTTGCGTTCGTGCGTGTGTGAGAGATAGAGCATAATTACCAATTAACACACTCTGGTGAAAATTTCTGTTAGTAACGTGTTCCAACATCATGTTGGTAACACACATTTGGGTTCGAGTCGCGTCTCTTTTATATTCAGAATTTAAATTAATCAGGTTCATCCATTATGTTTCCATTTTTTTAAAGGTTTTTCAGATCAGGTTGGTGGTTTGAAATCAAACGTTGCATTCGGATGAAAATTTATTGTTCCTAATACCGTTTGTAACACATACATATGCAACGTTCGGAAGTTGGATAGTAACTATGAGAAGCGAAAATGCACAGTTATTAACACACACATATTTGCTTATTAATAAATATAGACATCCTATTAAGTTCGTCAAATGATTAATAATCTCAAGTTACTTCATACAGTGGACTTTTAGTAGAAAATATTAAAATTAAATACATATAAATATTATATATTATTATCTCATCGTTATTTATATAATATATTACACACGTATAAAAAGAATAAAAATATTATTTATGTAGTTGTTATTAAGAACCTTCATTTGAAAAGTCCATATTTAAAACAATGACTACAAACGAATTATAAACCTTTATTAATATTCATAAATTATATTTGTTATAGTGGATGAAGTTTAATGGAAAGTATACAAGACATATTTCAGGTTATATATATTGTTTTGTTGTTTTATATCCATAATTTAATTTTATTAATTAAATTCTGTTACATATTTACAGGGAACAAAGTTAAGGTTGGTGTGAATGCATTTCACTTATTTGAGGTTCCTTAAGTTGTGAATGATTCCTAATTTAACATATTGTTGAGCGTGTCATTGTTCACCCACACACACGTTTCTACAAGAATAATTCACATATTCAAAATTCAACTAAATATATTAAGAGTATATACTAATTCATATTATTATGTTTTACTAAGGTTCCATAAATATAATTTATAAATGAAAGCCATTCCGTGCAATTTAAATGAAATTCAAATAGAAGCTTTTACATATTTAAGCTTTAATCGACATAGAAGTAAGGTGTTTACAATAACAAATATCAAAGCATTCTTATATTGGTATTCTTTGCAGTTTCAGTAGTTAAGCAATTATCGGAGTTTGTATATAAAATTTCACAAGTGATACAGATTACATTATTATCATGCATATATATGTGTTGTGTGTCCAACTTACGTTGTCTATTGTACATAAACATATATGCACATACTTTGACATAATAATATATACACACATATATGTACAGGTGCTTCTAGTGGAAAGCATATTAGGTGTTGGTGTGTGTGTGTGATGTACATTAGATATCAAATTAAAAACGATTAATACATGTAATAAATTAAAGAAAATAATTGCTCATGGCAAAGGTTCACAGCCACAGCCATTTATATCTCGTCGTGCACCAGGCGTATATGTATTAACAATATGTACATACCAACGTTGTAATTAAAATGGGAATGATACATGAAAATGAAAATATAAATTTTTTTAATTAATACTTATATATTAATTATTAATATTTTAAATATACAATTTAAAGAATATTCTTTCTTTAAACATATATTATTTTAAAAATGATTTCTTTATATTAAAAATTATTAATTAAATAACTAAAATTATTAATTATTAAAAAATAGGATTATAGACATTCCCATTTTAATTACAATGTTCATATGTACGTGTGCGTACATAGAACATCTTGTCTTAAAATATATTTTAGTTTTGAGAATTTAAAATAAATATTGTATATTTAGTTTGTAACTTATTCCTACATATAGATGAACAATGGAACTGTGTGTGTACGTGTGTGTTTAAACACTATACTTTTGTTAACATTATATAGGAAAACACATCCATTGTAATAACTTTGTTGTTTATCCTGTATATAATAATGAAGAAAATAGATATTTTAATAAACGTTCAAATCATATCATCTTAAGTCTCTGTACATGGGCATATTTCATTTTTAACATGTCACATATCCATATATACAAGCTCGTATATATCTAATCATCTATGCTTATGTATGTAACTTTTATTAAATGGATTGTAATTACGTTTCTAAATCCATCTCTCTTTCTCATGAGCACAAAGCATACACATCTCTTGCAACATGTGCATATATACATATTATTATTTCGTTAATATATAGTGTTTACTTATGAAACCATGATTTATAAAATTTTCTTTATGTCCACTTTGATATAGGATGTGTATCAAATCGTTTTAATGAATTTTTTAACTCCAACAGTAAGGATTATTGGGATTATTGGATAATGCATTTCTGAAGGCTTGGAAAACATCGTAACTAAAAGAGACTCTTAGAAAAAGAATTTTTAATTATAGCAAGGAAAAATATGTGAGTAGTATCTTTATCCCGTGACGATATTCCCATTTATGGTCTTGATAAACGTAATATGTTGTTGTTAGTTCTAGCATGATGACCACAGCCACTTAAGCAACTCTAAAGAGCATATTGAGTATATGAACATCATCATGAATCCATTTGTAACCAAGTACATGTATGTGAATTGAAGGGTTTTATCAAACCTTATTAGATAAAGGTGCAATAAATCGTTGTTTAAGGAATAATGCTTAGCTTCAGGTCATTTGGGAGGTTGAGGATCACTAAGTTGCCATATTCATTTGCATCTTCCTAAAAATGTATGAGAATATGTTATGTGGCATTCCATCACGATATCTCACAACCTATTATATGTTTCATGTTGCTTAACAACTCCTCACAAATAAAACTTATTTATCTTTTTAATATTGCATATGGCCAAATCATACTTCCCACCTTAATATAAGATTGTTTTTTATATTTAAGGTGCTTGAAATTGGCAATACCTCCTATAGACTAGACAATGGAGTGAAGGAAGTAAACCCAACGTGCTACTAACTCTAAACCATTAGACTTTGTTGGGTGCAATTTGTTTCTTAATTTTTGTCTTAAAATTGCTTCCACTTCCTTTAGTTGAATGGTAAATGATTCACATGTTACTTATGTGACCTGCCTCCCATGTCGAGATTTCTTCTTTTGGAAAGTCCATTTATTGTCGCTCAAATAGGGTTAGCAAAGACATCATCTTGCTCCACATATGGGGAAATTCATGTGGTACATTCATAATTTCATTGTGGCAATAGAAACAATTTTTTTACCACTAAAATTTATAGTTGGAGTCAATGTAATCGAATATTAAACACTACATCATACTTTCAAATCATAATCTCACAACAAATCAAAATGTATGACTTTTTCTTGAAAAAAATCGGGTGGCTAAAATGTGAATCGTTACATGCAAAAGTCACATTGGTAAACTAGTTTTTCGAAGATGTATAGAGTTTTTTGTAACAATTTTTTGTGCAATTTTTTACATGATTTTTTATCTGTTTTTTAACTTATTTAAATATATGATTTTTTTTTACAAAATAAATTACAACAAAACTTACATTTAAAACCAAAAAACTAGATGTGACTTTTGCATATGACTATTCACATGTCATTCACTTGATTTTTTTTATAATAATTTTGTATAACTTTTCATTGAGTATTTCATGTAAACTTTTACATGATTTTTTATATGTTTTATTGTAACATATTTTATATGGTTTTTATATATGTTTACATGTCTTATTTTATTACCTAACTTTATGATATTATTTAATATACATTTTTAATATGTGATTTAAAGACATAATATTGAATGTGAGTTTTCATATGACTTTTTGTTAATTTTTATATGTTAATGATATGGTTTTAAGAAGTGTTTATGAAAGTGATTTTTCATATTTCCAAAATACAAAAGCTATTACAAAATTTATTTTTTAATAGTCGATGAGTCTTCAAACAATTCTTCTCCAAGCTTTTGATTTAACTTCAAATAAGCCATGTGACATTGATGAATTAAGAACATGTACTAAAGCCTACTAGGTTTTAATAGTTTCTTTTATATGAACCTAATGCCTTAAAATTTTGTGAAATAATAACTTTTAAGATCCTTAAAATCGTTTGTTTATGGAAATACATCTGTCACACCTAGTTGTATAATACAATTCTCAGTACTTATATATATATTATATATATAAGTTATGTATAAACATATTATGTATATTAGCATATATATGCATGTTGTAACTAAATGGACATGATACATGAAAATGGGAATATAAAAAAACTGTTAATTAATACTTAAGTTTTAATTATTAATTAATTATTTAATTAATATATATTAAGCCTTAAATATTAATTAATTCTTCAATAACCTTACTTAATAAGGAATATTCTTAAAATATCTTAGAATATTCATATTATTCTTCGTTGTAAAAATAGTTTACAATAATTAAAAAATAATTTTCAGCATGTTAATCTATTTATAAATACTTTCTCCTTAACCATACACAAAAATTTCCTTATTTTGTCTAAGTCATCACTCTCCAGATTAATCGAATCATTTTGGTCAATATCTTTATGTTGTACAACCACTTAACACTCTCACAAATGTAGTTAGGAATTGCCATCATTGTTAATACATAAGCTGTGATAAGAACAGGACTGCATAAAGACTTATCTAAAAAATGACGTTCCTTAAGAATAATATTGTGCCCGTTTGCTCTCCTTCATTTTATAAAATTCAAAATCACGAGAAAGAAAAGCGTTAGGAAATGTTTAATATAGTGGATATTGCTCACAAAAGTTTTCAAGATTCTTCTTTTTAAAGCACATATCTAAGTAGTTAACTAGCTCATCCATGGTATTGGTATCAAAATATGGGTCAAAAATGATTGGATGGATACAAGCAATGTTTTGGTTGAGCATAACCTTCTGAGGAGAGTCGTCTACCACTATGATATGTGCGTTTTCATTATCTTTAACTGATTGATCTCCCATGAAGCCCAATTAATCTTTCATTTTTGAAGAAGTATGGCTTGCTTTTCTTTCTTATATCGTAAAATTCGAGAGGTTTATAACATATTTGCTGGTCAAAAATCTAATCTTTACGAATTACCTCTTCTGCAACACTACAATGTTTCTTAAGCAAATTCAACAGTGGTGTCAAGTTGTGAATCTGCATGCATGACTAAATCCTCACAAGTGCACCCATCTCCTTAAGCTTTTGAAAGAGATGATCCAACCCTGAGCGAAAATGATATCATATCGAAATTTATCATGACAAGGAATGAAATCTCCTTGTTTGATTTCTTTTTTTTCTATCCTCGGGTCTTTGTCGATGAAGTAGAACACTATTGAGATCCAATAACACAATATGACCATGGGTAACAAGGAGTAATGTTGCCTCTCGAATGCTTTGCAACTCACTTGTTTGGTCCCTTTCACATTTATATGTTAACATTATATTGTTGCTTATCCCTTTATCATTTACTTGTACATCATCCTTATAAGATTCAGATATTGCAGGCACTGAAGAAAATGATTTAGGAACTAAAGGCAATAAAAATGGTGATGAAAAAACTGAAGTGGTCCCCATGGTAAGGATGTTTTAAGTTGCATTATTCATTTCCTACATGAACTCTGTCATTCTGACATGTGGCACAAGAAATTTTTGCCAAACCCCTTTCTTACCTCATGTCATGCTGAAAATCCATATTTTCAATTATTTCATTACATCTGCAAAATGATAGTTAGCTGGCCTTATAATTATCAAGGTATATTATTTACCTTGTTAATCTGTGACCCATGTTTGAATTAAAAGCTTCTTTAATCCTTGAGAATTTATTTTCTGTACAAATATAAACAAAATATACAAAAATGCCTTATGTTACACTCATTTACAAGTATTCGTCACTCTAACAATTTAATCCTTGAGAATTTATTTTCTATACAAATATAAACAAAATATACAAAAATGCCTTATGTTATACTCATTTACAAATATTCGTCACTCTAACAATTTAATCCTTGAGAATTTATTTTCTGTACAAATATAAACAAAATATACAAAAATGCCTTATGTTACACTCATTTACAAGTATTCGTCACTCTAACAATTCATTAACAATTCTTCTTCGATGTTACCTTCTGAGTGAGGTGTTAACCCGTAATTTCCTACCCTTTGTACATCAATAGGATTGCCGTCGATAAACCCGTATTAAGGGTCTACCGGAATAAGATGAAGACGTAATCAGACATCAGAAAGTCAAGAAAAGGGTAAGGATGGCAAGGTGTATAGCAGGTAGCAGTACTATGGATCCCGTCACAGTACTGGAAATAAGAACAGTATACTACATCACAGAAATATAGGTAAGAGATAGACGTATTGAGAGAGAAAGGAAACTTATATTATGTCCGCGTATGGTACATGGTACAAAATAACAGTATACTCGGAATGCCCTTCTAGTCCTAATCTGGTCTATTTATACCCATGCTCTAGATCCCGTACTAGCAGTTATCATAACTGCCTCTTAGCCTTATCCATTCAGTTACTGTAACTCCTCCTTATCCTTATCCATAAATGCCGTACTCCACTTGTCATAGTTCTAACCTGGTGAGATGACTACCTGGGTAAAATTGTGGGATATGTGGGATATGTGGGCAAAAAGACCCAAGCGGACCTGGGTCATCATGACCAGGGGCCCTCTCATAAACACCAATTGGCCCTTTGCCTAGTTGGCATAAGGGGAGAGGGAAAGGTTGTGACACCACTGATATCGTATTGCGGTGATGACCCGTATTGCGGTATTGCGTTCGTAACTCGTACTCCGATATATCCTTCCCACTCTCGGTTTTCCACAATATATATTGTTTTTGATATTTTCCCATTATATTTCCATGAAATAACAAGAAATTCTACTAATGTCTAACTATGCTCCTAACATCCCCCCAAACTGGAAGTGTTGCATCGCCCCGATGCAACCTTATGATGTGCCCGCATTTCCGCACATAGAACTAATGAAGCTCTTTAACTTGAGGTTCTCTTCGCGTAACTTCCGTACTTTGTCCGCATCATCCGATGTTGGTGTTGCTGCCGAATTGAACTCACTGATCTTCTCATGGATACTACGGACTTGATCAACTAGTGTGTGTACTGTGTCCATAAGTACCTTGTTTTGATCGTACAATCGGCGTGATATTCGACTGCTCCAAGTACTGCTTGTCGAGCGTGTTGCAACGGTCATGAAGCTGCGACTGAAAGTAGCTTCTGTGCATTGAAGTGCTATCTGCTGCGTAATACCATCAAATACACTGCGAAGATGAGAGAGCTGACCTTCAACAGTCGTATCCTGTGGTGGGTCTTGTGGTGGGAGTCCGGGTGAAGCAGTCTGGTCACGAGTGCGCTTCAAACTCCTCGAGATGTTGCGCTCCTGTCGATCCGAAGCGTGATGACCCATCTTTTGTATCGGTGAAATAGGGCCGTTGCGGATGCTGCTCTTTATCGTAAATGTTGTTGTTCTTGGCAGATGGTCCAGGTGTTAGTTCTGCCGTATCCGGTTCTTGTCCTGAGTGCCGTACTATTGAGTCCCGTACATGTTGTGCTGGAGGTTCTACCTGGGGTGGTATTATATGAGTAGATGTACCTGCCGTACTTTGATGTTGCACCGATGGTGGCGACGGAACTACGGGAGGACCCGTACTGTTGAATGGCACAGAATCCTCATACTCCATGGGTTGTGTGGAAGTCGGTCCTGTAGTCGTATTGTGGTCTGGTAGTACTATGCCATCGCCCGTCGTATGTGGTACAAAAGTTGATGCTATAGTCTTATTTCACATTCTCCGCTGGTCTCCTCGTGGTAATGGTCTCCATTGTAATACTTGATCATCGCCTTCATCCTGTCCAGAAACTGGATTACGATTTCGGGCTCCTTTGTCTGCAGCTCCTCTAACTTCTTTGATTGCATACGTGGTCGCTTCTTTGTCTTAGTTGGTAGTGGCGCATCCAAATTACGGACGTCGAACATATTATCCGGGTACTGATTTGTTAGACTTAACCAAAAGCCTATCCTCGTTGTGAGTATCGGTGTACCTGTGGGTGCTAAATCCGCATACGTAATGTTAAGACTTGTGAGAATATGATGTAGCATTGAAAATACCGTCGTTTCCTTGTCCTTGCTTTTCGGGTTGTGCAATGTGTTCAACTCCCGTAGTAGCCCTACTACGACTAGTTCCCCCAATCCGGTCTTTGTCCCTACTCAGATTGGTGATAAACATACCTGATCTCCTTGTTGAATCTTGCTGGCGTCTTACGGAAAGCAAACACAGTTGTGATAGCCTTAATACGTCCCTTGTGCGGTTCTCGCAGGATTGATGTTGGTGCCGCATTCGCCGTTTTCTGCTTTTGTTGAAACTTGTCCATATTATCGATGTAATGATGAACATATGTGTTGACTTGCGGAATCGAATCATAGGAGATATCTAGTTCTGGAAATTTAAAAAGATCCCGAATGAGCTTACTTGTAAACGCAAATGCTCCCCCTGTAGTTGTAAAGCCTTGTATTGTGGTAGATACCTTGATCGCCTGATCGACCAAGTGTTCACCTTGTTGATCCAATCGTTTGTGCACGAATGTTTCGAAATATCGCTCCAATTGCATCCTCTGGATCCATTCGCGTATGTCCGAAATCAATGTTGGTGCAGGACGAACAATCCGATAAAGCACTGGCGTAAGTGGAATTGACACCTCGGGTTCTGCTTGAGATGCCGTGTTCATCCATGTTGCTGAAGTGCTCGTCGTATCCGTGTACTCATCCATAGATTCCATATGCGCCCTTGAAATAAGAAAGAGAAGAAAGAGAAGAAAGAGAAGAAAAATTCGTAGATGGGAAGGAGGAAGAAACTAAGGAAGAATTTTGAAACCCTAATGAGTGCTGGCGGCGGACGAGTACCCTTAACTTATACTCCGGGAATTTATAGTCTGTCAGTTTCTGCGCAGCTGTCCATGTGTCGAAATCAGATTGGTTATGTGTGTAATTTCCTTGGTTTTCGATAGATTTGACAGGAAATATCTCATCATTGGATTTTGCATTCCTTGGACTTGTCGCTTTCTTGGATTCTGGCATTCGCTCGTGTGAGTTATCTTGTCGATGTTTCAAGAAGATTCTACTGACGTCCACTCTCCAGCTGGCCACATATTTTTCCTTGTCTTGTTCCGAGTTACGGTTTTGATTGTATTCTGTGTTACTATTTAGTACAAATATTTCTGTGTTCGTCGTATCGTGCCGTTCGTATTCCGGTCATTGTCGAGATCTTCCTCTGGCTTGTTAGTTGTATATTTCCGTATGCATTCGTATTCGTCGTAAGTATAACCCGTGTTGTAGCGTCCATCAATGTGACAGTGTTGTTATCTCGTATGTCGGTAATTATATATGGTCCATGCCATTTGGACTTGAATTTATGACCAATCGGTCGAAGATTCCCTTGATAATGCCATACCATTCTCCGACTCGGAATATGGGTCGTCGTTGTACTCGTCGTAATCGATCGTGCCATGCCTTAATACGCGTTTGTATAGCTTGTATATTAAAAACTGCTTGTTGCCGTTTTTCATCAAGTTTTTCAGTTGTAGTAGTTGTTGCTTAACTTGCTCTGCTTCCCCAATGCCGTATTCAAGTGACATCCGCAATGATGGTATGATATACTCTATAGGCGTAATAGCTTCCAATCCGTATGTAAGTTGAAATGGAGTAAACTTTGTTGCCACTTTATACGTAGTACGGTATGCCCATAATGCTGATGGAAGTTTTTCATCCCAGTTTTTACGATTAGTGTTTACTATCTTGGTTAGTAGGTCTTCAGTATTTTTTAGTAGCCTCTGCCTGTCCGTTTCCTTGTGGATAATACGCAGTAGAGGTGTAATGTTTTACCAAATATTCGTTGCAAAGTACTTTGATGACGTTGTTAACGAAATGAGTTCCTTGATCACTGATAAGTTCCATTGGAGCGCCAAATCGTACTACGATATTCCGTGCGTACCAATATATATTGATTCCGCTTGCTACTTTTAGGATTGATTGGTCCCATAAAATCCATTCCCCATTTTATAAATGGAGCTAATGGTTCCGTTGGATGTAATGGTTGTACTTGATGATGTGGAGCTGGTTGGTGTTCATTGCACTTTCAAACACTTTTGACAATAGTTGATAGCGTCCTTGAATAACGTGGGCCACCATAATCTAGACTGTAATATTTTTCGTGCTATTAATGTTCTTGCAAAATGTCCACCATGTTCTCCTAAATGAGCTTTCCGTAATACGTTCTGCACTTTCTCCATTGGTACACACCTCCTTAACACTTCATCTTTGCCTTTCTTATATAGTATACCTGACACCATGCAGTATGGCTTACATCGTAATACGAGTTGTTTGCGCTGCTGCGTTGTTGTGTACTTGACCGGTGCTGTTCCAGTAGTTAAAAAATATTCAATATCTTGAAGATATCCTCATAGTTTCCATGCTTTGGTGGTTGTTCTTGTTGTACCTGGAATAAGTTAGCATCTGGTAGTTCGTAATTTGCCTGGTTTGTGAATGATTTGAAAATCGAACTCCTGTAATATAAAAACCAGTGTACTAATCTTCCTTCGAGCTTAGTCTTGCTTAACAAATGTGTTAAAGCTTGATGGTCAACAATGAACTTGACTTTGTTTGCAAGCAAATAATGTTGAAATTTCTTTGCTGCATAAACCATTCCGAGAGCTTATGCACATTGTAACTAAAGTGGGCATGATACGTGAAAATGGGAATATAAAATAAATTACTAATTAATACTTAAGTTTTAATTATTAATTAATCATTTAATTATATATAATTAAGCCTTAAATATTAATTTAATTAATTAATTAATCCTTCAATAACCTTACTTAGTAAGGAATATTCCTAAAATATCTTAGAATATTCATATTATTCTAAAAAATAGTTTACAATAATGAAGAAATACTATCAAACATAATTATAAATGAAATCATTTTCTTATCAACATGTTAATTTTTTATAAATACTTTCCTTTCTATCATACAAAGAAATCTTTTCATTTTGTAAATCATCACTCTCCGGATTAATCAAATCATTTGGTCAATATCTTGATGTTGTTGCCACCACTTAACCTCTCACGAATGCAATTGGGAGTTGCCATCCTTGTTAATACATAAGATGTAATAAGACCAGGTCTGCATAAAGGCTCATCTAAAAACTGACGTTCCTTAAGAATAATATTATAAAGCGCCCGGTTGCTTATCCTTCATTTTATAAAAATTCAATATCACGAGAAAGAAAGCTTCAGGAAATGTATGATACGGTGGATACTGCTCACAAAAATTTTCGAGATTCTTCTTTCTGAGGCACGTATCCAAGTAGTTCACTAGCTCATCCATGATATCGATATCAGAAATAGGATCGAAAGTGATTGGATGAATACAAGCAATGTTTTGGTTGAGCATAGCCTTCTGAGGAGAGTCGTCTTCTAAGATATGTGCATTTTCGTTATCCTTAAGCGACTGATCTCCCTATGAGTCCCAATTATTCTTTTCATTCTTGAAGAAGTATGGCTTGCTTTCCTTTCTTATATTGTGAAATTCGAGAGGTTATAACACATTCGCTAGTCAAAAATCCAATCTTTACGAATCACCTCTTCTGCAACACTACAATGTTTCTTAAGTAAACTCAACAGTGGTGTTAAGTTATGAATCTGCATGCATGACCAAATCCCCACAAGCGCACCCATTCTCCTTAAGCTTTTGAAAGAGACGATCCAACCCTGGACGAAAAATAATATCATATCGAAATTTACCCATGACAAGGAATGAAATCTCCTTGTTTGATTTCTGTTTTTTCTATCCTCGGCCTTTGTCGATGAAGCAGAACACATTGACATCCAACAACACAATATGGCCATGAGTAACATGAGATAGCGTTGCTCTTGAATACTTTGCAAATCACTTGTTTGTTTCCCTTTCACATTTATCGTTGCCACTATTCGTTGCCTATCCCTTCATCATTTAATTGTACATCATCCTTACAAGATTCAGATATTGCATGCGCTGAAGAAATTGATTTCGGAATTGAAGCCAATAAAAATGATGATGCAAAAACTGAAGTGGCCCCCATGGTAACGATGTTTTGAGCTGCATTATTATCCATTTCCTGCATGAACTCTGTCCATTTGACATGTGGCACAGAAAAATTGTCGCCAAACCCCTCTCTTACCTCATGGCAATGCTGAAAATCCATGTTCTCAATTATTTCATTACATCTGCAAAATGATAATTAGCTGACCTTAAAATTATCAAGGTATATTATTTACCTTGTTAATGTGTGACCCATGTTTGAACTAAAAGCTTCATTAATCCTTGAGAATTTATTTTCTGTACAAATATAAAAGAAATATACAAAAATGCCTTATGTTACACTCATTTACAACTATTCATCACTCTATCAATTCATTATCAATTCTTCTTCGCTATTACCTTCTGAATGAGGCGAAGAAGGTCTAAGCCGCTTGTGAGATGGTTCAAGATCTTCTGCATCTTCTATTGATGTTTCCATGGGTCCTGGAGTGTGCGAATGTTCTGTACTCCTCGAGATAACTTCCGGTCTAATATCTGATTGATGTTCGTTCTCAGACTCCGAGATTGAACCAGATTCACCTTCAGAGCTATCGCACTTATCTGGAGGGAACTTTCTCAAATACGCCTTTATGGATCGTTGGGGTACTCAGTTGAGACCCAATCTATCCACTTGTTCAGGTCCTCAACCATGGTCTTATCCTTCTCAACGGCAAACACACATGTATGCCGAAGGTAACACTCCTTCAAGACGGACCCCCTAGTGCAGTAGTCAAAAACCCACGCATCACTGTGAGGACCCCTGATCAAGTTGACGATGCTCCGTGCCGCTTGACTTGTAATGTTTGGATAACGTACATTGCCGAATACGTCACTCATACCTATCGGTGTATCGGATGGAGGTTCAGGGCCGTTGGAGTGCAAACAGATGCCTGGCCAGTCATTTGGAAGCTTGAAATTGTTTGGCGCATTCCTAACAACCAAGTGAACAACAGTATCAATGCACTTGGGATTAGCATCGTTCATATAAAATCCTGTCCAACGATGTCTATTCTTCTTGGCGAAGGCGAAGGCAAAAGTATCGGTGACATGAGCAAGAATCAAGAAATAAATACCTGAAAAAGTAGGTATCAGTGAAGAGCGCAAGCATGAATTCAATAATAAATACCTTCTATGTATATGCTTGCACGGCTAAGTTTCTCCACCAGATCCTCTAGTGCCCTATCTGTCGAAAGATTTTTTGACACCCGCCGATCCATCACGAACAATTGAAACGGTTTCCTACAAGCAGTGATGTTACCCCATAAAGTCTCCGAATCTAACAACAAACATCTGTAGGGCTTGTCGTGATTCGTAGCATCCTCCTTTATAAGGTTCAATTCGGTTCTCCGCTGCTGAAGGACTGCCATAAGAGAAGGCGTCATCCCAATGTTCTCCTTTTTGGCGTTGGCGTGCAATAGATTCTTGCCTAGATCTTCCGATTGGTTCACCCATTCGACAAGCATATCATCGTTCGTCACATGCAAATATTTGCTAACCTCTTCATATGTTGAAGTCGAGGTCCAACCCAGTTTGTGGCAGTGTATTCCCAACCACTCCTTGAAATGCCTGACCGTCTTCAACTCCATTGCCTTGAGATGAAAAGGAGAGGTTGGGCTGCTTGTTATTAATTTGTAGTTTGCCATCGATCACCAAATCAGCCAAGACTTCCATCTCCTCCATCGTTGTTCCATTTAAAGGCTTCAACCATGTGAGCTTGAAATCGTTGTCTACATCCTTTGTAGATTGAACAGACTTAGCCTTCGGCGTCTTACTGGGTTTCTTTGCAGACTTTTCTGAGGGCTCCCCTTCACTTGTCTGCTTCTTCTTCAGTGTTCCTTTTGAAAAGGATTCCATAATCCCCAACCATTTGGCAAAGATCCTATCTTCGGGGCAAGAAATCAACATCATCAGAAAGGATGTTTCCTTCCCGCCCACCTGGGCAAAATCAACTGCTGCAATTTCTTCAACTCTCTGAGGAAAAAGACAGATTAATATACCGGCGAGATAAATCCCGCCCAAACAATTTGCTTACCCGGTATTCCGCAGATTGTGTATTCCCTGCGGTAGCTCTTTGTGGTCGCTGAAGAGATTCCCACACGGCTCGCGTGTGTTTAAACTTCTCCCATATTTTGCTGTTGTAGTGGTTGGTGTCGGCAGCGTCCCATTCCGCCGATAACTTATGGTACTGCTCGATTGTGAGATTCGGCTTAGCTAAAAACGCCGATCTTTTTGTCAGCTTCTCACGGGTATGCTCGGAAAGTTTTGTTGCCATCGTTCCTTTGTTGTGTTCATCGAGAAGTCGTTGGGCTGCCGTTATTGTGTGCTGGCCACTAATGATGTAGTACTTGATAGATTTTTATTCTCCGTCTGAATCTTCATGAGTTGTTCTGGTGTTGTGATCCAGACTTTGTCAGCCCTTCCTTCTTTCATAGTATGGACACAAAACAGCATTATGTGGAACGGTATAAGAATTGTCGTCCTTCATCTTCTCCATGAGCTCAGCTACACGTTCCTGGTTGAGTGGCCTGTAATTGAAGTTTGGGTTGACGCTGCAATATTTAACCCTACAAGGATAAATCTTATCATCCAACATCATTTCCTTGTGACTTATTGCAGCATGAGATGCCACAGGTGCAGCTGACAAAACGATTGATGATTTTCTTTTGCGATCCGAATCAACATGTGTGATCCCCGACTGCAGCTGTTCTAGTGTTCTCGGCACACTCTCCAGCTCCCGAAGCTTCCTAAGCAAATTGAACGTGATCTGTAGAGAACCTGAGACCGAGCCACCTCTCAATCTCCTTATGATGTCGCTGTGTTCTTCTTCAATGTGAAGAGGGAAGATTGCTCCACTTGCTGATTTTCTGTATTGTGAAGCAATATCTCCTGACAATACACCTACTCGATGAGTCTGAAGATCTTCGAAGTAGACATCCAGATGGATCCCCTCCATAGATGGGCTTTCGTTGAGTTGAAGAAGAACTCCAAGGTCAACATCATTAGTGAACACGTGAACGTCATTATCCACAAGTCGACAAAACCACCCGAATTAATGTTGTAACTGACGACCTCTGGATCCGAGAACGTGACATTGGATGGAACAAGGCATATCTGTCGAGCATCGTCCAATCTGGGTTCGCAGCCTGCTTTCGGGTGCTTGACTAGCGAATCTACTTTCCATTGTTTTGCTTGTCCATGAGATGTGACAGAGGTTAATTTGACAGCAGCCATGGTTGCTCCAATGCGCTTCCCATTTATCTTAAAATATGGCCAAGTTGATTCCAGAATCCCCCTGCCCATCTCTTCTCCTGCTCTTGTCTTTAATGTCACCTCAATTCCACATCTGAATACAAAAATGATTAGTTCAAGTATCCGAGTATAACAGATTTTATTTTAATTCTTACCCAGAATTTGACGACGACTCCATACTAATGACTCGATCTCCTTGTTTGATCAAATCGTCCTTCTGCAAAAAATACACTATAAATATAAATTATATAAAAACGCACACACACTTGTATAAACCCGAATATACAAAAATAATACACAGAGAGAAGTAGACGTAATTAACTGTCCGAAGCTCACATTTGTGTTAGTGCAAAAGAAAGATAACATTTCGTTTTAGAACCACCACAAATGTGAGCTCTGGACAGTTTTACATAGATTCCTAGCTTTTACTCGAAATATTATGAAAGATGATAAAAGTAAATAAAATGAGATATGCAACTTATATATACTAATACACATATATATTCACATGGAAGGTGCGGCGGGATTAATCTCGCCACCCCTTCAATGCCTCCTGAAAGGAGTGGGCGGGATTAATCTCGCCACCTTTCTGGAGGCCTTGAACGGGAGTGCGGAATTAATCTTGCCACCCTTCTCGGTCTCAGAGAGAACTGGGCAGGATTTATTTCTCACACCCCTTCAGTGACTCCAGAAAGGAGGCGGGATTAATCTCGCCCACCATGTAAGGGATGGTTAAATGAATTTCCCACCCTTCCCAGTCCTCCATTGGTATGTTGTAAACCTTCTACGTCTAGACAGAAACGTTTGGGATTGGTCCGACTCACCAATGGAGAAAAAGGAAGGGTGGCGAGATTCATTCTCCAACAGGCATTGAAGACTCGGCGGGATTAATCCCGCCGCCCAGGGCCTTCACTCGGTCCCTATGCGGCGGGATTAATCCCGCCGGACGCCAATTCCCTGCGCGGAATCGGGCGGGATTAATCCCGCCGCCTAGGCACTTCAGCAGGCCAATGGCGGCGGGATAATCCCGCCCGATTCGCGCAGGGAATTGGCGTCCGGCGGGATTAATCCCGCCTCCCAGGCCCTTCACTCGGGCCTTAGTCGGCGGGATTAATCCCGCCGAACGCCAATGCCCTGTGCGAAATCTTGCGGGATTAATCCCGCCGCCTAGGCCCTTCAGGCAGGCCAATGGCGGCGGGATAAATCCCGCCCGATTCCGCGCAGGGCATGCGTACGCGGCGGGATTAATCCCGCCCACCATGTAAGGGATGGTGAAATTAATCCCACCACCCTTCTCAGTTCCCTCCATTGGTATTTTGTAAACCTTCTCCGTCTCAGACAGAGTTAGTCGGGATTGATTCAACATACCAATGGGGTAATGAAGGTTCGGAGATTAATCCGCCACCGGGTAATGAAGGTTCGGAGGCTAATCCCGCCGCCCTCTCGTAAATCATGCGCTCACACATATATATTGGCTGCGGCATTTTTGAACAGGGATGGGTGGGGGCGGGATTAATCCCGCCGCCCAGGAATTCACGCAGGACATGAACGGCGGGATTAATCCCGCCGCCCTCCGCGAAGGGCATGAGCGTGGGGCCGGATAAATCCCGCCGTTCATGTCCTGCGTGAATTCCCTGGGCGGCGGGATTAATCCCGCCGCTCTACGACAAACCGAAGAGCGGCGGGATTAATCCTGCCGCCCATTCCCTGTAAATGCCCTGCGCGGAATCCGGCGGGATTAATCCCGCCCATTAGAACCTTCACACAGGCCATTGCCGGCGAGATAAATCCCGCCGCATTCCGCGCAGGGCATGGATGAGCGGCGGGATTAATCCCGCCGCCGAGGCCCCTCACGCAGGCTATGGGCGGCGGGATTAATCCCGCCGCTCTTCGGTTTGTCGTAGAGCGGCGGGATTAATCCCGCCGCCCATAGCCTGCGTGAAGGGCCTCGGCGGCGGATTAATCCCGCCGCTCACCCATGCCTGAAGGGCCTCGGCGGCGGGATTAATCCCGCCGCCATGGCCCCAACTATATAGCGGCGGGATTAATCCCGCCGCTCGAGGGGCTTAGCGAGATAAAAACACACACATATATATGTGTGTGTGTGTATATATGTATGTATGTATGTATGTATAGGAGTGTACGTGTGTGTGCAAGAGATAGATAAATAAATAAACTTATACAGTACTGGTACACCTAATATATGTGTGTACATAGGTATATATATGTGTGTATATGTATATCGTGTGTATGCGTGTGAGCGAAACAAATAAAATCATACAGATAAACAAACACACACACACACATATATATATACACAGGAGTGTGCGTGTGTGTGCAAAGATAAAACTAATAAATAAATAAAATTATACAGATAAACACACACATATATATGTGTGTATATAGATATATAATCTATAGAGAAAGAGAGAGAGTCTGTGAATATATAAGCATATATATAAACTAGTGTTGTATGTATGTATATATGTATATAGGTATATATATATGTGTATATGTATATTGTGTGTATGCGTGTGTGAGCGAAACAAATAAAATCATACAGATAAACAAACACACACACACACACATATACATACACAGGAGTGTGCGTGTGTGTGCGAGAGATAAAACTAATAAATAAATAAAATTATACAGATAAACACACACATATATATGTGTGTATATTATGAATATATAAGCATATATATAAACTAGTGTTGTATACTATTTGTTAATATGCATTGATTATATATATATATATATATATATATATATATATATCTGTGTGTGTGTGTGTGTGTGTGTAAAGCAGTGCGCGTGTGTGTGGGAGAGATAGATCAATAAAAAAAAATTTACAGATACTGGTACACATAATATATATATATATATATATATATATATATATATATATATATATATCTGTGTGTGTGTGTGTGTGTGTGTGTGTGTGTGTGTGTAAAGCAAGATCAATAAAAAAAATTTACAGATACTGGTACACATAATATATGTATGTATATATGTATATAGGTATATATATATATGTGTATATGTATATCGTGTGTATGCGTGTGTGAGCGAAACAAATAAATCATACAGACACATATACATACACAGGAGTGTGCGTGTGTGTGCGAGAGATAAAACTAAGAAAAAAAATTATACGCACACTCCTATACATATATACATACATACACACACACACACACACAGATCTCACCTGTGTGCACAGCCGCCGCCGCCGATTTCACAGCCGCCGCCTCTTGAAACCCTAAGAATATACCTAAACCCTAAAGGAATTAAATATATATATCAACCCTAATAGAATATTCCTTCTGAGAATATACTTAAACCCTAAAAAGAATAAAATATAGATTCGCCCTAAACGAATATTCTTTCATTATATTATTAGCGCGTGCGTGTGTGTGGTGTATCACATACACCTCAAAAATATAAATCATGCAGGGATTTAACATGTGTGTGTCCATGAGAGTGTTAAAGTTTCACACATTGCATATATTAATACACATAATATATACATACACACGTGTATACACACAGACATACACACATATTACATGGGTTTAGGGTTTAGGGTTTAGGGTTTTGGATTTAGGATGGATCATGCATGGTGTGTATGTATGAGAGAAGAGAGAGTGTTGAAAAATTATTTTTGTACACATTGCATATATTAGTACACATATATACTTACACATATTATACACAGATATACATACATAGTATATGAGAGAAGAGAGACAGTACATATTAATATGGATCATGCATGGTGTGTATTATACACACAGACATACATACATATTAGTACATAATATTAGAGAGACCGAGTACATATTATAGATCATGCATGGTGTGTATGTTTGAGAGAAGAGAGACAGTACATATTAACATGGATCATGCATGGTGTGTATGTATGAGAGAAGACAGAAAGTACACATATATACATACAGAGTACACATATATACATGCACACGTGTATACACACAGACATACATACATATTACATGAGTAAATTCATTGTGTTACATATTAGGGTTTAGGGTTTAGGGTTTAGGGTTTAGGGTTTAGGGTTTGCTCCCAACAAGCTTAATATAAATATTACACATGTAAATTCAATGTGTTACATATACACAGATTGAGTACATATATCATACATGCGTTGAACATGATGTTTTCAATAAAGAAGCAACATATTTCTTCAGTTTGGTTTAGGGTTGTGCATGTGTGTGCATATGTGTTTTTGTAAGTTCTTGTAATGCGTGTGTAAATTTATGATTGTGTTTATATATGTGTGCAAAACAAACATCGAATAATTAAGAAAATAAAATTAATAAACACACTAGGAACATATTTTAAATTATACATAATAATATATGATTTTATCTAATATATAGCCATATATAGTTTTAATAATATATATTAATTTAATATTGATAAAAAGGTTTAACATTGAAATATTCTTGAAATAATAAGAAATTAATTGAGAAAATCCCATTAATATATACAAATGTAAATTAAGTACTCAAATAATTAACTAAATTAATTATCATAATCATGTTTAATATTGGAATATTCTTGGAATAATAAGAAAATAATAAAGAATATCCCATTAATATAAAGAAGATTAATTACTCAAGTAATTAAGGAAATGATATTAATATATATTATTAAAACTATATATGACTATATATTAGATAAAATGATGTATTATTATGTATAATTTAAAATATGTTCATAGTGTGTATTAATTTAATATTGATAAGGTTTAACACATGAATATTCTTGAAATAATAACAAATTAATTGAGAAAATCCCATTAATATATACAAATGTAGAATAATTACTGCAATAATTAAGAACAAGACTAATTTAATTATGATAATCAGGTTTAATATTAGAATATTCTTCAAATATTAATAAAATATTAAAGAATATCCCATTGATACTAGGAAATGAAAACTAAATACTCGAGTAATTAAGAAAATAATAATAATAAACAGACATGAATATATTTTAAATGATACATAATAATATATCAATTTATTTATTGTATAAGTATATATTTATATATATATATATAATATAAATATACTTGAATACTAAGAATGTAGAATATAGTCTAAAATTTCGTAATATTAAACAGCTTGAATCACTTGAATAACATTAAATGCAATTTTAAAATACTCATTGGAACTGGAGAGTATATATGTCAGAGTGTCGGATATTTGTGTCAACTCATCTTAAATTTTATTTTCTGTTCTTTTTAAAAAATTTGAATTTCTGACATATGTATTGTCGGTCTGACATATAAATTTGAAAATGCATTTAATTTCCCACTCAAATTCAGATCTGGTTCTTTCTCCGGCAAGGGTTTCTTCATTTCTGTATTTTTCACTCTTTAGATCTTCTTTTTTCTTCATAGTGATCATCTCAGGAGCGAGATTAAATTGGGTGCTATTCTTTATAGGAAAGCACGGCGCCTTCAGTGCTGTTTACAAGTAAGTATTATAAACAAATTTAAAAATACTTATTAAGATTCACTCTCTTACATTCTCTCTTAAAATTACAATTTAGGGGTTTAGAAATGCATTAGGATTATAATATATTCCGTTAGGGATTTATCACGTTTAAATATCCTTTTAACTTAATATTCTAGGTTAACCGGGGCGGCGGGATTAATCCGGCCATTTCTTTTTCGCCTCTTTGAAGAAGTGGCGGGATTAATCCCGCCACCATCTCCCGGGCAATGCTTCTCCGCCACTGAAAAAGAGTGGCGGGATTAATCCCGTCGATAACCTTCTCAACTGATGAAGAGTTACCAGAATTTATTAGAAAGAGTTGTCGGCGGGATTAATCCCGCCAACCATTTTAGGAGGCAGGGAAGGGGTGGCGGGATTAATCTCGCCACCACTTCACTGTTTTAAAGATTTGGGGACAGGATTTATCCCGAGATCTCTTTGAAATCATAGTTTTGGAGAGAGTTATGTGCGGATTTAATCCCGCCACCCATTCCCCGTCGTAAGAATTGTGGGCGGGATTAATCCCGCCTTGGACTCCCTCCGACAAGGAAGAGCCGGCGGGATTAATCCCGCCGCCTCTTCCTCCGACGAGGAAGGGAGTCCGGCGGGATTAATCCCGCCGACTCTCTCCGGCGAGGATGAGTCGGCGGGATTAATCCCGCCGGACTCCCTTCCTCGTCGGAGAGAGTCGGCGGGATTAATCCCGCCGGACTCCCCCCGAGGAGGAAGAGGCGGCGGGATTAATCCCGCCGGCTCTTCCTTGTCGGAGGGAGTCCAAGGCGGGATTAATCCCGCCGACTCTCTCCGAAGGGGTTGAGTCGGCGGCGGGATTAATCCCGCCGACTCTCTCCGAAGGGGTTGAGTCGGCGGCGGGATTAATCCCGCCGACTCTCTCCGAGGGGGAGTCGGCGGGATTAATCCCGCCGACCTTCCTCGTCGGAGGAATCGGGCGGGATTAATCCCGCCCATCAGTTGTATTAATCAAACATGAGATATTATCTCTAAACATAATTATGTATTATTGCATATGCATATTATTAAGTAACCGTAATTCAGATTTCTTAAAAATATTGCATAAACAGATATCATAAATAATACAATTATTTATGTGCAGGACAATATGTTTAATACTGGAGATAAAGTATGTCTTCTTCGGAACAACGAGATAGTTGGCATTGGAACTGTGGAAGTTCGAGATAATAATGCATCATGTCACAATATTTCCCAAGGATCTTGTGTGTACGTATGGGTGAACACCATTTTCAAGCATGTTGAGGTTCTGGGAATGGAATTTGAGGAGGGTTCTCCTGTATTGTGGAATTTGGATGAAGTCAAGGCTGACACAGAATATGCAGAGTCACAAACAAATAGTAGCACGAGTTTACCAGATGATGGCTTACCTGCTGTGATGGATGAGGTGATTCTCTTTCTTCGTGAGATTGAAGTCGGAAGAGGCATCATCGCAGCTATAAATCCAATGGAAGCAGTGTCAGAAAGAAACTAGGGTCCGACTTCGTGGGTGTAGTTGTGACAGAGGTTTCACCTAATGGCACATTGTATCCTGGATCCCTCGTGAGGTTGGCGAACATCTGAATTAAGACGGCAAGATGGTTCAACATATTCTGGGTTGGATTTCAATAATAACAACCCGGAAGAACAACTCATATTTGAAGAGGTTCCTTGCATTGGTCCTATTGTAAGAAAAAGGCGATTCATGGGTTGTAGATCTTCCCCTGCAAGTTTCAGCAAGAGGGTAAAGATGGATCCTACATCTTCCGAAAGTGTTACGAGCATTTCCACGATTGACTGTTGCAAGAAGAAGTGTTGTCAGATGGCAGACCGGAATGAAATTACCCAATGTAGACATGTCTTTCGTATGCTCACCCAAAAGCAAAGGCATGAGTTTGTATATGCTGCACTAACTGGGTGTATTGATGGAATGGCCTCGGACACAGGTTATCAGAGTACATCCATGGTATTTAATAAGGTGGCCATCTGCTTCAAAGCTTGGTACAGTATATACGGGATCCCAAAGACCACGTTCTACCGTCGGAGGGATGAGTGGCTAGATGGAGCGCGAACCTCAGTTCATGGGAACACTGGCTTGGTCAAAACCCGCTCTCACATCATGGCAGCCATAGAGATACTCAAGGCTTTTGTGGAAGCAAATGCAGACAGGATGCCTCACAAATGCCGAACCACAAATGCAGGGGTCAGGGAAAATCTCAAGGTTTTACCTTCAATCTACACTCAATTGAAACTGTGTGAACATGTGAACAAGTGCCTCAGTTTGATGGGGCTCCAAGCAATCTGCACTGGTACCTTCAACAACATATGGAATACTCATTTTAAGGATGTGGAGATTGCAAAACACTCTAGCTTTTCTAAGTGTGACACTTGTACATCATTGAAGGCTGCAGAGGCTTGTGCAAAAACCTTGGTGGAGATCACTACCATTCAAAGGAAGATGGAGGCCCACATGATTGCACAACAAACTTGTCGGTCTCAGTACTATGCACACCGCATGCTTTCTGTGTCACGCCCATCAGAGTATCTGTGCTTGATCCATGACAAGATGGATCATTCAAAGACCAGCATTCCAAAGCTCTTTGCAACACCAAAGTGCCTTGGAAATGTCATGAAACTTTCCGATTTCTTTAACAGGTGTGCTAACACATGGACACGGTTGTGAGTCATATGGACACTTTTCACTTCCACATTGGTCTAGCGACTCCAATTTCACTATTGGGTCGTAGCCATGTGTTTCAGAAACCTTGAAGCCCACTCTCAGACAAATCCTATCAGTGATCTCAAAGTGAAGAAACAACACCTTCAACCTTTACATAATGCTCTCATGAACACGTCTGCACTTGAGGCTACTTGGGAATATGAGAGGCATTGTCAGCAACCTGCACAAAAAACAGATGGCCCTGTTGAGAGTTCAGGTTCAGTGGAGGGATCTAGCTCAAATAGTGTACATGTGTCCTCAACATCAAATAAGCTTCCTCGTCATTTGCTTTTACAGATGGATAATTGTGCAGGCGAGAACAAAAATAGGTAAATCATTTTACTTAAGGGTTTCTCAAGCTCATACTTACTTTTATTTTCTAGATATGTGCTAGCATACTTGTCAATGCTTGTTGCCAAAGGTGTGTTTGAAAAATCACGCTCAGTTTCCTTATGGTTGGTCACACTCATGAAGATATTGATGCGTTCTTCAGCAAGGTCTCCAACTCTACAAAAAGGACAAGTGCACTTACCTTACCGCATATGATGAATCTTTTTGAAAATTGCATCTCCAAAAAAAGTTGTGCTTTGCTTGTGACTGAGGTGCCAGACTTCAAAAAATTTCTCAAGGAGTATATATAAAAGAAGGGAGTGATTCTTTAGTTGGTCACCTTGTGCCGCTACAATTCTTTTTCTCCATACGAGATGGTATACCTATTATGCAGTACAAGTTACGGCCATCAGAGCAGGAGTGGTTACCGAAAGAGGGCTTAATGCTCTTCAAAAGTGGAGAGGATGGAAAGCCACTTCTCCCAGAAGGACAACCAGACCCTATTCCATTGAGTGCCCAGCTCAAGGAACAAGAGGTTATTATTGATGGCATCAAAAATATGTGGCATGGGTTCAAAAATCGATGCCAAAGAATTCTGATAAGGCAACTGGTTACTCAGAACTATATAAGCATGTGGTCAACTATTGGGAGACTGTTGTTCGAGAGTTGGAAGGGCCTACTGTCACAAGTACAGAATTGCAACACCCTTTCTGGCCTAAAACAAGGTGGCGAGAGGAGATTGAAATGACATCACTGAGCACAGACGACATAGAAGCCAGTAGTGATGTGGAAGTGCAAACCCACACTTTGTTGGACAAAGGAACCAAAAACCTAAAGCATACTTTGATTGTTGCAAGGATCTTCAAAAACTAATGATGGTTCTCATTACTCCAGATGCGTCATATAATCAGCCTATTTGGATGGGTCAAATTATCGACACACCTGAAGTAATCACAAAAAAGTATTGTTAAGGTTGCATGGTTCAAACCACAAAAAAGGCGACACGAGAAGGAGAGCGAAAGATATAATGGATGCCTAGAGAAAACATGGTCTCCCAATCAAAAAGACCCAGCATGTTTTATAAATGTTAAATCCATTCGATATGGGTGGATGTCAAGAAGCGTTGATAAAGTCACGATTAACAAAACTGCAAGGGAATGTATGTTTTCTGAAGCTTAAAGCAATTACAAAATTATAAAATATCATATATTTAATATTCATAATTATTATAAACTCTTTAATAATAGTACCAAATTGTATACTTAACTATATAAATTTAAAAAATGATATGGAAGATTGACTATATTATTATAGGATTTTATATATATATTATTACTACTACAAATTTTTAATTAATAATGTTATATTTAAATATTAATATTTTAATAACAACATCAATATTTATATAATGTACCTCTTATGCTCTTCCTTAATTGTTATATTAGGCAATATATTATATAATTTAATACATTCTACTTTTTAATGTTATTAATTTTGTTCAATGAATGCTATAATTTATTAAAGGGTAGAATACAAAATAGAATATTCTAAAGAATATTCTCTTTTCAAACATATATTCTAAAGAATATTCCTTTAATATTAGAAAATGCTAATTAAATAGCTAAAATTGCTAATTATTAGGAAATGGGACTATAGCCATGCCCATTTTAGTTACAACTTGCATCTGATGTTACCTTCACCGCTTGGCCGCTCGTCTATTGACAAAGCCTTATTAACTATAGTGAAATGCAAGAGTCTCGTCACCATGGTGAGATGGAGCACTCTGGTGGTGGTGTAGGGAAGCGCTTAGTATCGTTGCAATAATTGTAGACCGAGAGGTTACTGCTCTTTTGCAACCACATATAGGACTTTTGTTGTTCAGGGGATAGTGTCCACGCCTTAGGCTGATCCCACCATTTAGTAGAATTACATCTACTCTGCTCATCGTAACTACATGAATCCAACACGTAAGTCACTATACCCTGCAATGAACGGTGCATGGCTCCAATCGACTTTGTCTAACCCTCCCCTCGTTGCCCAGCCCGATGCATTCCAAATGCTTGCATGGATATACATCGGCTGCGAAGGAAATACAAATGTTGAGTTGCGAAGAATTCGAATAGGAACCTTATCAACGAAGAAGCTGCAAAAGAAACAATAGATCGTGTGTGCTAATTACATTGACATGAACTTACACGATCTGATGTGAGTTGAACAACAGAGAGTATGTATGGTAGTCTTGTGTAGGATCAAACCACAGATGGTATTGGATCTCCCGATCCCCAACTCCATTGATAAAGATGTTGGTGTGCAAAACGTAGGGCTGGCCATTGCGATTGCCCAAGAACTCAAAATCTAGCTCATCGTGGTGATCCGGAACATTCTCAGTGTCCGAGTGCATCTAAAAGACATGTAATTACAGTATTAGAAACACAAACACATATAGAGAAGTCGAACTTATATACATAGAATGTGGTTGCCACCCCCGCTGAATCTTTAGGCACAAGCTTGATGTTTGCAGATATATAACCATGCACGTATCTATCGTAAGATCTGAAGCCAGTACCTACATATAGAGAGAGGGAGAGAGAGAGATTTACAAAAAGAAGTGTTAAGAAAATACCCGAAACTTTGTCTAGGACCATGAGCAATTCTCCCTTAGGGCCTGCGAATACGTGATCAGTTCCCCATGTTATGTTGAATTTCTCTTTCCATTTGGGAGGTTCTCCTGGAGCGGCACTAGTACCAATATGAGAGACACGTACAGATTCCACACTATGCAGTAGTAGCACAACAGTACATAAGCAAATCAAAAACATGGCTTGGATTGATTTCAAGGGAAATTCAAAGGTGGAAAATATGAAAATTGCCCTAACATATGTTCCTAGGTTTAAATGGAACCCCACGTGCACAGTCACGCAGCGTGCATGTGCGTGGTGTATATTTAATACAGCGGATTATAGCTATATATATACATAAGCAAATCAAAAACATGGCGTGGATTGACTCCAAGGGAAAATGAAAGGTGAAAATTGTCCCAATATATTTTCCTAGGGTTAAATTATTGAGAAATTGATCTTGTCCTTTGTATCCATGGATAAGTGCTATATTTGTGAAAGAGAAGGTGAAACTCTGTACCCGCTACAGAGTTGCAGGCATGTGTTTTGTAGAGTGTGCATAGTCAAGGTGCTAGGTAACACGATATCCGCACTTCAAAAAGGGGAACGACAAAATTTCTTTGGTGTTAGTTGCCCTGTACGGGAGTGCAGTGGGTTCCTTAACAGGCAAGACGTGTGCAGTACTGCAGGGTTTTCAGCTGTGAATTACCTAGACAACCAGCTGCTTAGAACGGAGAACTGGAACAAGGGATTGAATGACATGTCATACAGGATACATGTATTACAACAGGTGTTTGAAGACTTTATAGCTAGTAAACACAAAGATGAGATGGACATTTGCTGTATAGAGTTTATTGCTCCTAAGTGGTTTCCTTCTTCAGGAAGTTGATGAAGAAAGATGGCAGTAAGTTGGGTAGAGTTTTGCAGGAGCTTACAGAAGTGTTTGTTACTCCAGATAGCTCTTCTTATGCTTGCACTTTCTTCTTATGTGTGCATTCCCCGCTCCGAAATGTGTTGTGCAAGTTCATGGAGAATGATTCTATTCTAGAGATATCAAACCATCCATATGTCTACAAGGAAGTCTTCAATCTCTTGGAGCATTTCTCAGCAAGGCCGGAACTTTTCCCACTTCTTTGTAGCGTGGATGATACCAGCGACTTTTGGTTGCATAAGGAATTCCAAAAGGGATCCGTTATGGGTTTATTTCAGAAACTCTACAGCCAGGCGCTCTTCATTTCCAATAGTAAACAGCTGCAAAGTGATGAACTGGTGTCGAGATGTAAAGAGGTCTTTGAGAAGCTGGATTGCAGTATTAGACATTGGAAATCAGAACTTGCTTTGCACCCATGGTTTCTGGATGCTGATGAGTTTTTCAATGAGAGGTTCCCTGGAGTTCTCCCAACGCACGCAGTGACTCAGAGTAGTACTGCTGCAGAAATTGTAGAAGACATGAAAGTCGTATATGTGAAAGCACTCAAGTCCATGCAGTTTGACCAAGCCAAGTTAGACAACCACTACTTCAGGTTACTTGAGTTTGTCAACGATAATAGGCGGACGAGGAGGATATCAAAGGAAATTGCAGCACTGGTTGATAGCTTGCCTTTAGAGTATACATCTTCCATACACATCAGATTCGATGAGGATAGAATGGACTTGCTGAGGGCTTTGATCGTTGGTCCTCAGGATACACCTTATGAGAATGGTATATTCATGTTTGATATACTTCTGGGCGAGAATTATCCTGCGGGTCCTCCCCAACTCCATTTTCTAACAACAGGTGGCGGAACAGTTAGATTTAACCCCAACTTGTATAAGAATGGGATGGTTTGCTTAAGCATTATAAATACATGGTCTGGGCCACAGTGGAAACCGGGAGCCTCCACAGTCCTCCAAATGCTATGCTCATTACAAGCCTTGGTTTTTGTGTCTGAACCATACTACAACGAACCTGCATATAGTGTAAGGACCAATTGCAGTGCATCTGCAGATTACAACCAAGTGCAGAGGTACAACACACTAATGCATTCTATCCTTCCTGCACTGAAGCAACCGGATGTTGCATTTGCTGAGCTGATTCAGTCCCACTTCAAACTTAAGAGGAGGTGTATCGAAGAACAATGCGATAGATGGTTGGCAGAGAGTCATGGACACCCCAACGACATCCAAAGTGCTGCTGAAATGGTGAAAAGGGAGCTAGCTGCGAAATTTGGTTGATTGTATTAAGTTATTGAAACGATATCTTTTTCAAGCTCACTCTCTTATATATATGTATATAGAAATGTGGCATTATGCATTATTCTAATCCATAAAATACACTTGACCTTGGGTTAGAGTACATACATGTATATATATAATATAATTTTTGGGATTTCAACTATAAATATGTCTAAATATATTGTACATATGAATATATATTTCTTACATATTTCATGATAACATACATTAAAATTTATGAAGGAAGTTTTACATAATTTAATTTTTATGCATTCTTTTAACAGAGTTTAAAGTTCAAGCCATACAATTAGATTTAAAGCATCTAGTAATGGATATGCTTAGAACATATTAATTAATAGATTCTAATCATTTAATGATTAATAATTCTCTAACCACCCAAAAAACGTTTCCACTTGTGAAACAATGTTTAATTATTCTAATTAATCATGATTATATTATAACATACTCCTATAATAAATAAAAAAATGGATATAATTTATGTCTTCAACTCTACCCTAAGAGGTTTTAGATATAACTTTTTAATTTTACATATTATTTAGATTATACTATATAATCTTCAAACAAATTTTAAGTTTCTCTTCAAAGCTAAACATTAGATATAATAATATTAAATGAATTATAATACATTAATAACCAAAAATAGAAAATCACAAATTATAATTAATATATAATGCTTATAAGAACACTAATGAGATTTTCATCGTGAAATTTATAAGAAATTACAAAATCATAAAATTATCATGAAAATAATTTTAATATTAATTAATGCCTTCCATGAGTTTTTATGTATTATAACAAAGAACTAAACTAAAAACAAACTAATTACTTTCTAATCATACTTCTAAAAAACTTTAGATTCAAATCAGAACTCAAATAATAACTCAAAAGCATTTTATTTTAGCATGTATTTATTAGCTTTCCATTTCAACAGTTAATATTTTATACGAACGAGTTTTAAAATTATGTTCAAATACTTTTTAAATTTGTGTACTAATATTCTATTTAAAACATTTTTATGTAATCATGTATTAAATATTATTATAAAGGTTAAAATCAAATACATGAGCGTCCTCTTTTCAGTTTGGTTAAAATTGATGTAAAATGTGTTTTTATTTTATTTTATTTTATTTTTATAACAATTTGAATAACCTAAATCATTTTGCGTTAGTAAAGAATGAACCATTTCTGGTTATCTATTTCACAGTAAAACCAGTTTTTCTTATAATAATTATATTAATTATTCTGTGCCAGTAAAGAAATTCTGAATGAATAATATTTCTGGTTATCTATTCGATGGTAACATGATTTATTATACACAATTTAGAGATACTGGTGTTACACAGAATTTGGGTACTAGTTTAATGTTTATTAGGAATTGTGATAGTTATATATTTATTCTTTATTATGTTTATACGTACACAGGAATGTTTTTGTTCTTGTTTTGAAGCGAATTAATGTAGAAATTACTTCTTCTTATTCGACATCTTGTTATATTTGAAGGTGTAATATGAAGGTATCATAATATGTATAGGAAAGATGCACACACACATATATAAAGTATTTTGCCTAAAAAACGATGGATAGTTGCAAAATAGAATTATGAGTATCTTAAGATGGCCTAGACATTCATGTTGAGTATGCCACCAAAGCCTGATCTGGCTAGATAACAAGCTCATTGTCCCGTTCCTTCTCACGGTGCCTTTCTGTTCCCTTGGTTCTACACACGTGCGGTGGACTTGTTTCTTCCGGGGTGTCGTTGTCCGTCCGTACCTGATGTACCTTCACCGCTTGGCCGCTCGTCTATTGACAAAGCCTTATTAACTATAGTGAAATGCAAGAGTCTCGTCACCATGGTGAGATGGAGCACTCTGGTGGTGGTGTAGGGAAGCGCTTAGTATCGTTGCAATAATTGTAGACCGAGAGGTTACTGCTCTTTTGCAACCACATATAGGACTTTTGTTGTTCAGGGGATAGTGTCCACGCCTTAGGCTGATCCCACCATTTAGTAGAATTACATCTACTCTGCTCATCGTAACTACATGAATCCAACACGAGTCACTATACCCTGCAATGAACGGTGCATGGCTCCAATCGACTTTGTCTAACCCTCCCCTCGTTGCCCAGCCCGATGCATTCCAAATGCTTGCATGGATATACATCGGCTGCGAAGGAAATACAAATGTTGAGTTGCGAAGAATTCGAATAGGAACCTTATCAACGAAGAAGCTGCAAAAGAAACAATAGATCGTGTGTGCTAATTACATTGACATGAACTTACACGATCTGATGTGAGTTGAACAACAGAGAGTATGTATGGTAGTCTTGTGTAGGATCAAACCACAGATGGTATTGGATCTCCCGATCCCCAACTCCATTGATAAAGATGTTGGTGTGCAAAACGTAGGGCTGGCCATTGCGATTGCCCAAGAACTCAAAATCTAGCTCATCGTGGTGATCCGGAACATTCTCAGTGTCCGAGTGCATCTAAAAGACATGTAATTACAGTATTAGAAACACAAACACATATAGAGAAGTCGAACTTATATACATAGAATGTGGTTGCCACCCCCGCTGAATCTTTAGGCACAAGCTTGATGTTTGCAGATATATAACCATGCACGTATCTATCGTAAGATCTGAAGCCAGTACCTACATATAGAGAGAGGGAGAGAGAGAGATTTACAAAAAGAAGTGTTAAGAAAATACCCGAAACTTTGTCTAGGACCATGAGCAATTCTCCCTTAGGGCCTGCGAATACGTGATCAGTTCCCCATGTTATGTTGAATTTCTCTTTCCATTTGGGAGGTTCTCCTGGAGCGGCACTAGTACCAATATGAGAGACACGTACAGATTCCACACTATGCAGTAGTAGCACAACAGTACATAAGCAAATCAAAAACATGGCTTGGATTGATTTCAAGGGAAATTCAAAGGTGGAAAATATGAAAATTGCCCTAACATATGTTCCTAGGTTTAAATGGAACCCCACGTGCACAGTCACGCAGCGTGCATGTGCGTGGTGTATATTTAATACAGCGGATTATAGCTATATATATACATAAGCAAATCAAAAACATGGCGTGGATTGACTCCAAGGGAAAATGAAAGGTGAAAATTGTCCCAATATATTTTCCTAGGGTTAAATTATTGAGAAATTGATCTTGTCCTTTGTATCCATGGATAAGTGCTATATTTGTGAAAGAGAAGGTGAAACTCTGTACCCGCTACAGAGTTGCAGGCATGTGTTTTGTAGAGTGTGCATAGTCAAGGTGCTAGGTAACACGATATCCGCACTTCAAAAAGGGGAACGACAAAATTTCTTTGGTGTTAGTTGCCCTGTACGGGAGTGCAGTGGGTTCCTTAACAGGCAAGACGTGTGCAGTACTGCAGGGTTTTCAGCTGTGAATTACCTAGACAACCAGCTGCTTAGAACGGAGAACTGGAACAAGGGATTGAATGACATGTCATACAGGATACATGTATTACAACAGGTGTTTGAAGACTTTATAGCTAGTAAACACAAAGATGAGATGGACATTTGCTGTATAGAGTTTATTGCTCCTAAGTGGTTTTCCTTCTTCAGGAAGTTGATGAAGAAGATGGCAGTAAGTTGGGTAGAGTTTTGCAGGAGCTTACAGAAGTGTTTGTTACTCCAGATAGCTCTTCTTATGCTTGCACTTTCTTCTTATGTGTGCATTCCCCGCTCCGAAATGTGTTGTGCAAGTTCATGGAGAATGATTCTATTCTAGAGATATCAAACCATCCATATGTCTACAAGGAAGTCTTCAATCTCTTGGAGCATTTCTCAGCAAGGCCGGAACTTTTCCCACTTCTTTGTAGTGTGGATGATACCAGCGACTTTTGGTTGCATAAGGAATTCCAAAAGGGATCCGTTATGGGTTTATTTCAGAAACTCTACAGCCAGGCGCTCTTCATTTCCAATAGTAAACAGCTGCAAAGTGATGAACTGGTGTCGAGATGTAAAGAGGTCTTTGAGAAGCTGGATTGCAGTATTAGACATTGGAAATCAGAACTTGCTTTGCACCCATGGTTTCTGGATGCTGATGAGTTTTTCAATGAGAGGTTCCCTGGAGTTCTCCCAACGCACGCAGTGACTCAGAGTAGTACTGCTGCAGAAATTGTAGAAGACATGAAAGTCGTATATGTGAAAGCACTCAAGTCCATGCAGTTTGACCAAGCCAAGTTAGACAACCACTACTTCAGGTTACTTGAGTTTGTCAACGATAATAGGCGGACGAGGAGGATATCAAAGGAAATTGCAGCACTGGTTGATAGCTTGCCTTTAGAGTATACATCTTCCATACACATCAGATTCGATGAGGATAGAATGGACTTGCTGAGGGCTTTGATCGTTGGTCCTCAGGATACACCTTATGAGAATGGTATATTCATGTTTGATATACTTCTGGGCGAGAATTATCCTGCGGGTCCTCCCCAACTCCATTTTCTAACAACAGGTGGCGGAACAGTTAGATTTAACCCCAACTTGTATAAGAATGGGATGGTTTGCTTAAGCATTATAAATACATGGTCTGGGCCACAGTGGAAACCGGGAGCCTCCACAGTCCTCCAAATGCTATGCTCATTACAAGCCTTGGTTTTTGTGTCTGAACCATACTACAACGAACCTGCATATAGTGTAAGGACCAATTGCAGTGCATCTGCAGATTACAACCAAGTGCAGAGGTACAACACACTAATGCATTCTATCCTTCCTGCACTGAAGCAACCGGATGTTGCATTTGCTGAGCTGATTCAGTCCCACTTCAAACTTAAGAGGAGGTGTATCGAAGAACAATGCGATAGATGGTTGGCAGAGAGTCATGGACACCCCAACGACATCCAAAGTGCTGCTGAAATGGTGAAAAGGGAGCTAGCTGCGAAATTTGGTTGATTGTATTAAGTTATTGAAACGATATCTTTTTCAAGCTCACTCTCTTATATATATGTATATAGAAATGTGGCATTATGCATTATTCTAATCCATAAAATACACTTGACCTTGGGTTAGAGTACATACATGTATATATATAATATAATTTTTGGGATTTCAACTATAAATATGTCTAAATATATTGTACATATGAATATATATTTCTTACATATTTCATGATAACATACATTAAAATTTATGAAGGAAGTTTTACATAATTTAATTTTTATGCATTCTTTTAACAGAGTTTAAAGTTCAAGCCATACAATTAGATTTAAAGCATCTAGTAATGGATATGCTTAGAACATATTAATTAATAGATTCTAATCATTTAATGATTAATAATTCTCTAACCACCCAAAAAACGTTTCCACTTGTGAAACAATGTTTAATTATTCTAATTAATCATGATTATATTATAACATACTCCTATAATAAATAAAAAAATGGATATAATTTATGTCTTCAACTCTACCCTAAGAGGTTTTAGATATAACTTTTTAATTTTACATATTATTTAGATTATACTATATAATCTTCAAACAAATTTTAAGTTTCTCTTCAAAGCTAAACATTAGATATAATAATATTAAATGAATTATAATACATTAATAACCAAAAATAGAAAATCACAAATTATAATTAATATATAATGCTTATAAGAACACTAATGAGATTTTCATCGTGAAATTTATAAGAAATTACAAAATCATAAAATTATCATGAAAATAATTTTAATATTAATTAATGCCTTCCATGAGTTTTTATGTATTATAACAAAGAACTAAACTAAAAACAAACTAATTACTTTCTAATCATACTTCTAAAAAACTTTAGATTCAAATCAGAACTCAAATAATAACTCAAAAGCATTTTATTTTAGCATGTATTTATTAGCTTTCCATTTCAACAGTTAATATTTTATACGAACGAGTTTTAAAATTATGTTCAAATACTTTTTAAATTTGTGTACTAATATTCTATTTAAAACATTTTTATGTAATCATGTATTAAATATTATTATAAAGGTTAAAATCAAATACATGAGCGTCCTCTTTTCAGTTTGGTTAAAATTGATGTAAAATGTGTTTTTATTTTATTTTATTTTATTTTTATAACAATTTGAATAACCTAAATCATTTTGCGTTAGTAAAGAATGAACCATTTCTGGTTATCTATTTCACAGTAAAACCAGTTTTTCTTATAATAATTATATTAATTATTCTGTGCCAGTAAAGAAATTCTGAATGAATAATATTTCTGGTTATCTATTCGATGGTAACATGATTTATTATACACAATTTAGAGATACTGGTGTTACACAGAATTTGGGTACTAGTTTAATGTTTATTAGGAATTGTGATAGTTATATATTTATTCTTTATTATGTTTATACGTACACAGGAATGTTTTTGTTCTTGTTTTGAAGCGAATTAATGTAGAAATTACTTCTTCTTATTCGACATCTTGTTATATTTGAAGGTGTAATATGAAGGTATCATAATATGTATAGGAAAGATGCACACACACATATATAAAGTATTTTGCCTAAAAAACGATGGATAGTTGCAAAATAGAATTATGAGTATCTTAAGATGGCCTAGACATTCATGTTGAGTATGCCACCAAAGCCTGATCTGGCTAGATAACAAGCTCATTGTCCCGTTCCTTCTCACGGTGCCTTTCTGTTCCCTTGGTTCTACACACGTGCGGTGGACTTGTTTCTTCCGGGGTGTCGTTGTCCGTCCGTACCTGATGTACCTTCACCGCTTGGCCGCTCGTCTATTGACAAAGCCTTATTAACTATAGTGAAATGCAAGAGTCTCGTCACCATGGTGAGATGGAGCACTCTGGTGGTGGTGTAGGGAAGCGCTTAGTATCGTTGCAATAATTGTAGACCGAGAGGTTACTGCTCTTTTGCAACCACATATAGGACTTTTGTTGTTCAGGGGATAGTGTCCACGCCTTAGCTACATTTTAAATATATAATTTTATGTAAAACTCTAGAAATTATGCATTTAAAATGTAATTTTTACACCTGAAAATAAACATTGACACATATTTGTCATGTACATTATGTTACAAAAAAATATCATTATTAGAAAACATGTTAAAGAATGATTTAATTAATATATATAAGTATATTCAAAACATCAATGAGTATTTATTAATGCCTTTTAAGTTTTAATTTAAAACATTACATTACATTGTCTTATTGGCTTTTCTTTTATTAATTTGTCAAATAGGCTAGCCTTAAATCTATATCAATTTATATAAATTATATAAGCATGCATTCTTAATAAGCTGGTGTTATTACTTCTTAACCATTTACCACACGTAAAAAATCATATATTTACATTTTGTTCTTATATTTTAATCGTGCCATCTTAGACTTAATCATTTTATTTTTAAATCATATATTCAATAATTAAATTTAAATATTATATTAAATATATTACATTATATATATTATATTATATGCTACATTATTGAGTTTAAATCAAATTTATAAAATTTTAATTATTTCAATTATAATTTGAAAATCAATAGAGATTTTCATTATCAAACCAAATCCCATTGTAGATTTAAAGATTAACATAAAAAGTATTAAAAAAAAATTAAACTTGATATTAATAATCATATTATTAATAAATTTGTTACTCTTTCTTCTTGTAATGTAATTTTTATAATGTGATTATTTTTATTATTCTTAATCTCTACTACTAATATCATATTTATAAATCACTAAGACATATTTGACCTACATAATATAAAGATTCTTTAGGAATACATAAATATTTATTATATTTAAATTTAAAATTATTTAATAATTAAATAAATTATGGACTCCACCCTATTATTATTCATGGTATTTTGCCCTAGGACATTTACACAAACGAAAACACAATTTAAAATATGTGTGTGATCATAAGCAAGTGATACACATTACACTCTCTTTCTTATGTTTTATGAGTAAATATTAAAGAAAATGGGTTTGAAATACTTACGAGTTAATAATAATATATTTTATTCATATACATGTGCATGCTTAAAGAAAATAAAACATTTTCTTATATGAGAGTCCTTTTAACTATTAAATAAATTATTTATATTACATTGTTTAAGTTTTTTTTATATAAATTTACATCCAAAGGTATGTCCTTCTCAAATTTAGGACATAATTTGTTCCAATTTGTATTAATTTATATTTAATTAGATTTAATTTATATTTAATATAAAAGTTCTATAAATATTTTAGACATGACTCATATTTATATGATGAGGTGTCTTTAAAATTTATTTCAAAATAAAATAAAACATGTACCGCTTATATACCAAAACTTAAAAACCGATATATACATTCCCATGTATATGTCTCATAATTTGTAAGTTTTGTTTCACATTTAATTGTTAAACAACAAATATTGTACTAGGTGAAAACTCTAACAAGATTCATTATTAAAATGATTCTAAATAAATTATACAAACTAAGTTAAAAAATAAGTTTCCAAAATTGATTTGTGTTGACCTTTCCATATACTATACATACTTGGTGCAGTCTTTTAGAATAAGTTTTGGGTTTTACTATGAGATGACACCAAAGTTGAGTATAAATAATCATGTGTGTACACTAGTCATTTGTATGTATGCATGGTTGACGCGTAAAGAGAATGGAAGAAAATTATGTTACAATATTGGGGTCATTTACACTACAGATTTTTTTACTAAAAGATATTTAAATACGCCAAGATTTAGTATCACAAAGTGATAATGACTCATCATTGTAAAATGTTTGATTTATATTTTTATATAGAACTTAATATATTGGAGATTTTAATCTCTATAATAATAATAATATCTTACTGTTGTAATAAGCCACTATATATGCTAAACACCTGGGGTCTAAAATATGTTATATCCAACTAAAGAAATATATATTCATATAGTTGAAATCCCAAAATTAATATATATATATATATATAATCATATTTACATGTATATAATCTTAAGGTTTATTAAATAAAGATGAATAAGAATAATGTCACATTTATATATATAATATATACATACATACAAGAGAGCTTGAAAGAGATATTGTTTCAAATCCAATAACTTAATACAATCAATCAAATTTGGTAGTTAGCTCTCTTTTTACCATTTCAGCAGTGCTTTGGATGTCCTTGGGGTGTCCATGACTCTCTTGCCAACCATCTATCACATTGTTCTTCAATACACCTCCTCTTAAGTTTGAAGTAAGACTAAATCAGCTTAGCAAATGCAACATCTAGTACCTCTGCACTTGGTTGTAATCTGCAGATGCAGTGTGATGGGCCGTTGCACTATATGTAAGTTCATTGTAGTATGGTTCTAACACAAAAATCAAGGCTTGTAATGAACAGAGCATCTGGAGGACTGTGGAGTCTCTTGGTTTCACTATGGCCCAGACCATGTATTTATAATGCTTAAGCAAACCATTCCATTCTTATACAAGTTAGGGTAAATCTAACTATTCCGCCACCTGTTGTTAGAAAATGGAGTTGTGGAGGATTTGTAAGATAGTTCTTGCCTAAAAGTATATCGAATAGGAATATATCATTCTCATAAGGTGTATAGTGGGGACCAATGATCAAAGCCCTCAGCAAGTCCATTCTATCTTCATCAAATTTGATATGTATGAAAGATGTATACTCTAAAGACAAGCTATCAATCAGTGCTGCAATTTCCTTTCATATACTCCTCATTCGCCTATTATCGTTGACAAACTTAAGTAACCTGAAGTAGTGGTTGTCTAACTTGGCTTGGTTGAACTGCATAAACTTGAGTGATTTCACATATATGACTTTCATGTCTTCTACAATTTCTGTAGTAGTACCGCGCTAAGTCACTGCATGCGTTGGGAGAACTCCAGAAAACCTCTCATTGAAAAACTCATTAGCATCCACAAACCATGGGTGCCAAGCAAATATTACAATCAAGCTTCTCAAAGACATTGACACCGGTTCATCACTTTGCAGTTGTTTACTATTGAAAATGAAGAGCACATGGCTGTAGAGTTTCTGAAATAAACAATCCTTATGCAACCAAAGTCGCTGGTGTCATCCACACTACAAAGAAGTGGAAAAAGTTCCAACTTTGTTGAGAACTAGTCCAGGAGATTGAAGACTTCATTGTAGACATATGGATGGTTTGATATCTCTAGAATAGAATCATTCTCCATGAACTTGCACAAACATTTAGGAGAGGGGAATGCACACATAAGAAGAAAGTGAAAGCATAATAAGAGCTGTTTAGAGTAACAAACAAACTCTTGTGAAAGCCTATTCAGCTTACTTGGTTTTGCATCCTTACTGTCATCTTTCTTCATCATCTTCCTGAAGAAGGAAAAACACTTAGGAGCAACAAACTCTATACAGCAAATGTCGATCTCAGGCTTGATGTCTTTGTGTTTACTAGCTATAAGGTCTTCAAACACATGTTGTAATACATGTATCCTGTATGACATGTCATTTAGTCCCTTGTTCCAGTTCTTTGTTCTAAGCAACTGGTTGTCTAGGTAATTCACAATTGAAAACACTGCAATACTGCACATGTCTTGCATGTTAAGGAACCCATTGCAGTCTCATACAGGGCAGCTAACACCAAAGAAATTTTGTTGTACCTTGCACCTTGACTATGCACACTCTACAAAGCACATGCCTGCAACTCTGTAATGGGTACAATGTTTCACCTTCTCTTTCACAATTATAACACTTATCCATGGATATGAAGGACAAGATCAATTTCTCAATAGTTCTAAACCCTTTTGATCGTTGTCCTAGCCGTGGTTACCACAATGTCTATTTAACCCTAGGAAAATATATTGAGGCAATTTTCATATTTTCCACCTTTCATTTTCCCTTCAAATCAATCCATGCCATGTTTTTTAATTGCTTATGTATATATAACTATAAGTTGTTGTATTAAATACACACACGCACACGCACGCTTCATGACTATGCATGTGGGGTTCCATTTAAACCTAGGAAAATATATTAGGGCAATTTTCATATTTTCCACCTTTCAATTTCCCTTGAAATCAATCCATGCCATATTTTTGATTTGCTTATGTGTTGTTGTGCCACTGCATAGTGTGGAATTTGTACGTGTCCCTGTATTAGTACTAGTGCCGCTCCAGGAGAACCTCCCAAATGGAAGGAGAAATTCAACATAACATGGGGCACTATCACGTATTCACATTCCCTAAGGGAGAATTGCTCGTTGTCCTTGGACAAAGTTTCAGGTATTTTCTTAACACTTCTTTTGTTCTCTACCCCCCTCTTTCTCCCTCTCTCTATCTCTCTATATAGGTACTGGCTTTAGATCTTATGATAGATATGTGCATGGTTATATATCTGCAAACATCAAGCTTGTGCCTAAAGTTTCAGCGGGGGTGGCAACCACATTCTATGTAATTAAGTTCAACTTCTCTATAGGTGTTGTGTTTCTAATACTATAATTACATGTCTTTTAGATTCACTCGGATATTGAGAATGTTTTGGATCACCAAGATGAGCTAGATTTTAAGTTCATGGGCAATTGCAATGGCCAACTGTTAGGATCATATTTAGTCATTTAGGCATTTGTAGTTGTGTTTCTTTCCATGGGGCATATATAACAAGAAAAATACCAAAAAAGTATATACTGTGAAAATACAAGAGTCAGATGAGAACACAGGATTATGAGTTACCACTATGATATGGAATCTTAGATGGAATATGCATCAATAAGGTCTATATCTTAGATGGAATATGCATCAATAAGGTCTAACGGAATACGGCTTATGCAGAAGTTATCATAACGGCAATGAAGAAGTTATATAACTAATCGTATAAGGTTAAGAAAAAGTTACAATAATTGCTAGTACTAAATCGGGAGTACGGTTATAAATAGACTAGAATAGGATTAGGAAGGGATCTTGAGTATATTAATTATTGTACTATGTGCCTTGTGTGTTGTGTGGACATCTCTCACTTTGTCTTATTGCTTGTTTCTCTACTTCCTAGTATACTTTTCTCTTCTTGCTATTACGACATGATCTGCAGTACTAATACCTGCTATATACCTTACCATCCTTACTCTATTCTGACCTTATGAAATCTAATCTTTATCTTTATCTTATTACGTATTCTCCTTATTTCGTTCATTCTTTATCACGGATTGATGATGGTGACCACAAATACTTTTTTAGACTTAGAAATTTTTTATCTCAACATTATGGCAACCACAAAGGCATGGTTGTATTAGCAAGTAACTAACGAAGTGTATGTAGGAATGTATTAGTATGGGTAAGCCAATACCTAAGGAAGTGCTAGAGTTTGAAGAGAAATTACAATAAAAGAAGAAATTCAAGGCTTTCAGCAAACTCTGTGTCATAGTTTTTATTATGACTCCTCTTTTTTGGATGTTCATTATTACTTACTATATTATGTTGATGGACCCTAAATGTTGTAGGAAACAAGCCTGTTTAGTGTACTTGGGTATCTAATGATGGTCTAGCCAGGTGTTAATAGGTATTTATAAGAAACTCTAGGCGAAGCTAGAACTTACCTTTTAGAAAACTCTCCCCAATTTTGACATAATGTAGATGAGTTCGACATGGTAAATAGGGTTAGGAACACCCCTAGGGTTACCCTAACCCATGCCCTAGGGTCTAGGGGTAGCAATTAAGCTCATCTAGCTAACTAAGGGATTGGCATTCTGTGCCAGCCCACTTACACATATAGGAAACGAGTGGGGAGGACTTTGTCACATAAATAATGTAGGATATAACCCTCTGTTGTGCTGCCTCAAAAAATAGGAGTATGTTCCACCTTCAGGGTAGCATACCCTTAACATTGGTGAATCCATGCTTGGGAGGTCTTATCAGACTGCACGTTTCAAGGGTTAAAGGTTGAGGCTTGTTTTTAGCCTCCTCCTCCACGTCAAGTTAAGAGTAGCACTCACGGCTAAGCAAGGCACATATGTGTCCTTGTTCAACTGTGGGCGTGGGATCTTGGTTAAAAGGTTTTCTTTACCGAATTCCCGAGGGATCACAAAGGGGTTCTAGAGTTGGCATTTTGAGAGCCACATTTGTGGCACTTGGTTCAACCCTTTGAATCTAAGGGGTTATGGCATGATAGCCCACATCTTAAGAAACACTGTTATATAAAGATGTGACACTAGGTTAGATGGCACATGGTATAATGCCTGAGGCATGCTCTTTAGAGTTGTCTCATGTGTTCAATGCTGAAGGGTTGAATACTCTAGCAAGCAGGCATGCTTGTGCTCACATTAAGGTGCTAAACTCGCTCAAGGAAGGTTAGGTCTCCTAACTAGATGTGTTATTATTACACTTGATTAAGGGGGCCTTTTTTTGGTTGAACAACTAAGCTCATTAGCAGAGCCCATTCGTGACGCACTCGTAAGATCGTGTACTTAGAATTATCCAAACCTAGCCTTGAGGAGTTTGCTTGGTAGAATACTCGTGTTTGTCTACGACGCACACTCATGTCCTCACTAAGTACTAGTCCTAGGACTAAGGTATGAATTGACAACTTAAACCTTTAGGGGTTAATCGTGGGTCAAGGTACCCCTTGTAGCTCTAAAGGGGTTGTACGAATGAGGGTGATTTCTCAAGGGATAAGTGATGATGCCTTAACTTTGTTCGGGGTATGTGTGGGACACATCTCCTTGGTGGGTTAGGGCATGAACCTATCTTCTCTTGAGGCAGGATCCTAAAGTCTATTTGGGTTTGGAGGGTAGTCACTCTAGGGGACTTAGGGTAGGACCTTAAGTCTCATCCCTATCTTGACATCTAGGTTAAACTGTCTTAAAAGACTTAGCATTACTCACACAAGGTGTTAACGCTGGATGGTCACTTGGCAGCCACGTGTTGCCACGTGTTAGCCCTTCGGGTTAAAACTCTAACACTCCAGAGCAAGTACTTAATCCGATCAGTTCAATTATCATAGAGATGAAAGAATGCTCAACAAAGGATTCATGAGAATGGATCTGTCGCTTTCAGTAATAAGTGAATGGATGATTATCGACAGATTCTTATAGAACATCAATGGTAGGAAGAGATAAGATAGTGACAACAACGAGAATGCGAGGAGTGATACTTACAACGACAAGCCATAATATAGACCTGAAAGAGATTGGAGGAACAAAGGCATAAGGAGCAGTTAGAAGCACGAGAAGTAGCGCAATGACAATTGCAGCATGACTAGTCAGATGAAGAGGAGGACGACAATGAGAGATACAAAAACAAAGAGATATGTGTATCGACATGACATTATTGGGATTTACTGACGATTGAGGCACCAAAGATGATGGGGACATTAACAATTATAGGGAAAGTAGTACCTTCTTCCTTTTGTGGCCTAGAGCATGAAGATACAAATTGACATATTTAGCAATTTGAGAAGGTGTGCGAGGTCAATGAAATTATGGATGAGCACGAGAAACTATGAATATTTGTTTACATTTAAGAGAGATGCCAGTGATTGGTATTACGAGAATGCTATAATAATTGATAAGTACAAAACACTGCTCATGTTATTTATAAATTACTATGTTTGGAAGTATCGCAAGCGAGATATAATAGTTCAGTTGCAGGAATGATGATAAGGACCTACAGAAGTAGTAGAGGATTACATGTGCAGATTCCAAAGGATATACAATCACTGTGAGATGGGTGATATTAGTGACAAATTAACAAGGAAGTGATACATCAACAGATTACACAAGAGTTTGCAGTTTTAAGTACGGTTAACAAGACCACACAACTTGTGAGAGGCTATAAAGGGGGTGAAACAAATTAAAATGTTGATACCACCACAATACATAGATGATGAGGAACGTGAGCCACGAAGGCTGAATAAGAGAAAGACCAAGGTACGAGCACAACCCAAAATAGTATTATGTACAACATGCAAGAATGAAGGACATAGTGCTTTGGAATGTAAGATATCGAAGTGTTAGTTGTGTGGAGGAGTATGACATGAAGCAAGACAGTGTTGAAGTACAGGATACAAACCACATCAAATGATTGGGCGCGATGAAGGCTACCCACCACCTAGATGGGACGCAACACGAAGTACAAACCCATTTGATTATCCACAAAGACCGTATAATAGAGATCAAAGGAATGAAAATGTTAGAAGATATCCTCGTGAACCAAAACCATACTACCGTCAAAACAACAATGAGGAGGTACTGTAGGGAGAACAACCTTTATTACTAGCACCAATGCAAGCAAGACCACCCTTATTACTGCCTCCACCAATGCTACGTGGTGGGAATCCTAATGTCACATGTTTCAGATGTGAGGAAAAGGGACATTATTCCACCGAATGTAATAGACTCAATAATGTCCAATGCTACACATGTGGAGAGATGGGACATTATTCACATGAATGCCCGAATCTTAAATATAACTTAGGAGTACCACCACCAAAACTGGCAACTCGAAGGGTTGAAGTCCAACAAGAAGATGATCAGGAGGACCCTAATCATGAATGCAAGTGGGAAGAAGATACGGAGTTACCTTCGATAGAAACATATGCAGTGACACATGCTAAGCGAGTCCGAATGGAGGCAAGTAAAGAAGAACAAGTATGCAAGAATTAGGGAAGAGAGAAAGCTACAGTACAAAAAGTGGTGGACCATATCCAGAAAATACAGCAAGAAGAGAAGAAAGATTCTATACCAAATGAAGTAACGAGCAATTTGTGAGATCCACATCAGAGATCGTATTGTGGCTGTTATATTGCAACAACCAGTGTAGTTAAATATAGGGGAGCTACTTACATTTGCTCTATTCTTACAAACACAGATAACTAACGTACTAGATGCGAGCCACACCCAATAAGCTACGAGTTGGATTGAGGTGAATACAACCAAAGTTCTTAGAGATGAAAAGTTTAGGAATGAGGAAAGTACCAATGATAACTGCATGTATCAACATAAATAACATCCAAAACATATTCATTGATGGCGGCTCAAGAGTCAACATTATCGAGGAAGAAGCTTGCAAGGAATTAGGACTAGGACCAATGGAGAATGCACCCTTCCTAGTACGAATGGCAGATTAGCAAAAAGTACGATCCATTGGCATTTGATATTGCAAGAATCAAATATAAGGTGTCCTTGGTCATATTGCAGATTAGACAAATGAATTGACCCTATTGGATTTTACTAGGTCAACCCTGGTTATGGGATGAAAAAGTACAATATGATTGGGAACACAATGAAATGATGTTATATAAGAACAATCAAGAAGCTGTTACTAAAACTCAACAAAAGGCACAAATTAAATGATCAACTCGACCCTTGGGAATGGAGGACTATGATTGGCATTATGGTTTGAATACGGAAGGGGAAAGTATTGTTTGACAGTAATCTAGAATTAGTTGAGATTGCACATGCCAACTTATATCAAATGACATCGGAAGATGAGACACACACTGTGATACAAAAGAGAGAACATTATGATTACACAGATGCACCACAGCAACATATGGAAGTACTTGGGTTAACCAACAAATTCAAACAACCCAAGCAGCAACAAATAGAATATGAAATGGAGAACGAGCAGTTATTAAGAACCAAACAACACTTGGAGATTATGAGCAATGAAAAGATAGAAGAAATATAAATTAAGATTAGGAATCATGGTATGAATTGTAGTGGATTTGGAGCCAAAGTATTGAATGAAAGTAATCAACATATTATGTTAGAATGCAGACGTATTTGCATGGAGTTATGAAGATTTAAAAGAAGTTCCAGCGACAATATTCACGAACTATTACCCCATGCCATACCTAAGAAACAATAAGTGTATCGGATGAATCTAACTTTTCTAGAAAAGTAAAGGAAGAAGTGGACAAGTTATTACAAGCGTCATATATCTGATTGAGAAAGCACAGTGGTTCTCGCCAATTGTAGTAGTGCCAAAGAAAAATGGGGAATTATGCATTAAATTTGTGTTAACTACAAGAAATTGAATGACGTAACAAAGCGGGATATGTATTCAATACCTTTTATTGAGGAGTTGTTGGACATGGTTGTGGGACATGATATGTACTCATTTCTAGATGGATTCTTGGGGTACAACCAAGTACAAGTAGAGGAAGTGGATCAACCAAAGACAACCTTCATCAATCCATGAGGAGCTTATGCATATTGCGTCATGCCTTTTGGGTTGTGCAACACACCATTCACCTTTTAGCGATTGGTTAGTGAAACATTCCAAGATTACCTAACGACATTTATGAAAGTATTCTTAAATATATGGGACGAAGGATGACCACATAGATTGTTTGACAAAGTGTTTTGAGAAATGTTGACAAAATAATATTGCATTGAACTCAGAAAAGTGTGTATTCTACAAAAAATTTTGGAGTACTACTTAGACATATTGTATGCAAGGGATAATGGTGGATCAAGATAAAATGAAGGTAATACAAATCATGGAAGCACCAATGAACGTGAGTGGAATACGGCAGCTGCTAGGCAAGATGAGATATCACTGATGATTTATCAAAAATTATGCGACAATAGCGAAGCCCCTAACCATGCTACTGACGAAAAGGACAGCCGTTCGCATGGAATTCGGAATGCGAGAAGAGTTTTCAGACATTGAAACTAGCTTTAACAAAGGTGCCTATTTTAGTTAGCCCAAACTAGACACAAGAATTTCATGTACAAGTGGACGCATCATATTACGCCATTGGATGTATATTGACCAGACCCAAGAAGATGGGAAGGATCAAATGTCAAAGTTTTAACTCGAAGGGTTAACACGTGGCAATACATAGCTGCAAGTGGCCATTTGGCATCATCACCTTATGTAAGCAACACTAAGTCTTTCCAAAACAATCTTAAGAGTTTGACTTAAATGTCTAAATAGGCATGAGACTTAGGGTTCTACCCTAAGTCCCTTAGAATGACTATCCCCCAAACCCCAAAGGACAACCTGAGTAGACTTTAGGACTCTACCCCAAGAGACCTAGATAGGCTCATGCTTTAATCTCATCAAGGAGATGTGTCTCACACATACCCTCATAACAAAGTTATCACTCACCCCTTAAGAAATCACCCTCATCCGAGAGTACAACCCTTATCTGTTGACAAGGAGTACGCTGAATCATGACTAACCCCTAAGGGTTTAAATGGCTAAGTCATACCCTAAAATTAGGGCTAATACTTAGTGAGGACATGAGTCTGCATCATAGGTGAACATGAGTGTTCTACTAAGCAACATTCCCTAAGTACATGACATTGCGAGTGGTTCATGAATGGGCTCTTGCTAACGAGCTTATGTTGTTCAACCCTTGAATCCCAAAGAGAAGACCCCCAATAGCACATCCAGTTAGGAGACTTAACCTCCCTTAAGTGAATGCCCAAGGCTTAGCATTCTAACGTGAGCACAAGCATGCATGCTTGCTAGAGTATCCAACCCTTCGGTGTTGAGCCCATGAGACAACCTCAAAGGGCGTGCTCGAATGTTGTATCATGTGCCATTTAGCCTAGTGTCATATCTCTATTGGGCAATGTTTCCCAAGATGTGGGATATCATGCCATAACCCCTTTAGATTTAAGAGTTACATTAGGTGCCACAAACGTGGCTCTCAAATGCTAACTCTAAAACCCCTATGTGAATCTTCATGAACTTAGTAAAAGAAACTTGCCAACCAAGATCCCACACCCACAATTGGACAAGGACATGAATGTGCCCTATTTAGTTATGAATGCTCTCTTAGCTTGATGTGGAGAAGGAGGTTGGAGACAAGCCTCAACCTCTGACCCTTGGAACATGTAATGTGATAAGACCTCCCAAGTATGGATTCACCAACATTAACGGTAGGCTACCCCAAAGGTGGGACATACCCTTATTGTCTGAAAGTTGAAGCGGCACAATAGAGGGTCATGCCTTAATGACACAAGTTAAAGCTTGCACCGATAGAAGAATAACGAACTCTGTCATGAACCCAGGAACTCTCCTACATATACCCTACCTTATTTATGTGACGAAGTCCCTTTTTCCTATTTGAGTAAGTGGGCTAGCATAGAATGCTAATCCCTTAGTTAACGAGATGAGCTTACCTTAAACCTAACTCCTACCCTAAACCCTATCTGATGGGAGGGGATTTTAGGGCGTGGGGTGAGGGCAACCCTAGGGCTAGGTCAACCCTAGGGGTGTTCCTAAACCTACTTAACATGCTGAAATCATTGCATTAACCGATAAACCTAATTGGGATGTCAAAAATGGGGGAGAGTTTTTTAAAATGTAAGTTCTAGCTTTGCCTAGAGTTTTCTGTAAATACCTAATAACACCCAAGTGCACTAAGTAGGCTTGTTCCCTACTACATCTAGGGTTCATCAATATAGTATAGTAGGTAACAACAATCAACATCCAAAGTAAAAAGAAGTCATAGTAAAAACTATGACACACTTTCTGCCTTTGAAAATGTCAACGTCCTCATTGATGTCCAACTCCAAGACTAGATAATGTTAGAGAAAATTAATCAAAACTAACATATCACTCTATGTGGAGTCAGCCTTTACATGATTTTTATTACTAAGTACTTCAGAACCGTTGTTCACTAAGTTATAAACTAAGTTGCCGGAGGCACCACCTGCAATATGAAGTCACTTGGAGACCTTTTGCATGTTGTTGAAGAAAAATAGAAAAGAAAGGTAAAACATGAGATGAAATTCATGACACAAAAGATACACTAACTAATTTTTATATTTCATCATAATAGCACATACAAAATAATGTCATTACACCTATTTATAAAGTAAGAAAAGAAAAGAAGAAACTAGAATCTTTCCTCTATATCCTATATCTATATGTCTTTAAACCCTTGAGCCTTGGTTTCTTATATACCCAAATAATATAAAGAATGCATGTAGGGTAGAGTAGGGGTGTAATAGAGGGTGTAAGATGGGGTTACATAAGAATAATGGTAGGGGGTTATAAAAGAAGGTGGGTTTGACTCATAAATGATGAAGGTTATGGAGGAAGGTTGACTTGACCCATAAATGGTGGGGGGTTATGGAAGAAGGTGACTTGACTTTGACTTGGGAGGGTGACAAGGAAGGTGCATGGAAGAAGACAAAGAAAATGTGCATGGTCAGAGTAAGCATTAACATAATAATGTTGACTAATTTGACCATGCAAGAAAAGACAAAGAAGGGGAATAATAAAGTGAAATAGAGACATATAAATACGAGCAGAAGACTAGTCCACTACATATGCACGTTGTAACTAAAGTGGGCATGATACGTGAAAATGGGAATATAAAATAAATTACTAATTAATACTTAAGTTTTAATTATTAATTAATCATTTAATTAATATGTAATTAAGCCTTAAATATTAATTAATTAATTAATTAATCCTTCAATAACCTTACTTAGTAAGGAATATTCCTAAAATATCTTAGAATATTCATATTATTCTAAAAATAGTTTACAATAATGAAGAAATACTATCAAACATAATTACAAATGAAATCATTTTCTTATCAACATGTTAATTTTTTATAAATACTTTCTTCCTATCATACAAAGAAATCTCCTCATTTTGTCTAAATCATCACTCTCCGGATTAATCAAATCATTTTGGTCAATATCTTGATGTTGTTGCCACCACTTAACACTCTCACGAATGCAATTGGGAGTTGCCATCCTTGTTAATACATAAGATGTGATAAGAGAAGGTCTGCATAAAGGCTCATCTAAAAACTGACGTTCCTTAAGAATAATATTATAAAGCGCCCGGTTGCTATCCTTCATTTTATAAAATTCAAATCACGAGAAAGAAAAGCTTCAGGAAATGTATGATACGGTGGATACTGCTCACAAAAATTTTCGAGATTCTTCTTTCTGAGGCACGTATCCAAGTAGTTCACTAGCTCATCCATGATATCGGTATCAGAATATGGATCGAAAGTGATTGGATGAATACAAGCAATGTTTTGGTTGAGCATAGCCTTCTGAGGAGAGTCGTCTACTACTAACATCTGTGCGTTCTTCATTATCCTTAAGCGACTGATCTCCCCATGAGTCCCAATTATTCTTTCATTCTTGAAGAAGTAATGGCTTGCTTTCCTTTCTTATATTGTGAAATTCGAGAGGTTTATAACATATTCGCTGGTCAAAAATCCAATCTTTACGAATCACCTCTTCTGCAACACTACAATGTTTCTTAAGCAAATTCAACAGCGGTGTTAAGTTATGAATCTGCATGCATGACCAAATCCCCACAAGCGCACCCATCTCCTTAAGCTTTTGAAAGAGACGATCCAACCCTGGACGAAAAATAATATCATATCGAAATTTACCATGACAAGGAATGAAATCTCCTTGTTTGATTTCTTTTTTCTATCCTCGGGCCTTTGTCGATGAAGCAGAACACCATTGACATCCAACAACACAATATGGCCATGAGTAACATGAGATAGCGTTGCCTCTTGAATACTTTGCAAATCACTTGTTTGCTCCCTTTCACATTTATCCGTTGCCACTATCTCGTTGCCTATCCCTTCATCATTTAATTGTACATCATCCTTACAAGATTCAGATATTGCATGCGCTGAAGAAATTGATTTCGGAACTGAAGCCAATAAAAATGATGATGAAAAAACTGAAGTGGCCCCCATGGTAACGATGTTTTGAGCTGCATTATTATCCATTTCCTGCATGAACTCTGTCATTCTGACATGTGGCACAAGAAATTGTCGCCAAACCCCTCTCTTACCTCATGCCAATGCTGAAAATCCATGTTCTCAATTGTTTCATTACATCTGCAAAATGATAATTAGCTGACCTTAAAATTATCAAGGTATATTATTTACCTTGTTAATGTGTGACCCATGTTTGAACTAAAAGCTTCATTAATCCTTGAGAATTTATTTTCTGTACAAATATAAAGAAATATACAAAAATGCCTTATGTTACACTCATTTACAACTATTCGTCACTCTAACAATTCATTAACAATTCTTCTTCGCTATTACCTTCTGAGTGAGGCGAAGAAGGTCTAAGCCGCTTGTGAGATGGTTCAAGATCTTCTGCATCTTCTATTGATGTTTCCATGGGTAATGGAGTGTGCGAATGTTCTGTACTCCTCGAGATAACTTCCGGTCTAATATCTGATTGAAGTTCGTCCTCAGACTCCGACATTGAACCAGATTTCTTCAGAGCTATCGCACTTATCTGGAGGGAACTTTCTCAAATACTCCTTTATGGATTCGTTGGGGTATCAGTTGAGACCTATCTATCCACTTGTTCAGGTCCTCAACCATGGTCTTATCCTTTTCAACGGCAAAACACATGTATGCCGAAGGTAACACTCCTTCAAGACGGACCCCCTAGTGCAGTAGTCAAAAACCCACGCATCACTGTGAGGACCCCTGATCAAGTTGACGATGCTCCGTGCCGCTTGACTTGTGATGTTTGGATAACGTACATTGCCGAATACGTCACTCACCTATCGGTGTATCGGATGGAGGTTCAGGGCCGTTGGAGTGCAAACAGATGCCTGGCCAGTCATTTGGAAGTTTGAAATTGTTTGGCGCATTCCTAACAACCAAGTGAACAACCGAATCAATGCACTTCGGATCAGCATCATTCATATAAAATCCTGTCCAACGATGTTTATTCCTCTTGGCAAAGGAGAAGGCAAAGTATCGGTGACATGAGCAAGAATCAAGAAATAAATACCTGAAAACGTAGATATCAGTCAAGAGTGCAAGTATGAATTCAATAATAAATACCTTCTTTGTGCTTGCACGGCTAAGTTTCTCCACCAATCCTCTAGTGTCCTGTCTGTCGAAGGATTTTTTGACACCCGCCGATCCATCACGAACAATTGAAACGGTTTCCTACAAGCAGTGATGGTACCCCATAAAGTCTCCGAATCAACAACAAACATCTGTAGGGCTTGTCGTGATTCGTAGCATCCTCCTTTATAAGGTTCAACTCGGTTCTCCGCTGCTGAAGGACTGCCATAAGAGAAGGCGTCATCCAATGTTCTCCTTTTTGGCGTTGGCGTGCAATAGATTCTTGCCCAGATCTTCCGATTGATTCACCCATTCGACAAGCATATCATCATTTGTCACATGCAAATATTTGCTGACCTCTTCGTATGTTGAAGCCGATCCAACCCAGTTTGTGGCAGTGTATTCCCAACCACTCCTTGAAGTGCCTGACCGTCTTCAACTCCATTGCCTTGAGATGAAAAGGAGAGGTGGGCTGCTGTTTAATCTGTAATTTGCCATCAATCACCAAATCAGCCAAGACTTCCATCTCCTCCATCGTTGTTCCATTTAAAGGCTTCAACCATGTGAGCTTGAAATCGTTGTCTACATCCTTTATAGATTGAACAGACTTAGCCTTCGGCGTCTTACTGGGTTTCTTTGCAGACTTCTCTGAGGGCTCCCTTCACTTGTCTGCTTCTTCTTCAGTGTTCCTTTTGCAAAGGATTCCATAATCCCCAACCATTTGGCAAAGATCCTATCCTCGGGACAAGAAATCAACATCATCAAAAGGATGTTTCCTTCCCGCCCACCTGGGCAAAATCAACTGCTACAATTTCTTCAACTCTCTGAGAAAAAAGACAGATTAATATACCGGCGAGATAAATCCCGCCCAAACAATTTGCTTACCCGGTATTCCGCAGATTGTGTATTCCCTGCGGTAGCTCTTTGTGGTCGCTGAAGAGATTCCCACACGGCTCGCGTGTGTTTGAACTTCTCCCATATTTTGCTGTTGTAGTGGTTGGTGTCTGCAGCGTCCCATTCCGCCGATAACTTATGGTACTGCTCGATTGTGAGATTCGGCTTCGCTAAAAACGCCGATCTTTTTGTCAGCTTCTCACGGGTATGCTCGGAAAGTTTTGTTGCCATCGTTCCTTTGTTGTGTTCGTCGAGAAGTCGTTGGGCTGCCGTTATTGTGTGCTGGCCACTAATGATGTAGTACTTGACTGATTTTCTATTCTCCGTCTGAACCTTCTCATTTGTTCGGTGTTGTGATCCACACTTTGTCAGCGCCTTTTTCTTTCTAGTATGCGCACAAAACAGCATTATGTGGAACGGTGTAAGAATTGTCGTCCTTCATCTTCTCCATGAGCTCAGCTACACGTTCCTGTTGAGTGGCCTGTAATTGAAGTTTGGGTTGACGCTGCAATACTTAACCCTACAGGTAAATCTATCATCCAACATCATTTCCTTGTGGCTTATTGCAGCATGGATGCCACAGGTGCAGCTGACAAAACGACTAATGATTTTCTTTTACGATCCGAATCAACATGTGTGATCCCCGATTGATGCTGTTCTAGTGTTCTCGGCACACTCTTCCAGCTCCCAAATTTCTAAGCAAATTGAACGTGATCTGTAAGAACCTGAGACCAAGCCACCCTCTCAATCTCCTTATGATGTCGCTGTGTTCTTCTTCAATGTGAAGAGGGACGATTGCTCCACTTGCTGATTTTCTGTATTGTGAAGCAATATCTCCTGACAATACACCTACTCGATGAGTCTGAAGATCTTCGAAGTAGACATCCAGATGGATCCCCTCCATAGATGGGCTTTCGTTGAGTTGAAGAAGAACTCCAAGGTCAACATCATTAGTGAACACGTGAACGTCATTATCCACAAGTCGACAAAACCACCCGAAATTAATGTTGTAACTGGCGACCTCTGGATCCGAGAACGTGACATTGGATGGAACAAGGCATATGTGTCGAGCATCGTCAATCTGGGTTCACAGCTGCTTTCGGATGCTTGACTAGCACACCCACTTTCCATTGTTTTGCTTGTCCATGCGATGTGACAGAGGTTAGTTTGACAGCAACCATGGTTGTTCCAATGCGCTTCCCGTTTAGTTTGAAATATGGCCAAGTTGATTCCAGAATCCCCCTGCCCATCTCTTCTCCTGCTTCGTCTTTAATGTCACCTCAATTCCACATCTGAATACAAAAATGATTAGTTCAAGCACATATCCGAGTATAACAGATTTTATTTTAATTCTTACCCAGAATTTGACGACGACTCCATACTAATGACTCGATCTCCTTGTTTAATAAATCGTCCTTCTGCAAAATAATACACTATGAATACAAATCATATAAAAACGCACACACACTTGTATAAACCCGAATATACAAAAATAATACACAGAGAGAAGAGTAGACAGAATTAACTGTCCAAAGCTCACCTTTGTGCTAGTTCAAAGGAAAGAAAACATTTCGTTTTAGAACTATGGGCTCAATTTCATTGTGATCTTCATCTTCATCTTCTATTGGGTTTACATCATCACTTGGCTTCTCAAGTTTCGATATCCACGTTCACCTTCAACAATTCGCCACCAAGTCTTAGCTTCTTCTTTAAGAAATTGCTTGGCACATGCACACAAATGTGAGCTCTGGACAGTTTTACATAGATTCCTAGCTTTTACTCGAAATATTATGATAAGATGATAAAAGTAAATAAAATGAGATATGCAACTTATATATACTAATACACATATATATTCACATGGAAGGTGCGGCGGGATTAATCTCGCCACCCCTTCAATGCCTCCTAAAAGAGTGGGCGGGATTAATCTCGCCACCTTTCTGGAGGCCTTGAACGGGAGTGCGGAATTAATCTTGCCACCCTTCTCGGTCTCAGAGAGAACTGGGCCAGGATTTATTTGGCACCACACCCCTTTAGTGACTCCAGAAAGGAGGCGGGATTAATCTCGCCCACCATTAAGGGATGGTTAAATGAATTTCCCCACCCTTCCTCGTTCTCTCCATTGGTATATTGTAAACCTTCTACGTCTCAGACAGAAACGTTTGGGATTGGTCCGACTCACCAATGGAGAAAAAAGCGAAGGGTGACTGGATTCATTCCTCCAACAGGCATTGAAGGCTCGGCGGGATTAATCCCGCCGCCCAGGGCTTTCACTCGGTTCCTATGCGGCAGGATTAATCCCGCCGGACGCCAATTCCTTGCTCGAAATCGGGCAGGATTAATCCCGCTGCCTATGGCCCGAGTGAAGGGCCGGGGCGGCGGGATTAATCCCGCCGGATTCCGCACAGGGCGGCGGGATTAATCCGCCTGATTCCGCGCAGGGCATGCGTAGGCGGTGGGATTAATCCTGCTGCCCAGGCCCTTCACTCGGGCCTTAGTCGGCGGGATTAATCCCGCCGGACGCCAATGCCCTGTGCGGAATTCGGCGGGATTAATCCCGCTGCCCAGGCCCTTCAGGCAGGCCAATAGCGGTGAGATAAATCCTGCCTGATTTCGCGCATGGCATGCGTAGGCGGCGGGATTAATCCCGCCGCTCATGAGAATAACGAATGAGCGGCGGGATTAATCCCGCCGCTACACATACACACACACAGATATATATATGTATATGTGTGTGTAGGAGAGTGCGTGTGTGTGCTAGAGATAGTCAAATCAGATAAAATTATACAGATACACACACACACACATATATATGTATATGTATATGTAATACGTGTGTGTGTGCGAGAGATAGATAAATAAATAAAATTATACAGATACTGGTACAGGTATATATATATATATGTGTATATATATCGTGTGTATGCGTGTGTGAAACAAATAAAATCATACAGATAAACACACACACACACACATATATATACAGGAGTGTGCGTGTGTGTGCGAGAGATACAATTAACAAATCAATAAAATTATACAGATACACACACAACACATATATATAAATAAATAAATAGAATATATATATATATATATATCTGTGTGTGTATATGTATACGAGTGTGCGTGTGTGTGCAAGAGATAGAGATCTATAGAGAAGAGAGAGAGAGGATATATATATATATATATATATCTGTGTGTATATATGTATACGAGTGTGCGTGTGTGTGCGAGAGATATAGATCTAAATTATATTATTAAGATACACACACATATAAATATATATGTGAATAAAAATAAATAAATATCACAAATAAACGCAGAGGAGTGTGCGTGTGAGAGAGAGAGAGAGATCTCACCTGTGTGAGAGAGAAGGAGATTTCGCCGCCGCCGCCTTACAAACCCTAGGAATATACCAAAACCCTAGGAATATACCAAAACCCTAAGAGGAATAGAATATATATTAACCCTAATCGAATATTCCTTTTAAGAATATACTTAAACCCTAAAAAGAATAAACTATAGATTCGCCTAAACGAATATTCTTTCATTATATTATCAGCGTGTGCGTGTGCGTGGGTGTATCACATACACCCTAAGAATAAATATCATGCAAGGGTTTAACACGTGTGTGTCCATAAGAGTGTTAAAGTTTCACATGCAGCGATACATATATACACACATAGTATTATACACATAGACATACATACATATTAGTATATATTAATATTAGAGAGACAGAGTACAGGATCATGTATGGTGTGTATGTATGAGAGAAGAGTGACAATACATATTATGGATCATGCATGGTGTGTATGTTTGAGAAAAGAGAGACAGTACATATTTACATGGATCATGCATGGTGTGTATGTTTGAGAAAAGAGAGACAGTACATATTTACATGGATCATGCATGGTGTGTATGTATGAGAGAAGAGTGAGAGTGTTAACAAATTAAATTCATATACATTGGATATATTAGTACACACATATACATACACACGTGTATACACATAGACATACATACATATTACATGTGTAAATTCAATGTAGGGTTTAGGGTTAGGATGGATCATGCATGGTGTTTATGTATGAGAGGAGTGAGTGTTATACACAGATATACATTATACATATTACATAATATTGTAACATCAGTACATATTATGGATCATGCATGGTGTGTATGTATGAGAGAAGAGACAGGCTACATATTATGGATCATGATCATGCATGTGTGTATGTATGAGAGAAGGGATTATGCATGGTGACACTGTGTATGTATGAGAGAAGAGATAGAGTGTTAACAAATGAAAATCGTACACATTGCATATATTATATTAGTACACATATATACATACACACGTGTATACACACAGACATACATATATATTACATGTGTAAATTCAATGTGTTACATACACACACACTGAGTACATATAGATCATACATGCGTTGAACATGATGTTTTTCAATAAAGAAGCAACATATAATTTCTCAAGTTTGGTTTAGGGCAATGTGCATGTGTGTGCATATGTGTCTCTGTAAGTGCTTCTAATGCGTGTGCACATGTATATATAAATTTATGATTGTGTTTATATATAATATGTGCAAAAAAAACATCGAATAATTAAGAAAATAATATTAATATACACACTATGAACATATTTTAAATTATACATAATAATATATGATTTTATCTAATATATAGCCATATATAGTTTTAATAATATATATTAATTTAAATTGATAATAAGGTTTAACACTAGAATATTCTTGAAATAATAACAAATTAATTGAGAAAATCCCATTAATATATACAAATGTAGAATAATTACTGAGATAATTAAAATAAGACTAATTTAATTATGATAATAGTTTAATATTGGAATATTCTTTGAATATTAAGAAAATAACAAAGAATATCCCATTAATAGTAGGAAATGTAAATTAATTACTCGAGTAATTAAGAAAATAATAATAATAAACAGACTATGAATATATTTTAAATGATACATAATAATATATCAATTTATTTATTGTATTAGTGTATATATATATATAATAAAACTTAATAATATATACTTGAATATTAAGAATGTAGAATAATTACAAAAATTTCGTAATATTAAACAGCTTGAAGCACTTGAATGACATTAAATGCAATTTTAAAACACTCATTGGAATTGGAGAGTATATATGTCAGACTGTCGGTTATTTGTTTCAACTCATCTTAAATTTTCTTTTCTGTTATTTCAAAAATTTTGAATTTCTGACATAAGTATTATCAGTCTGACATGTAAATTTGAAAATACATTTAATTTCCCACTCAAATTCAGATCTGGTTCTTTCTCCGGCAAGGGTTTCTTCATTTTCACTCTTCAGATTTTCTTTTTTTCTTCTTAGTGATCAGCTCAGGAGCGACATTAAATTGGGTGCGCTATTGTTTATAGGAAAGCACGGCGCCTTCAGTGCTGTTTACAAGTAAGTATTATAAACAAATTTAGATATATTTATAAAGATTCACTCTCTTACATTCTCTCTTTAAATTTTAGAATTTAGGGATTTAGAATGCATTAGGATTACAATATATTCTGTTAGGGATTTATCCCGTTTAAATATACTTTTAACTTAGTATTCTCGGTTAGCCGGGCGGCGGGATTAATCCGGCCATTTTTTTTCGCCTCTTTGAAGAGGTGGCGGGATTAATCCCGCCACCATCTCTTTCATAGCTATGGCAGAATTAGTTCGGGCAATGCTTCTCCGCCTCTTAAAAAGAGCGGCGAGATTAATCCCGCCGATAACTCTCTCAACTGATAATGATTTACTTGAATTTATTAGAAAGAGTTGTCGGCGGGATTAATCTCGCCAACCATTTTAAGGCAGAGAAGGGGTGGCGGGATTAATCTCGCCACTACTTCCCTGTTTTAAATATTTGTGGGCAGAATTCATCCCGAATCTCTTTGAAATCATAGTTTCGGAGAGAGTTGTGGGCGGGATTAATCCCGCCGCTTATTCCCTATCGTCAGAGTTGTGGGCGGGATTAATCCCGCCGCTATTCCCTCGTCAGTTGTGGGCGGGATTAATCCCGCCGCCTATTTCCTTCGGAGGTTTGGGCGGGATTAATCCCGCCCTCTCCATCGAGGAATTTGCGGCGGGATTAATCCCGCCGACTCTCACAGACGAGGAGCCCGCGGCGGGATTAATCCCGCCGGTACTTCCTAGTCGGAGGGCCCGGCGGGATTAATCCCGCCACTACTTCCTCGTCGGAGGGAGCCCGGCGGGATTAATCCCGCCACTACTTCCTCGTCGAGGGAGCCCGCGGCGAGATTAATCCCGCCGCCTTCTCTCCACGGGAAGTATCGGCGGGGGATTAATCCCGCCGACTCTCTCCGATGGGGTAGAGTCAGCGGCGGGATTAATCCCGCCGACTCACTCTGAAGGGGTAGAGTCTGCGGCGGGATTAATCCCGCCCATCAGTTATATTAATAAAGCATGAGATATTATTTTTATATATAATTATGTATTATTGCACATGCATATTATTAAGCAACTGCAGTTATGATTTCTTACAAATATTGCATAAACAGATATCATAAATAACACAATTATTTATGTGTAGGACAATATGTATAATACTGGAGATAAAGTATGTCTTCTTCGGAACAACGAGATAGTTGGCACTGGAACTGTGGAAGTTCGAGATGATAATGCATCATGTCACAATATTGCCCAAGGATCTTGTGTGTACGTATGGGTGAACACCATTTTCAAGCATGTTGAGGTTCCTGGAATGGAATTTGAGGAGGGTTCTCCTGTATTGTGGAATTTGGATGAAGTCAAGGCTGACACAGAATATACAGAGTCACAAACAAACAGTAGCACGAGTTTTCCAGATGATGGCTTGCCTGCTGTGATGGATGAGGTGATTCTCTTTCTTCATGAGATTGAGGTTGGGAGAGGCATCATCACAGCTATAAATCCAATGGAAGCAGTGTCAGAAGAGAAACTAGGGTCCGACTTCGTGGGTGTAGTTGTGACAGAGGTTTCACCTAATGGCACTTTGCATCCTGGATCCCTCTGAGGTGGCAACATCTGAATTAAGACGGCAAGATGGTTCAACATATTCTGGGTTGGATTTCAATAATAACAACCCGGAAGAACAACTCATATTTGAAGAGGTTCCTTGCATTGGTCCTATTGAAAAAAGGCGATTCATGGGTTGCAGATCTTCCCCTACATGTTTCAGCAAGAGGATGAAGATGGATCCTACATCTTCCGAAAGTGTTACGAGCATTTCCACGATTGACTGCTGCAAGAAGAAGTGTTGTCAGATGGCAGACCGGAATGAAATTACCCAATGTAGACATGTCTTTCGTACGCTCACCCAAAAGCAAAGGCATGAGTTTGTATATGCTGCACTAACTGGGTGTATTGATGGAATGGCTTCGGACACAGGTTATCAGAGTACATCCATGGTATTTAATAAGGTGGCCATCTGCTTCAAAGCTTGGTACAGTATATATGGGATCCCAAAGACCACGTTCTACCGTCGGAGGGATGAGTGGTTAGATGGAGCGCGAACCTCAGTACATGGGAACACTGGCTTGGTCAAAACCCGCTCTCACATTATGGCAGCCATAGAGATACTCAAGGCTTTTGTGGAAGCAAATGCAGACAGGATGCCTCACAAATGCCGAACCACAAATGCAGGGGTCAGGGAAAATCTCAAGGTTTTGCCTTCGATCTACACTCAATTGAAGCTGTGTGAACATGTGAACAAGTGCCTCAGCTTGATGGGGCTGCAAGCAATCTGCACTGGTACCTTCAACAACATATGGAATACTCATTTTAAGGATGTGGAGATTGCAAAACACTCTAGCTTTTCCAAGTGTGACACTTGTACATCATTGAAGGCTGCAGAGGCTTGTGCAAAAACCTTGGTGGAGATCACTGCCATTCAAAAGAAGATGGAGGCCCACATGATTGCGCAACAAACTTGCCGGTCTCAGTACTATGCACACCGCATGCTTTCTGTGTCACACCCATCAGAGTACCTGTGCTTGATCCATGACAAAGATGGATCATTCAAAGACCAGCATTCCAAAGCTCGTTGCAACACCAAAGTGCCTTGGAAATGTCATGAAACTTCCGATTTCATTGACAGGTGTGCTAACACATGGACACGGTTGTGAATCATATGGACACTTTTCACTTCCACATTGGTCTAGCGACTCCAATTTCACTATTGGGTCGTTGGCCATGTGTTTCAGAAACCTTGAAGCCCACTCACAGACAAGTCCTATCGGTGATCTCAAAGTGAAGAAACAACACCTTCAACCTTTACATAATGCTCTCATGAACACGTCTGCACTTGAGGCTACTTGGGAATATGAGAGGCATTGTCAGCAGCCTACACAAAAAAACAGATGGCCCTGTTGAGAGTTCAGGTTCAGTGGAGGGATCTAGCTCAAATAGTGTACATGTGTCCTCAACATCAAATAAGCTTCCTCGTCATTTGCTTTTACAGATGGATAATTGTGCAGGCGAGAACAAAAATAGGTAAATCATTTTACTTAAGGGTTTCTCAAGCTCATACTTACTTTTATTTTCTAGATATGTGCTAGCATACTTGTCAATGCTTGTTGCCAAAGGTGTGTTTGAAACAATCACGCTCAGTTTTCTTATGGTTGGTCACACTCATGAAGATATTGATGCGTTCTTCAGCAAGGTCTCCAACTCTACAAAAAGGACAAGTGCACTTACCTTACCGCATATGATGAATCTTTTTGAAAATTGCATCTCCAAAAAAAGTTGTGCTTTGCTTGTGACTGAGGTGCCAGACTTCAAAAAATTTCTCAAGGAGTATATAAAAGAGGGGAGTGATTCTTTAGTTGGTCACCTTGTGCCGCTACAATTCTTTTTCTCCATACGAGATGGTATACCTATTATGCAGTACAAGTTACGGCCATCAGAGCAGGAGTGGTTACCGAAAGAGGGGTTAATGCTCTTCAAAAGTGGAGAGAATGGAAAGCCACTTCTCCCAGAAGGACAACCAGACCCTATTCCATTGAGTGCCCAGCTCAAGGAACAAGAGGTTATTATTGATGGCATCAAAAAATATGTGGCATGGGTTCAAAAATCGATGCCAAAGAATTCTGATAAGGCAACTGGTTACTCAGAACTATATAAGCATGTGGTTGACTATTGGGAGACTGTTGTTCGAGAGTTGGAAGGGCCTACTGTCACAAGTACAGAATTGCAACACCCTTTTTGGCCTAAAACAAGGTGGCGAGAGGAGATTGAAATGACATCACTGAGCACAGACGACATAGAAGCCAGTAGTGATGTGGAAGTGCAAACCCCACACTTTGTTGGACAAAGGAACCAAAAACCTAAAGCATACTTTGATTGCTGCCAGGATCTTCAAAAACTAATGATGGTTCTCATTACTCCAGATGCGTCATATAATCAGCCTATTTGGATGGGTCAAATTATCGACACACCTGAAGTAATCACAAAAAATAGTATTGTTAAGGTTGCATGGTTCAAACCACAAAAAAGGCGACACGAGAAGGAGAGCGAAAGATATAATGGATGCCTAGAGAAAACATGGTCTCCCAATCAAAAAGACCCAGCATGTTTTATAAATGTTAAATCCATTCGATATGGGTGGATGTCAAGAAGCGTTGATAAAGTCACGATTAACAAAACTGCAAGGGAATGTATGTTTTCTGAAGCTTAAAGCAATTACAAAATTATAAAATATCATATATTTAATATTCATAATTATTATAAACTCTTTAATAATAGTACCAAATTGTTTACTTAACTATATAAATTTAAAAAATGATATGGAAGATTGACTATATTATTATAGGATTTATATATATATTATTACTACTACAAATTTTAATTAATAATGTTATATTTAAATATTAATATTTTAATAACAACATCAATATTTATATAATGTACCTCTTATGCTCTTCCTTAATTGTTATATTAGGCAATATATATATTAATTAATACCTTCTACTTTTATAATGTTATTAATTTTTGTTCAATGAATGCTATAATTTATTAAAGGGTAGAATACAAAATAGAATATTCTAAAGAATATTCTATTTTCAAACATATATTCTAAAGAATATTCCTTTAATATTAGAAAATGCTAATTAAATAGCTAAAATTGCTAATTATTAGGAAATGGGACTATAGCCATGCCCATTTTAGTTACAACTTGCATACATGCATACCAGGGTGATGGTCCAATTTTCCTGTGACAATGTCTGTAAAGTCTGTCACTCAATGCAAACAACATAATGGTTAATTGATTGACGGTGGTTTGACCACCATCAATGGTCGTCGGGGACTTTGTAGGCCAAATGTGGGGTGACTTATGCAGCTTTGGTGGTCACCAAGGCGCTATTGCCAACACCTAGTCTCGGGGTCTGCACCAGCTGACTCGGGCTTACCTTGGGAGGTGCTATAAGGTGTGGTGATGGCCTCTACCCGAACGCCGTGAGGGTCCGTGCACAAATGAGTAGGGTTCCCTTAGGGAGGAGTTGCTGCCTTCTTGGACGATACATCTGGACTAGGAGGGGGAGAGAGAGAAGGATGATCCAACAGAAGATGTGGTAGACAAAGAGGAGATCTCTCTCTATATATTGCTTGACGAGATACAAGAGGGCCCCTTTCCCCAGGGATGGTGGAGCAAGATATAGAGAAGAAGACAAACTAGAAAACTTCGACCCACTGCTTACCTTCCTGCTTATATAGTGGGTCGACTTGTGCTAGACCCTAGGTCTAGGTGGTGCTCCCCTACTGGTCCACTGCCCTGTGACCAAGTCTTGACATATGGCATTCATGCGCCTCCCTTACATGTGCTGTCCCGCGTACCGTGGTAGTTGGTCCAGATGATCAGATCCAACCTGGCTGTTCTTCCTTGCTGTTTGACTATGCCGACCTACTGTTTGATGGTGGTCACCCTCCATCAACTAGATGCCCGAACTTATTTATTGGATTGTCCTTAGGCCATGCCCTTAGTCGTCTTGGCTTACACCGTAGTGCTTGCGGTATATGGTGGCTTTGCTCTCTACTACAATTAGCTTCAACTTTAGGGAGGCGATGGTTGCATCTCGTAACGTGGTACCCCTGCAGTTTGGCCTCATACCTTGCCTATTGCTGTTCCTGGATTTGCTTTAGTTGGGCCTCCAAATCTCGAGTTCGCTCGCGCGAGGGTTGTAACTCTTGCTCCCTTGCTGCAAGCAGTTGGGCCTGTCATTGGGCATGCTCTTCTGACTTTGTGAGGGTGGTTGTGTCCTACTGGGTCTTGGCCAAGCTGTGCTCTCTGCTTGCATTTGGCTGAAGTTTGACGATTGCCCTTGGCTCCCCAATGTGGGTTTTTTCTTGGCCGGTCGCGAGTGCGGTCCTGGCCTTTGCAAGTTGGGTGATCTAATGGTGCAATTCCTTCCTAACAGCTGCCAACTCCACTCAAGTTTCCTTGATCTCCCTTTCCCTTTGTTTGATTTTGGTCCCAAGTTTGTGGTTGTGCCGCTCTTTCTTTGCTAGGGCCTAGCTGCGGGTGTGCTTATGGAGGTTGTGGAGTCTTTGGAGGCTATCGCACTTACCTTGTAGCCTACCGAGGCTCGTTGCTAGTATGTTCTAGTTTTCTGCTTCGTCCTTCCTGCTTCTCTTTACTTCCTCGTATCCCTGGAGGAGCAGTTCCATAGATTTCTTGGCATCCTCCCATGCAACCTATTGCCATTCTATAAGCCTGGCTATTATGTTAAGGTTGAGGTTGCTATACATCACCACTACTTCCCTTAGATGGTCAAAGGGTTCTGTGAGTTGAGATGCGCTGATGAGGCCCATTGGCCATCGGTATGGAAATGCTTGTAGGCCTCCTTTAACCCTTGGACTCGCTCCTAGTTCCCCCCCTGGTCGTTTGGTTGTGCTAGTCCAGTAGGCTGTTTGGCCCTTTCTGGTGTTGAGTTCCGTGGTAACAGGGGTCCTACTGCCAAGGGAACCACCCATATGGGTTTTGCCGTCCGGGGCCTTTGCTCCTTTTTAGGGTTCTCAACGCCTGGGTTGTTCCTACTCATGAGAGGTGTTGCATCTCACTCGTTTCTCCAATGACTCTGGGGGTTCTGGCTATTCCCCCTAGTTGACCTGACTTGTTCTGGCATGTTCTTCCTCCCCCGTATCCCCTCCTGTATCGGCCCCTAGATCTATGTCGGTATTTAAGTTGTATCTTGGCCGATTAGACCGGCAGTCATGATGCAGATATGGTCAACTGTGGAAAGTTTTCGCTTGGACTTGGTCCGAATTTCGTAAATTTTTGCGGGTTAGTGCCAGAACCAGGTACTATCTAGGGCAGTCTGCCCAGTTTATCGTGAATCCTTCCAAGGCTCTACAGAGGCCGTTTGTCAGTCGCATGGTGATTTGTCTCTCTATTCTTCTGTTGAACATGAAGGCTACAAGCACTACGAACTTGGTCGCTTCTTCCCTTCCATGTATGCCTCTCTTTGGTTGTAACATCTCATCCCCTCCGATGGCAGATATCATGGCTTAGTTGCCGATAATACTCCTACTATGAGGCCATCCTCCAGTAGTCAGAATACCTTGTCAAACCCTATGTGGAAGGCTGTGCTACCCCCTAAGCCAAATCAGATCCTGCTCAGTCTGGTTGGCTACCACTTGTGCAGACTAGATAAATTGCCTGGCTCTCTCGGCAAATCCTAGGTTCTCCACTTCTCCCCCACAGAAGGTCGAAGAACTCAAATATGCACATCTACCTCTTGACTTCCCAGACATTGGGGCGCTTGATTAGTTCCTTGAATCTAGAGTACTTAGGTGCAATAAGCTCCGCCGTCCTTATCTGACCTTTGTAGGACATGCGAATCTCTTGGATGACCACTAGCCTATTTTGCTTTGTCCATTTCATTGTCATGGCGGTCAAGAGTGTTGCATTGTAGATCTCCTTCCTCGAGCACAACCAACGTGGCGGTCCTCATTATGTCCTCTGAGGTGACTGGCATGACTATCCTGATTTGCAATGATGACACCGCTTGACCATCATTACCTTTGTAGTACGTGCCTCACATGTGCGGTTCAACCATGTGGACCATGTGACCCTGTGAGCTGGCCACATGTGTGGTTGAAGGTTGCACCGCTCTCCCTGACGTGCTTCCTTGGGGTTTCCCTATTGTGGTAGCTGCTTCATCCTGGGGTGCCTCATTTTGGGCTCCGTTTGAGTGGATGTCTGGCTCAAGGCGGCTCATGTTGGTTGTCTATCTCAGTGATTGTCCATTGTTGTCACTCCTTGCCACCCTGATGACGTCTAGTAGAGCCCTCCATAGTCCTATTTGTAGGGCCTTCTCGGTTATGTCCTCCCCCTTAAGGTCTCCCTCACCAGTCCCGTGCGCACCATACCTAGGACTTCGCAAATTACCTCTAGTGGGGGATATCCCCGTCAAAGGTCCTCCCTCCCCGACTTTTGGCACTAATCTCCGATTAGTTGTGGCTGTGGGTACTTTTAGCTAAGGCCTGGGTTGGTATGGGGCCATCAATGGCAATTCAGTCTACTATCGGCCTTGTGTCGGCCTTGCTTAGGTGGCATTCCGATTTGGTTGTGGTACGTCCCAGTTGCTCCTCTGGACTTGCGAAGGTGGTTGGTGCTTTGGTCCATGTGCTCCCGTACCGTGTTTGTATTGCCTTGTGCTCTGGGAGTTCCCCTTGTGGCCCTTTACCTGCCGGTGTGGTGCCTTCCTTTGTGGGGGCCCTCCTATCTTAGGCGGGGTGAACCTTGTGGGTAAGCACGGATGGTTGCCGCTCTATTGCTGGCCAACCCCTCATGCCTGCCTGGCCCATGGTGTCCTAGCACTCGGAACTCTTGTGGGGTGCTTGGACTTGTTTTGTCGACGCAAAGATCTAGACCCTTCTGGTGGAGAATACTACATATGCAAGTTGTAACTAAAATGGGCATGGCTATGTCCCATTTCCTAATAATTAGCAATTTTAGCTATTTAATTAGCATTTTCTAATATTAAAGGAATATTCTTTAGAATATATGTTTGAAAATAGAATATTCTTTAGAATATTCTATTTTGTATTCTACTCTTTAATAAATTATAGCATTCATTGAACAAAAATTAATAACATTATAAAAGTAAAATGTATTAAATTATATAATATATTGCCTAATATAACAATTAAGGAAGAGCATAAGAGGTACATTATATAAATATTGATGTTGTTATTAAAATATTAATATTTAAATATAACATTATTAATTAAAAATTGTAGTAGTAATAATATATATATAAAATCCTATAATAATATAGTCAATCTTCCATATCATTTTTTAAATTTATATAGTTAAGTATACAATTTGGTACTATTATTAAAGAGTTTATAATAATTATGAATATTAAATATATGATATTTTATAATTTTGTAATTGCTTTAAGCTTCAGAAAACATACATTCCCTTGCAGTTTTGTTAATCGTGACTTTATCAACGCTTCTTGACATCCACCCATATCGAATGGATTTAACATTTATAAAACATGCTGGGTCTTTTTGATTGGGAGACCATGTTTTCTCTAGGCATCCATTATATCTTTCGCTCTCCTTCTCGTGTCGCCTTTTTGTGGTTTAACCATGCAACCTTAACAATACTTTTTTTGTGATTACTTCAGGTGTGTCGATAATTTGATCCATCCAAATAGGCTGATTATATGACGCATCTGGAGTAATGAGAACCATCATTATTTTTGAAGAATCCTTGCAGCAATCAAAGTATGCTTTAGGTTTTTGGTTCCTTTGTCCAACAAAATGTGGGGTTTGCACTTCCACATCACTACTGGCTTCTATGTCGTCTGTGCTCAGTGATGTCATTTCAATCTCCTCTCGCCACCTTGTTTTAGGCCAAAAAGGGTGTTGCAATTCTGTACTTGTGACAGTAGGCCCTTCCAACTCTCGAACAACAGTCTCCCAATAGTTGACCACATGCTTATATAGTTCTGAGTAACCAGTTGCCTTATCAGAATTCTTTGGCATCGATTTTGAACCCATGCCACATATTTTTTGATGCCATCAATAATAACCTCTTGTTCCTTGAGCTGGGCACTCAATGGAATAGGGTCTGGTTGTCCTTATGGAGAAGTGGCTTTCCATCCTCTCCACTTTTGAAGAGCATTAAGCCCTCTTTCGGTAACCACTCCTGCTCTGATGGCCGTAACTTGTACTGCATAATAGGTATACCATCTCATATGGAGAAAAAGAATTGTAGCGGCACAAGGTGACCAACTAAAGAATCACTCCCTTCTTTTATATACTCCTTGAGAAATTTTTTGAAGTCTGGCACCTCAGTCACAAGCAAAGCACAACTTTTTTTGGAGATGCAATTTTCAAAAAGATTCATCATATGCGGTAAGGTAAGTGCACTTGTCCTTTTTATAGAGTTGGAGACCTTGCTGAAGAATGCATCAATATCTTCATGAGTGTGACCAACCATAAGGAAACTGAGCGTGATTGTTTCAAACACACCTTTGGCAACAAGCTTGACAAGTATGCTAGCACATATCTAGAAAATAAAAGTAAGTATGAGCTTGAGAAACCCTTAAGTAAAATGATTTACCTATTTTTGTTCTCGCCTACACAATTATCCATCTGTAAAAGCAAATGACGAGGAAGCTTATTTGATGTTGAGGACACATGTACACTATTTGAGCTAGATCCCTCCACTGAACCTGAACTCTCAACAGGGCCATCTGTTTTTTGTGCAGGTTGCTGACAATGCCTCTCATATTCCCAAGTAGCCTCAAGTGCAGATGTGTTCATGAGAGCATTATGTAAAGGTTGAAGGTGTTGTTTCTTCACTTTGAGATCACTGATAGGACTTGTCTGTGAGTGGGCTTCAAGGTTTCTGAAACACATGGCTAACGACCCAATAGTGAAATTGGAGTCGCTAGACCAATGTGGAAGTGAAAAGTGTCCATATGACTCACAACCATGTCCATGTGTTAGCACACCTTGTCAATGAAATCGGAAGTTTCATGACATTTCCAAGGCACTTTGGTGTTGCAAAGAGCTTTGGAATGCTGGTCTTTGAATGATCCATCTTGTCATGGATCAAGCACAGGTACTCTGATGGGCGTGACACAAAAAGCATGCTGTGTGCATAGTACTGAGACCGGCAAGTTTGTTGTGCAATCATGTGGGCCTCCATCTTCCTTTGAATGGTAGTGATCTCCACCAAGGTTTTTGCACAAGCCTCTGCAGCCTTCAATGATGTACAAGTGTCACACTTAGAAAAGCTAGAGTGTTTTGCAATCTCCACATCCTTAAAATGAGTATTCCATATGTTGTTGAAGGTACCAGTGCAGATTGCTTGGAGCCCCATCAAACTGAGGCACTTGTTCACATGTTCACACAGTTTCAATTGAGTGTAGATTGAAGGTAAAACCTTGAGATTTTCCCTGACCCCTGCATTTGTGGTTCGGCATTTGTGAGGCATCCTGTCTGCATTTGCTTCCACAAAAGCCTTGAGTATCTCTATGGCTGCCATGATGTGAGAGCGGGTTTTGACCAAGCCAGTGTTCCCATGAACTGAGGTTCGCGCTCCATCTAGCCACTCATCCCTCCGACGGTAGAACGTGGTCTTTGGGATCCCGTATATACTGTACCAAGCTTTGAAGCAGATGGCCACCTTATTAAATACCATGGATGTACTCTGATAACCTGTGTCCGAGGCCATTCCATCAATACACCCAGTTAGTGCAGCATATACAAACTCATGCCTTTGCTTTTGGGTGAGCATACGAAAGACATGTCTACATTGGGTAATTTCATTCCGGTCTGCCATCTGACAACACTTCTTCTTGCAACAGTCAATCGTGGAAATGCTCGTAACACTTTCGGAAGATGTAGGATCCATCTTTACCCTCTTGCTGAAACTTGCAGGGGAAGATCTACAACCCATGAATCGCCTTTTTTCTTACAATAGGACCAATGCAAGGAACCTCTTCAAATATGAGTTGTTCTTCCGGGTTGTTATTATTGAAATCCAACCCAGAATATGTTGAACCATCTTGCCGTCTTAATTCAGATGTTCGCCACCTCACGAGGGATCCAGGATACAATGTGCCATTAGGTGAAACCCTGTCACAACTACACCCACGAAGTCGGACCCTAGTTTCTCTTCTGACACTGCTTCCATTGGATTTATAGCTGTGATGATGCCTCTTCCGACTTCAATCTCACGAAGAAAGAGAATCACCTCATCCACAGCAGGCAAGCCATCATCTGGTAAACTCGTGCTACTATTTGTTTGTGACTCTGCATATTCTGTGTCAGCCTTGACTTCATCCAAATTCCACAATACAGGAGAACCCTCCTCAAATTCCATTCCCAGAACCTCAACATGCTTGTAAATGGTGTTCACCCATACGTACACACAAGATCCTTGGGCAATATTGTGACATGATGCATTATTATCTCGAACTTCCACAGTTCCAGTGCCAACTATCTCGTTGTTCCGAAGAAGACATACTTTATCTCCAGTATTAAACATATTGTCCTGCACATAAATAATTGTATTATTTATGATATCTGTTTATGCAATATTTCTAAGAAATCTAATTACGGTTACTTAATAATATGCATATGCAATAATACATAATTATGTTTAGAGATAATATCTCATGTTTGATTAATACAACTGATGGGCGGGATTAATCCCGCCCACGAATCCCTCCGACGAGGAACGGTCGGCGGGATTAATCCCGCCGCCGACTCAACCCCTTCGGAGAGAGTCGGCGGGATTAATCCCGCCTTGGACTCCCTCCGACAAGGAAGAGCCGGCGGGATTAATCCCGCCGCCTCTTCCTCCTCGGGGGGAGTCCGGCGGGATTAATCCCGCCAACTCTCTCCGACGAGGAAGGGAGTCCGGCGGGTTTAATCCCGCCACTTCCCCGTCGAAGAGTCGGCGGGATTAATCCCGCCGGACTCCCCCCGAGGAGGAAGAGGCGGCGGGATTAATCCCGCCGGCTCTTCCTTGTCGGAGGGAGTCCAAGGCGGATTAATCCCGCCCACAATTCTTACGACGGGGAATGGGTGGCGGGATTAAACCCGCACATAACTCTCTCCAAAACTATGATTTCAAAGAGATCTCGGGATAAATCCTGTCCCCAAATCTTAAAACAGGGAAGTGGTGGCGAGATTAATCCGCCACCCCTTCCCTGCCTCCTAAAATGGTTGGCGGGATTAATCCCGCCGACAACTCTTTCTAATAAATTCTGGTAACTCTTCATCAGTTGAGAAGGTTATCGAGGGATTAATCCCGCCACTCTTTTTCAGTGGCGGAGAAGCATTGCCCAGGAGATGGTGGCGGGATTAATCCCGCCACCTCTTCGAAGAGGCAAAAAGAAATGGCCGGATTAATCCCGCCGGCCCGGTTAACCTAGAATATTAAGTTAAAAGGATATTTAAACGGGATAAATCCCTAACGGAATATATTATAATCCTAATGCATTCCTAAACCCCTAAATTGTAATTTTAAGAGAGAATGTAAGAGAGTGAATCTTTATAAGTATTTTTAAATTTGTTTATAATACTTACTTGTAAACAGCACTGAAGGCGCCGTGCTTTCCTATAAAGAATAGCACCCAATTTAATCTCGCCCCTGAGATGATCACTATGAAGAAAAAAGAAGATCTAAAGAGTGAAAATACAGAAATGAAGAAAACCCTTGCCGAAGAAAGGAAAGAACCAGATCTGAATTTGAGTGGGAAATTAAATGCATTTTCAAATTTACATGTCAGACCGACAATACATATGTCAGAAATTCAAATTTTTTAAAAAGAACAGAAAATAAAATTTAAGATGAGTTAACACAAATATCCGACACTCTGACATATATACTCTCCAGTTCCAATAGAGTATTTTAAAATTGCATTTAATGTTATTTAAGTGATTCAAGCTGTTTAATATTACGAAATTTTAGACTATATTCTACATTCTTAGTATTCAAGTATATTTATATTATATATATATATAAATATATACTTATACAATAAATAAATTGATATATTATTATGTATCATTTAAAATATATTCATAGTCTGTTTATTATTATTATTTTCTTAATTACTCGAGTATTTAGTTTTCATTTCCTAGTATCAATGGGATATTCTTTAATATTTTATTAATATTTGAAGAATATTCTAATATTAAACCTGATTATCATAATTAAATTAGTCTTGTTCTTAATTATTGCAGTAATTATTCTACATTTGTATATATTAATGGGATTTTCTCAATTAATTTGTTATTATTTCAAGAATATTCATGTGTTAAACCTTATTATCAATATTAAATTAATACACACTATGAACATATTTTAAATTATACATAATAATACATCATTTTATCTAATATATAGTCATATATAGTTTTAATAATATATATATTAATATCATTTCCTTAATTACTTGAGTAATTAATCTTCTTTATATTAATGGGATATTCTTTATTATTTTCTTATTATTCCAAGAATATTCCAATATTAAACATGATTATGATAATTAATTTAGTTAATTATTTGAGTACTTAATTTACATTTGTATATATTAATGGGATTTTCTCAATTAATTTCTTATTATTTCAAGAATATTTCAATGTTAAACCTTTTTATCAAATATATTATTAAAACTATATATGGCTATATATTAGATAAAATCATATATTATTATGTATAATTTAAAATATGTTCATAGTGTGTTTATTAATATTATTTTCTTAATTATTCGATGTTTGTTTTGCACACATATATAAACACAATCATAAATTTACACACGCATTACAAGAACTTACAAAAACACATATGCACACACATGCACAACCCTAAACCAAACTGAAGAAATAGGTTGCTTCTTTATTGAAAACATCATGTTCAACGCATGTATGATATATGTACTCAATCTGTGTGACTGTATGTAACACATTGAATTTACATGTGTAATATTTATATTAAGCTTGTTGGGAGCAAACCCTAAACCCTAAACCCTAAACCCTAATATGTAACACAATGAATTTACTCATGTAATATGTATGTATGTCTGTGTGTATACACGTGTGCATGTATATATGTGTACTCTGTATGTATATATGTGTACTTTCTGTCTTCTCTCATACATACACACCATGCATGATCCATGTTAATATGTACTGTCTCTCTTCTCTCAAACATATACACCATGCATGATCTATAATATGTACTCGGTCTCTCTAATATTATGTACTAATATGTGTGTATGTCTGTGTGTATACACGTGTGTATGTATATATTATGTGTATTAATATATGCAATGTATGTATGTATTGATACACATGAAACTTTAACACTCTCATGGACACACACATGTTAAATCCCTGCATGATTTATATTTTTGAGGTGTATGTGATACACCCACACACACGCACGCGCTAATAATATAATGAAAGAATATTCGTTTAGGGCGAATCTATATTTTATTCTTTTTAGGGTTTAAGTATATTCTCAGAAGGAATATTCTATTAGGGTTGATATATATATTTAATTCCTTTAGGGTTTAGGTATATTCTTAGGGTTTCAAGAGGCGGCGGCTGTGAAATCGGCGGCGGCGGCTGTGCACACAGGTGAGATCTGTGTGTGTGTGTGTGTGTATGTATGTATATATGTATAGGAGTGTGCGTATAATTTTTTTTTTAGTTTTATCTCTCGCACACACACGCACACTCCTGTGTATGTATATGTGTCTGTATGATTTATTTGTTTCGCTCACACACGCATACACACGATATACATATACACATATATATATATACCTATATACATATATACATACATATATTATGTGTACCAGTATCTGTAAATTTTTTTTATTGATCTTGCTTTACACACACCACACCAACACACACACACACACACACACACATATATATATATATATATTATGTGTACCAGTATCTGTAAATTTTTTTTTATTGATCTATCTCTCCCACACACACGCGCACTGCTTTACACACACACACACACACACACACACACACACACATATATATATATATATATATATATATATATATATATATAATCAATGCATATTAACAAATAGTATACAACACTAGTTTATATATATGCTTATATATTCTATAATATACACACATATATATATGTGTGTGTTTATCTGTATAATTTTATTTATTTATTAGTTTTATCTCTCGCACACACACGCACACTCCTGTGTATGTATATGTGTGTGTGTGTGTTTGTTTATCTGTATGATTTTATTTGTTTCGCTCACACACGCATACACACAATATACATATACACATATATATATACCTATATACATATATACATACATACAACACTAGTTTATATATATGCTTATATATTCACAGACTCTCTCTCTTTCTCTATAGATTATATATCTATATACACACATATATATGTGTGTGTTTATCTGTATAATTTTATTTATTTATTAGTTTTATCTTTGCACACACACGCACACTCCTGTATATATATATGTGTGTGTGTGTGTTTGTTTATCTGTATGATTTTATTTGTTTCGCTCACACGCATACACACGATATACATATACACACATATATATACCTATGTACACACATATATTAGGTGTACCAGTACTGTATAAGTTTATTTATTTATCTATCTCTTGCACACACACGTACACTCCTATACATACATACACATACATATATATATATATACACACACACATATATATATGTGTGTGTTTTTATCTCGCTAAGCCCCTCGAGCGGCGGGATTAATCCCGCCGCTATAGTTGGGGCCATGGCGGCGGGATTAATCCCGCCGCCTTCAGGTTGGGGAGCGGCGGGATTAATCCCGCCGCCGAGGCCCTTCACGCAGGCTATGGGCGGCGGGATTAATCCCGCCGCTCTACGACAAACCGAAGAGCGGCGGGATTAATCCCGCCGCCCATAGCCTGCGTGAGGGGCCTCGGCGGCGGGATTAATCCCGCCGCTCATCCATGCCCTGCGCGGAATGCGGCGGGATTTATCTCGCCGGCAATGGCCTGTGTGAAGGTTCTAATGGGCGGGATTAATCCCGCCGGATTCCGCGCAGGGCATTTACAGGGAATGGGCGGCAGGATTAATCCCGCCGCCGGGTCGTGAGAGCGGCGGGATTAATCCCGCCGCCCAGGGAATTCACGCAGGACATGAACGGCGGGATTATCCGGCCCCACGCTCATGCCCTTCGCGGAGGGCGGCGGGATTAATCCCGCCGTTCATGTCCTGCGTGAATTCCCTGGGCGGCGGGATTAATCCCGCCCCCACCCATCCCTGTTCAAAAATGCCGCAGCCAATATATATGTGTGAGCGCATGATTTACGAGAGGGCGGCGGGATTAGCCTCCGAACCTTCATTACCCGGTGGCGAGATTAATCTCCGAACCTTCATTACCCCATTGGTATGTTGAATCAATCCCGACTAACTCTGTCTGAGACGGAGAAGGTTTACAAAATACCAATGGAGGGAACCGAGAAGGGTGGTGGGATTAATTTCACCATCCCTTACATGGTGGGCGGGATTAATCCCGCCGCGTACGCATGCCCTGCGCGGAATCGGGCGGGATTTATCCCGCCGCCATTGGCCTGCCTGAAGGGCCTAGGCGGCGGGATTAATCCCGCAAGATTTCGCACAGGGCATTGGCGTTCGGCGGGATTAATCCCGCCGACTAAGGCCCGAGTGAAGGGCCTGGGAGGCGGGATTAATCCCCGGACGCCAATTCCCTGCTGGAATCGGGCGGGATTAATCCCGCCGCCATTGGCCTGTCTGAAGTGCCTAGGCGGCGGGATTAATCCCGCCCGATTCCGCGCAGGGAATTGGCGTCCGGCGGGATTAATCCCGCCGCATAGGGACCGAGTGAAGGCCCTGGGCGGCGGGATTAATCCCGCCGAGTCTTCAATGCCTGTTGGAGAAATGAATCTCGCCACCCTTCCCTTTTTCCTCCATTGGTGAGTTGGACCAATCCCAAACGTTTCTGTCTAAGACGTAGAAGGTTTACAACATACCAATGGAACTGGGAAGGGTGGCGAGATTCATTTAACCATCCCTTACATGGTGGGCGAGATTAATCCCGCCTCCTTTCTGGAGTCACTGAAGGGGTGTGAGAAATAAATCCTGCCCAGTTCTCTCTGAGACCGAGAAGGGTGGCAAGATTAATTCCGCACTCCCGTTCAAGGCCTCCAGAAAGGTGGCGAGATTAATCCCGCCCACTCTTTCAGGAGGCATTGAAGGGGTGGCGAGATTAATTTCCATGTGAATATATATGTGTATTAGTATATATAAGTTGCATATCTCATTTTATTTACTTTTATCATCTTTCATATATTTCGAGTAAAAGCTAGGAATCTATGTAAAACTGTCCAGAGCTCACATTTGTGGTGGTTCTAAAACGAAATGTTATCTTTCTTTTGCACTAACACAAATGTGAGCTTCGGACAGTTAATTACGTCTACTTCTCTCTGTGTATTATTTTTGTATATTCGGGTTTATACAAGTGTGTGTGCGTTTTTATATAATTTATATTTATAGTGTATTATTTTGCAGAAGGACGATTTGATCAAACAAGGAGATCGAGTCATTAGTATGGAGTCGTCGTCAAATTCTGGGTAAGAATTAAAATAAAATCTGTTATACTCGGATACTTGAACTAATCATTTTTGTATTCAGATGTGGAATTGAGGTGACATTAAAGACAAGAGCAGGAGAAGAGATGGGCAGGGGGATTCTGGAATCAACTTGGCCATATTTTAAGATAAATGGGAAGCGCATTGGAGCAACCATGGCTGCTGTCAAATTAACCTCTGTCACATCTCATGGACAAGCAAAACAATGGAAAGTTGATTCGCTAGTCAAGCACCCGAAAGCAGGCTGCGAACCCAGATTGGACGATGCTCGACAGATATGCCTTGTTCCATCCAATGTCACGTTCTCGGATCCAGAGGTCGTCAGTTACAACATTAATCTCGGGTGGTTTTGTCGACTTGTGGATAATGACGTTCACGTGTTCACTAATGATGTTGACCTTGGAGTTCTTCTTCAACTCAACGAAAGCCCATCTATGGAGGGGATCCATCTGGATGTCTACTTCGAAGATCTTCAGACTCATCGAGTAGGTGTATTGTCAGGAGATATTTTCACAATACAGAAAATCAGCAAGTGGAGCAATCTTCCCTCTTGACATTGAAGAAGAACACAGCGACATCATAAGGGAGATTGAGAAGGTGGCTCGGTCTCAGGTTCTCTACAGATCACGTTCAATTTGCTTAGGAAGCTTCGGGAGCTGGAGCAGTGTGCCGAGAACACTAGAACAGCTGCAGTCGGGGATCACACATGTTGATTCGGATCGCAAAAGAAAATCATCAATCGTTTTGTCAGCTGCACCTGTGGCATCTCATGCTGCAATAAGTCACAAGGAAATGATGTTGGATGATAAGATTTATCCTTGTAGGGTTAAATATTGCAGCGTCAACCCAAACTTCAATTACAGGCCACTCAACCAGGAACGTGTAGCTGAGCTCATGGAGAAGATGAAGGACGACAATTCTTATACCGTTCCACATAATGCTGTTTTGTGTCCATACTATGAAAGAAGGAAGGGTGCTGACAAAGTCTGGATCACAACACCAGAACAACTCATGAAGATTCAGACGGAGAATAAAAGATCTATCAAGTACTACATCATTAGTGGCCAGCACACAATAACGGCAGCCCAACGACTTCTCGAAGAACACAACAAAGGAACGATGGCAACAAAACTTTCCGAGCATACCCGTGAGAAGCTGACAAAAAGATCGGCGTTTTTAGCTAAGCCGAATCTCACAATCGAGCAGTACCATAAGTTATCGGCGGAATGGGACGCTGCCGACACCAACCACTACAACAGCAAAATATGGGAGAAGTTTAAACACACGCGAGCCGTGTGGGAATCTCTTCAGCGACCACAAAGAGCTACCGCAGGGAATACACAATCTGCGGAATACCGGGTAAGCAAATTGTTTGGGCGGGATTTATCTCGCCGGTATATTAATCTGTCTTTTTCCTCAGAGAGTTGAAGAAATTGCAGCAGTTGATTTTGCCCAGGTGGGCGGGAAGGAAACATCATTTCTGATGATGTTGATTTCTTGCCCCGAAGATAGGATCTTTGCCAAATGGTTGGGGATTATGGAATCCTTTTCAAAAGGAACACTGAAGAAGAAGCAGACAAGTGAAGGGGAGCCCTCAGAAAAGTCTGCAAAGAAACCCAGTAAGACGCCGAAGGCTAAGTCTGTTCAATCTACAAAGGATGTAGACAACGATTTCAAGCTCACATGGTTGAAGCCTTTAAATGGAACAACGATGGAGGAGATGGAAGTCTTGGCTGATTTGGTGATCGATGGCAAACTACAAATCAATAACAGCAGCCCAACCTCTCCTTTTCATCTCAAGGCAATGGAGTTGAAGACGGTCAGGCATTTCAAGGAGTGGTTGGGAATACACTGCCACAAACTGGGTTGGACCTCGACTTCAACATATGAAGAGGTTAGCAAATATTTGCATGTGACGAACGATGATATGCTTGTCGAATGGGTGAACCAATCGGAAGATCTAGGCAAGAATCTATTGCACGCCAACGCCAAAAAGGAGAACATTGGGATGACGCCTTCTCTTATGGCAGTCCTTCAGCAGCGGAGAACCGAATTGAACCTTATAAAGGAGGATGCTACGAATCACGACAAGCCCTACAGATGTTTGTTGTTAGATTCGGAGACTTTATGGGGTAACATCACTGCTTGTAGGAAACCGTTTCAATTGTTCGTGATGGATCGGCGGGTGTCAAAAAATCTTTCGACAGATAGGGCACTAGAGGATCTGGTGGAGAAACTTAGCCGTGCAAGCATATACATAGAAGGTATTTATTATTGAATTCATGCTTGCGCTCTTCACTGATACCTACTTTTTCAGGTATTTATTTCTTGATTCTTGCTCATGTCACCGATACTTTTGCCTTCGCCTTCGCCAAGAAGAATAGACATCGTTGGACAGGATTTTATATGAACGATGCTAATCCCAAGTGCATTGATACTGTTGTTCACTTGGTTGTTAGGAATGCGCCAAACAATTTCAAGCTTCCAAATGACTGGCCAGGCATCTGTTTGCACTCCAACGGCCCTGAACCTCCATCCGATACACCGATAGGTATGAGTGACGTATTCGGCAATGTACGTTATCCAAACATTACAAGTCAAGCGGCACGGAGCATCGTCAACTTGATCAGGGGTCCTCACAGTGATGCGTGGGTTTTTGACTACTGCACTAGGGGGTCCGTCTTGAAGGAGTGTTACCTTCGGCATACATGTGTGTTTGCCGTTGAGAAGGATAAGACCATGGTTGAGGACCTGAACAAGTGGATAGATTGGGTCTCAACTGAGTACCCCAACGATTCCATAAAGGCGTATTTGAGAAAGTTCCCTCCAGATAAGTGCGATAGCTCTGAAGGTGAATCTGGTTCAATCTCGGAGTCTGAGAACGAACATCAATCAGATATTAGACCGGAAGTTATCTCGAGGAGTACAGAACATTCGCACACTCCAGGACCCATGGAAACATCAATAGAAGATGCAGAAGATCTTGAACCATCTCACAAGCGGCTTAGACCTTCTTCGCCTCATTCAGAAGGTAATAGCGAAGAAGAATTGATAATGAATTGATAGAGTGATGAATAGTTGTAAATGAGTGTAACATAAGGCATTTTTGTATATTTCTTTTATATTTGTACAGAAAATAAATTCTCAAGGATTAATGAAGCTTTTAGTTCAAACATGGGTCACACATTAACAAGGTAAATAATATACCTTGATAATTTTAAGGTCAGCTAATTATCATTTTGCAGATGTAATGAAATAATTGAGAACATGGATTTTCAGCATTGCCATGAGGTAAGAGAGGGGTTTGGCGACAATTTTTGTGCCACATGTCAGAATGACAGAGTTCATGCAGGAAATGGATAATAATGCAGCTCAAAACATCGTTACCATGGGGGCCACTTCTTTTTGCATCATCATTTTTATTGGCTTCATTCCGAAATCAATTTCTTCAGCGCATGCAATATCTGAATCTTGTAAGGATGATGTACAATTAAATGATGAAGGGATAGGCAACGAAATAGTGGCAACGGATAAATGTGAAAGGGAGCAAACAAGTGATTTGCAAAGTATTCAAGAGGCAACGCTATCTCATGTTACTCATGGCCATATTGTGTTGTTGGATGTCAATGGTGTTCTGCTTCATCGACAAAGGCCCGAGGATAGAAAAACAGAAATCAAACAAGGAGATTTCATTCCTTGTCATGGTAAATTTCGATATGATATTATTTTTCGTCCAGGGTTGGATCGTCTCTTTCAAAAGCTTAAGGAGATGGGTGCGCTTGTGGGGATTTGGTCATGCATGCAGATTCATAACTTAACACCGCTGTTGAGTTTACTTAAGAAACATTGTAGTGTTGCAGAAGAGGTGATTCGTAAAGATTGGATTTTTGACCAGCGAATGTGTATAAACCTCTCGAATTTCACAATATAAGAAAGGAAAGCAAGCCATACTTCTTCAAGAATGAAAGAATAATTGGGACTCATGGGGAGATCAGTCGCTTAAGGATAACGAAGAATGCACATATCTTAGTAGTAGACGACTCTCCTCAGAAGGCTATGCTCAACCAAAACATTGCTTGTATTCATCCAATCACTTTCGATCCATATTCTGATATCGATATCATGGATGAGCTAGTGAACTACTTGGATACGTGCCTCAGAAAGAAGAATCTCGAAAATTTTTGTGAGCAGTATCCACCGTATCATACATTTCCTGAAGCTTTTCTTTCTCGTGATATTGAATTTTATAAAATGAAGGATAGCAACCGGGCGCTTTATAATATTATTCTTAAGGAACGTCAGTTTTTAGATGAGCCTTTATGCAGACCTTCTCTTATCACATCTTATGTATTAACAAGGATGGCAACTCCCAATTGCATTCGTGAGAGTGTTAAGTGGTGGCAACAACATCAAGATATTGACCAAAATGATTTGATTAATCCGGAGAGTGATGATTTAGACAAAATGAAAAGATTTCTTTGTATGATAGAAAGAAAGTATTTATAAAAAATTAACATGTTGATAAGAAAATGATTTCATTTGTAATATGTTTGATAGTATTTCTTCATTATTGTAAACTATTTTTAGAATAATATGAATATTCTAAGATATTTTAGGAATATTCCTTACTAAGTAAGGTTATTGAAGGATTAATTAATATTAATTAAATAATTAATTAATAATTAAAACTTAAGTATTAATTAGTAATTTATTTTATATTCCCATTTTCACGTATCATGCCCACTTTAGTTACAACGTGCATACATGCTAGTGGTCCTAGTCGTGCTACACCTTTGCGCCTCTGAGCTAGGGGCGGCTAAGAAGCAGGTTGAATCCCCTTCAATGTGCATGTCGAGGACAATGACATTTATCCAAAACTTGACAATTTGGATCTCGACTTCCACTGCTCTTAGGATACCCTTGGGTGTTACCTTGGGTTTGCCATGCGTACATGGAAGGGGGTAGGCTCCGGTGTTGGCATACCTAGCTCTCGATGGAGTTCTATTGACATAATGTTTATTGCTGACCCTCCGTCAATGATTATGTTATTGATTATGCGGCCTCCCACTTGAACCGGGATGGTCAGCACATCGTCCACAAAGTCCACTACAGTTGTCGTGCCTCATGGCTGGGTTGCAGTTGGTCCATGTGGCTGAGCCTCGTATAGTGCAGCCGATGAGAATGGAGCACTTTGTCTCATTGATGGTTTGGCCTCCCCTCTGCTAATTGCGAGGTGTTCCTATGTTCTCGTGTTTCCTCCTGTTCCTTGGCTCTAGTTGGGCTCTACCAGCCCCTTGGGCGGATGGCAATTCAACGCCCCTCCTCACCACTGCCTCAACCCTGAGGGTTTTGTTGCTCGTTCCTTCTTGCTATGCCTCCCCTTTCCTCTGGTCCTGGGTGGCTCATCTCTTCCATTAGGTGAGCTTGCAATGTCGTGTTCTCCTTGCCGTCTCGACCTAGCAATACCACTGTTACCTAGTTGGCATGCGGCATGGGGATTGGTGTTGGGCCAGTGGGGGTCTATCCGTTTGCCACCCTTGTAGTGTCAGGTGCTTGCGCTTCCAGCATTGGCTTGATCAATGATATCCAGGAGCACTGATAGAGCGGGCCCTCGCATAGAGCACAAGTCATCTTTTGGTGTTCTGGTTGCCTATCCCTATCATCATATCTTGGTTGGTAGGGCTGTTGCTCCTAAGAGTGGGACCTCCAATTGCAGTCTCTTAATTGTGATCTCCTGTGATGTTGGTCGTTCTCGTCTGTTCTGCACCCATCATAGCTTCAAAACACGAACACGAACACGAACACGGCATTCAATTTTTTGAACACGAACATGGAACACGGAAATGAACACAGATAAACACGGGTGAAAACACAAATATTCTCTAGAATATTCTACTTATCACTCCATCTCATCTAGAAGCTCCTCATTAGCAGGATCATCATCTTCATCTTCGTCCTCTTCTTCCATAGCTTCAATATTAGCATCAGTAATTTGAGGAATACTTCCTGTCTGGCTCAATCCCACAAACTTGTCATAGGAAGTGTGGCTCCCTATCAACTTGGTATTACTGGCCACAAATACCAAGTCTGCAATCCGGCTCACTGCTAAGCAATTCCTCTTCTTTGAAGTGATGTGCCCAAAAATGTTAAACAATCGCTCCACAGATGAGGAAGAACTTACCTGACTAAGCACTCGAATTGCCAACCTCTGCAAATCTGGACCTGAGTAGCCATTGTCCTCCCCACTGCACAGAACCTTTGTTGTACAATCCATCTGAGAGTCCCGGTGCCAAAACTACCCTCCAAGTTCCTGTATTGGCAAAGCTGATTTTTTATAGTTGACCTTTGCTGATAGTCAGGGAACTGGATTCCAAGTACATGTTCCAATCTTTGGAAACTTCTCTGGATTTTTCCTGTCCTCGCCCTTGAAACTCTGGATCAAGCATGTATGCCATGGAGTGAAAGGTGCTATGATAAGCCCACCACCTGTTTGAAATCAGTTGGTTTAGCTCCTCATACCTAAGATTGTTCTCCTCTTGTTGATGGATGTTCTCGCTCATCTGATCCATCCCCTCGTAGACCTTCCCAATCACAGGCACGTCTCCGTCAACCATCCGTAGCAAATACATCACCCTCCTTGAAACACCTAGCATGTGGTTAACCTCGTTCCAGTATGTATCGTTGAACACAATTCCTCGGCATGCTATCCCAGAATTTGTCCTTGACTCTAGCCTTGCATTGTAAGCGTCACTCACAAACATTTGTTGTAGCTTTGGCCTCAGCTCCACCAATCTCTCCATCATAAGAAAGTTGAAGGCGAATCGTGTTTCGCTGAACTTCAACACTCGTCGTGAAGAGAAGGATGCCAAAATCGCTACTAGATGCGAATGGTTCCGGAGGAAGCCAACCAGAGTCTTTCCCTTGTCTAGCAGCCCAACCATCCATAGTAGTTTTGCGAAATCCTTGAGAATGTTGTTCAAACAATGAGCTAAGCACGGAGCCCACATAATCCTTGGCTTCCTCGCCTCTAGAAGCCTAGCAGCAGCCTTGTTTGAAGCCTCACCATCCGTGACAATAAGAACAACATTCTCCTCTCCAACAATCTCGATACCTCGCTCCCATGTCGCAAAAACGTTATCAGCCATCTTCCCACTAGAAGATATATCAATGGCCTCGAGAAAACTCGACTGTCCTCTGCTGTATGCAACAAGCCCCATGATATGTCGATTTCTTGTGTCATTCCATGCATCAGCAACAAAGTAACCCACAATTCTTCCAACGTGCCTTCACCTTGGCAAGTTGAACTTCAAGATTGGCTTTCTCCACTTGCAACAATTGCTCTCGCAATGCTGTCTCTGTTGGAAGATCGTAGGGAATTCCATGCCTTGCAATCTGCTGCACCATCTCCTTGAAATGGTGAGAACGAGCTTTCACAAATGGTATGTGCTCGTTCCAGAAAAATCGTCCTATAGCCATATCCACTGCTTCCTTCCTTTTTGGATCAAAAGAATCCCGGATTCCCTGTTGTCGTTGCGAAAAAAACCTGGAAATTCCTTCTACAGAATTGCCACCTAGTGTAGAACTCTGGGAAGCAACAAAACTCTCTCCTCTAGTGCTTTGGATGCCTTCGACACGTGTAGAAACTGCTCGTTTCTTGCTTTGGTGTTTTCCAGCCAAAACTTGGTCGTCGATGGTTTTAGCCATCTCCCTAAGCTGTTGTCTCTTCTCTGCTGAGATGACATCACAACTTAAGATTTCATGACCAGCTTCCCCTGTGAGATGTCCCCTCACACGATCCACACCTGAAACTTTGTCTCTCAACGAACACCACTTGCAAGACCAGCGTCGATGCCCACTATGGCAGTTTGTTTGATCACCAAGGATCACTTCTTCCCACCAAACGGATGATGGATGTCACCCTGTTGAAGTCTTCTTGCTCTGGCTCCCAGATGCCATCACTTAGCTCAACCTCTAAAATCCTGCACTTGCTTCTACTCCAATCCACAATCACTTAGTCCAACCTCTAAAATCCCAACCCTGCTGCTGTTCCAATCCACAATTGCTCAGCCTCTAAAATCCCACACCCTGCTCCTGTTCCAATCCACAATCGGTCACGCCCTGCGCCTAAAAAAATTTTGAAAAACTCAAAATTTTAGAATCACGCCGTCAATAACACAATCGCAACGCCAAGCAACTAATCATAGCAATCTACAAAGATGCAGTGCCAAGCAGTTAAGAATTATGGCAGAAGCAATCCAAGGAGAAAATTTGGGAGAGAAAATCTACAAACCTGGAGACAATGATCAGGAATTTTTTGTAACGAAATCAGGCGTGGCTGAGCGCCATTCCTCCCACTCCAGCGCTAGAATCCTAGAGAGGGCATTCCCAGCCCAAGAAAGTTGCCATAGTTCGCTGGAAAAACCTTTTGATTGATCGCAGGAATTTTTGATTGATTGCAAGACAAGAAAACATCAAAGCGCAAAACGCTCACGTGAACCACGTGAGCTATTGTTTTAGAACACGGTGTGGTCACACGGTATTTGACCGTGTTTCAACCGTGTTTGGAGCCGTGTTTTGGAGCATTGACCGAGTCAATGAACACAGCCCGTGTTAACACGGCTGGGGGCCGTGTTTGTGTCACCATGCCAACATGCCGTGGTGCATGGCGTGTTTTGAAGCACTGGCACCCATAGCTCCTCTAACTCTCTATGTCCCCCTTTGCTTTTTGTTCTATTGCTAATGCAGTTGCATGTTGCGGCATGTTACTTAGGAGCTTGTCTAGTTGATAGCAATCGTCTGTGTTGTGGGACCCACGAATGTTACATACCCGACAATACTTATCTCTGCGTGTGGTGTATCCCAGTTGGGCAAGTGTTGCGGTTAGGTCCTCCTTTTGTGCTTCCCCCTTGTGGGCCTCCCCTCACTGTGGTTGCGCATGCTCTTTGGCTCCCAACTGCCGCTCCTTTCTAGCGGCCTTTGGGGCATTTGAGAGGTTCTCCTTGTTCCTGGTGGTGTCATTTGCCCCCTTGGCATCCGATTTGTCCTACGTCTTCTTCTCTTTATGTCTCTTTGCTTCCCACTTTTCTGCTTTATTGGCATACCAGAGTAACTTGTCAAATGTCTGGTCATAGTCCAGTCTGATCCACTTGCAGATCTCATGTCGCAATCCTTTTCGGTACCACATCTTCTTGGTCAAGTCGATGGGGGGATGCCTTAACTGGGTGATGTACCCAAGCATGTGGACCGTGTATTCGTTGACCGACTCTCTTGCTCTTTGCTTTAGATTAGTTAGCTTATGAATTACCTCTTCCTCACTTTTCTCCTCCCAGAAGGTGTCCAAAAACGCCCTCGCACGGTTTTCCAGCAAGTTCCTTCATTTGCCTCAAAGAATTGCATTCACTAAGCGTGTGCCTTCTTGTTTAGAGTGCATGCAAATGCACTCAGCTTTTTGTGGTTATCACTCACGCTTCTTAGCTTGCACACATGCTTTAACTTGTGTACATGTTGGTCGGTGTTGTTAGGGACCAAAAATGTAGCATGTAGGAATTGCATACATTGAACTTTTCTATGGTGGAGAAAAGCGGAGTAGTAGGAAAAATCCTGTGGGTACAAGAAAAAATTCTACAATGATAGGAAAAATCCTACAGCAATAGGAAAGATCCTACACAGGCAGGAACCAGACAATTATGACAGTTGGAGCAGGACATGATTTGGTTAGGGCAAGATAGGGCAGAAATGGGCCAAGGAAGGCTATGAAGGCTAATCTCTTATAACTATTTAGTAATGCAAGTGCATGATTATATATATATATGATATATATAGTGAATCTATATATAGTCTTATGAGAAAGCTATCTTATCAGTGCTATAACATGGCAATGGCCAAAGCAAAATCCTATCCTTAACCTTAGAGATGAGATAAGGTATATATATAGAGCTATTATAGGACGAAATCCCTTGTATTTTAACATGGAAAAGCTTTTTTGGGCTATGAACAATGATTCACCATGGTAATAGGCGTCTTCACCCCTCGCTCCTCGAAACGTAGGTAAGGATATTGACACTGTACTCTCTTGCATCCAATTGAGCGCGTGGGCTAGTAAGGTCACCGGATCCACTCCCATGGCATTCCATTGGGCCTGGGAAGTGCTCCGATCTAGACCCTCCACTTCGAACATGTTGTAGTCCACGTCCTAGTATCCCGCGGGTACCTTCTTCCTTCTTGCATCCCCGCCCTTTGATTGAGGGTTGGGGACAAGGATGGGCTCCTCCCAATTGTCCCTTGGGGGCCCTCTTCATGAGACCAGCCTGATGGCTGGTGGTGTGGCATATCTAGGTTAGACGGTATCCCTCGTCCAGCGGTTAGCTTGGCAGGATTGTGCAACTTTGAAAATCCCTTGTAGTGTTGGAATGGTCGTGGCTATTGGGGCAGATTCTCCTCACCCTAAGACAATATCCTCTCATCTTGTGGTTGTTGCAGCTTTGCCATATGCCTTTGCAAAATCCCCTCGCATGGTTGGCATGATCTTGCTCGCTCGGCATATTCCCCTCACCTTGGGACGGAATCCCCTCGTCCCTTACCTAGAGTGATTACTATGTGGTCCCCCTTACTGGTGCCTCCTCCAATCTGTCATCTCGTTGACATCCAGTCGCCTTCGTGCATGTGGTCTTTCCATGTGTAACGCAGCCTTTCGGAGCCTTGGGCCACCTTTCTGGTACTAACCTTGGTATGTTGTGTCGTCCGATCGGCTGAACTCTTGGTGTAGAGGTTCCCTTGTTGGTGGTTGATGCCCCTCCTATGGGGCCTTCTAAATGAGGCTCTTCCTCCCCTCTTTTCAGCCATCCACAATCCACCTACCTTACCCTACTGGGTGACAGCGACCCTGGGTCTCCTACCTTGCATCCCTCATGGCATTGACCATGCAAAACCTTCGGCTCTCGTCCCCTTTCACTACCTGTGTTGTTGTCACTGCCATGGGTTTCTTACCTCCAAGGCAGGCATTCCCTCTCCTAGGGTTCTTGCGCACGAGGTCTCCTCCCTTAGGGGTACCATCGAATACTAGTTCATCTCTCCTATGTGGGGGCTCATTGTAGCCATCACTTTCACCTAAGTTGAGAGGGGGTGGAGGGCTTCCCTCTCCAGCCCACTACATCGTAGGCCATTGCCGTGCGATGTTGCATATCCAGGTGTTACTCATCTCCACACGTTCCTACACTTGGGATTTCATTAGGATGTGCTAGGGGTTCTTCGTATCTTTCTTCTTCGTCTGCAGCTTGCAATCAACTATGATGGTGTTGTGCCAGACTTCCTGGTTTTTGAAGGTTTGGCCATGTGGTGGTTGCGTCATGCCCTCAAATGGGCAAGGCTAGGGCTGATTGTGGTATTCGGGGTACCTCCCTGCCCTTCATAAGCCTCTCCCACCAACCCAATGCGTCCTCCTGGCCAATTGGTACTTGTTGATCTCCAGTTGTACTCGTTGATCTCCGGTTGTTCAAACGAGTTAGCCATGGCTCTCCGATCTCCCTTTGGGCCGCAACTCTGCTTGCTACTATGAACTCCATCCGCATGTAGTTAATATCCCTCCGTGGTCGCCACAAATGGTCATCGAGGACTCCACAGGCTAGATGTAGGGTGACTTATGCAGCCTTGGTGGTTGCCAGGGCACTGTTGCCATGCTTAGTCCCAAGGGTCTACATCAGCTAACCTAGGCTTACCTTTTGTAAGGTATGGTGATGGCCTCTACCCCATCCTCCTTCCTCTCCTTCTCTTGCTCCCACCTCTGCGAGAACCCACACTCCAATATAAGGGGGAACTCCACTCCACTGGTACACAAACCCTTGTGACGTTTGAGTAGAGGCCACTACTACACCTTCTAGTGCATCCCAAAGTAATGGTTGGACCCTCGGGATTGGGCATTATCAACAGCGTCCTGGCGACCACCGAGACCACCTAAGTCAACCCACATTTGGTCTGCGGAGTCCCTAATGAGCATTTGACAACCACGGAGGGATTATAATTATACACAGATGGATTCACCATAACAAGTAGAGTTGCTACCCAAAGAAAGATCAGAGAGTCAGGATAAACTTGTTTGAATAACTGGAGATCAGTGAAATACCAACTAGCTAGGAGGATGCACCGTTCCGGTTGAGAGAGGCCAACGGAGGGCGGGGAAATGCCACGAATGCCATTGTCGGCCCCAACCTCACATGTCAGAGTTCACAATGCAGACACCATATGGCCAACCTTCTGAGAAGTGGAGGACTCGACACAACACCATCGAAGTTGGTTGCAAGCCACAAATGAAAGAAAGGTATGAAGAACCACTAGCATGTTCTAATGAAATCTCAAGTGTAGGAACATGCAAGAATGAGCAACACCTGGATGGGCGAGGCTGCCTAGCAATGACCTATGACGCAGAATGGGAGGGATAGTTGTTTGATGGTGGTTTGACCATTGTCAAACCACCAATCGGAGCGAACAAGCGACAGGAAGAAGCATCAAGCAAGGAAGGTACCGCAGGTACGGATTGATGGCAATAGCTATCAGGCGACAGCATAACCGGGTGTAGATTCGATCATCCAAATCAACTACCCAAGGTACTCAAGACAGCACGTGTAAGGGAGGCGCATAAATGTGACAGATAGGACTCTGTCACATGGCGGTAGACTAGTGAGAGAGTGCCACATGTACCTAGGGTCTAGCGCTAGGTAACCCACTATATAAGCAAGAAGGTGGGTAGTGGGTCGGGGTCCTTCTAGTCAAGTTTTTGTCTTGTATCTTGCTCCATTTTCCTGAGGTAGTTTGTACTCAGGCAGGCACTATATATATAACATGTTCCTTATGTTCACCATCTCTCCGATAATTCTCCTCTTGCTCTGCTTCTAGGCCCAACAACATACTCTGCTACCAAGCAGCAGCAGTGCTCTAGGAGAACTCCTCCACCCCTATACACGGACCCTCACAACGTTTAGGTAGAGGCCATTCAACACCTTCCAATACTCCCAAGGTAAGGTTGACTTATCAGCTCGGACCCTCGGGATTGGACGTTATCCACAGCATCCTGGCGACCACCGAGGCTTCAAAAGAAGCACCACATCTGGCTTGAGGAGTCCTTGACAACCATTTATGGCGACCACGGAGGGATAAATAGTATACACGGATGGAGTTCACTGTACCAAGCAGAGTTGTGGCCCGAAGGAGAGCTAGGATTAACTCGTTTGAATAACTAGAGATCAACGAGCATCAGCTGGCTAGGAGGATGCGTCAGGCCGGCCAAGGTTGATGGAAGGTAGAGAGGCACCCCAGTTGCCACAATTGGCCCATGCCTCGCCTACCCGAGAAACGACGCAAATACCGCATGGCCGAATCTTCGAAAAGTGGTACACCCAGTACAGTAGCGGCAAAGGTAGTTGCATGCCGCCAACAAAGAAGAAGGATATGAAGAACCCATAGCACATCTGGACATTAGTCCAGGTATAGGAGTGTGCGGGAATGAGCAACACCCGAACGAGCGACCTCACCCAACAATGACCTACGATGCAGAGTAGGATGGATGGCAGGATGATGGAAGCCCTCCACCCCCTCTCAATGTAGGTGAAAGTGACGGCTACGATGAGCCCCCACACGAAGATCAGAACCCGTGTTCAACAAATACCCCTAAGGGAGGAAACCTTGCACAGAGAACCCCAAGAAAGGGAAGGCCTGCACTGGATGCAGCAATCTTGAGATGGCAAAAGCAACATGGATAGTGATGGAGGATGAGAGCCGGAGGTCCAGTGTGGCCAGCGCCATGAGGGACGTAAGGTAAGAAACCAGGGTCACTATCACCCACCAGGGTAAGACGGGGAGCCCGTGGTGCTCGGAAAGAAGGGAGGAAGAGCCTCATCCGGAAGGCCCCTATAGGGAGATTACCAATAAAGCAACTCTTACACCAACAGTTCAATTGATTGGACAATGCAGTAGCCAGGGTGGTTACTAGGATGAGAACTCGAGGCTTCGGAAGGCCGAGGTACATGGGACGACCACTTGTGCGAAGGCGACTGGACGTTGATGAGCTAATGGTCTGGGAGGAGGTGGCCACACAGTGGCCACTCTGGGCAAGGGACGAGGGGATTCCGTCTAGGGGCGAGGGAAATCCGCCCGAGCGACCAACATCGTGTCGGCCCCATGAGGAAAATCCGCCAGGGCACACGGCAGAGCCGCAATCACCACAAGACGAGAGGATACCGTCTAGACGCTGCAAGGGGATTTCATGCACTCACTAGATGAGAGAATACTGTCCAGCCTTAATTGTTACAGGATGAAGCAACTTGTCCTCTCCAACTTGCGATAGCACGGATCCTACTGCAAAATCCGAGGCATCTGCTTCAATGAAGAAAGGATGAGAAGGGTCAGGATGTGCTAAAATCGGAGCTGTCGTGAAAATGTCCTTGAGTGTTGTGAACGCGTGTTCCGCCTTGTCAGACCAAGAGAAAAGTCCTGTGCGCTTGGTGAGTTCTGTGAGTGGAAGTACACGCTTGGAGAAGTCCTGTATGAACCGCCTGTAGAAGTTTGCAAAGCCAAGGAAACATTGTACATCTCGTACTGACTTGGGCCTCTCCCACTCCACGATGGTCTTCACCTTGTGCATGTCCATGGAAATGCCAGCAGGAGAGACGATGTAGCCCAAGAACTCCACCGAATCCCTATCGAAAAAACACTTCTCCAACTTCGCGTACAGGCCATGCTCGCGAAGCCGCTCTAAAACTAGTCGTACATGCTTGTCATGTGCCGCCTGGTCCTTGGATAAAATCAAGATGTCGTCGAGGTAGATCACCACAAACTGGTCCAAGAAGTCACGGAAAATGTCGTTCAAACGCTCAAAATGTGTTGAAAACGCTCAAAATCAGCCATGATCTAGGAAAGAAAAAAGGAGGAAAATGAAGGAAAGGAATCAAGAAAAAGGTAGCTGGAAAACGGAGAACTATGAAGCAGTTACTATCAAACTGTCAAGCCACGATCCAGGAAACATGAAGAGAGCAGGATTCCAAGGACATGAAGGCTTGACTCAGGAACAGGACCGAGAGCAGGACAGGAACCAGGAATAGGAACAGGACGGATCTAGGAGCAAGACAGGATCAGGATAGGATCCGGGAGCAGAGCAGGACAGGATCCAGGAACAGGACAGGAAATAGGAGCGAGACAGAAACAGGACAGGAAACAAGACAAGACAAGATTGATCGTAGTAAGACTGGTGTTGATAGTAACTGATTGTACAACAATTAGGTCGGAGCTTTTATGCTCACAACTCCAAGAGCTAATCTAGGCATGCATGCAAAAGTGGTTGCATGCATGCAAAAGTGATTGCATGCATGCAAAGGCTAAGATGAGTCCACATGTCCCTTATCCTCTAGGCATATCCTGTGGCATATCCTGTAGAAATATCCTGTAGGAATATCCTGCAACCGAATCCTGTGTCCGGAATCCTGGTAGGAATATCCTGTGGGAAAATCCTGCAACCCATATCCTGTATCCGGAATCCTGTAGGAAAGTCCTGCAACCCATGTCCTGTATCCGGAATCCTGTATTCTGTATCGGGTCGTGACAGTCTTGGGCCAGCCGGCCTAGTGGCACTCACTTCTGGCTTCCTGAGTAGGGGTCCCAGTTGGTTAGCTGTAGGTGCGGTACTAGTTTTGGAGAGTTGAGTCTTTGTCCGTAATTCCCTTCTGACCACTATTAGTTCTGCTTGTGCCTCAACGAGCTCCCCACACCTTCGTTCTAATCGAGCTTTGCATTCCTGTATCTTTTGTTCCCTTTCAGCTATGACCAGGCTACGGGCATGCTGGTCATCGTTGAGTAGCCCTAGTAGAGTTTTGCACTCACTGTACAACCACTAGAAGTCTGCTCTCCTTTTTGCTCCAGCTTTCTTAGGCGTCCTTTGTTCTCTTCATTGTTAACATACATAGTCGGCCCCTTCACTCAGTAGCTCCTTAGCCCTTTGGGCAACTTCCCAGGCTCCCTGCCGCTGCTCTGTGAGTTCTGTCCTATGTCGTCATGTTCCCTTGCCACCGCTAGGAGGTCGAGGCCGTCATATATCGCCATGGCTTCGTTGAGCTGATTGAAGACCCCTGCAAGCCTTGTATAGACCGTGGAGATCCATCGTCCGTTGGCTTGGAAGTGTTGGTAGTTACTCTCGTACTCGTCCTCGTGCTTGTTCTTCTTCCCTCCTTGCTGGGCCCGGTAGATTGCTCGATTGCGTCTGACGAGGATTCCGGTAGTGGGGATCCTATAGCCAAGGGAATCGCGTGTATGGGTTCCTGCGTTACATACCCTGGTGATTCCTAGTCCGAAAGGATGCTACCCTCCGCCTGCTCTTTGTTGACGCCTGTTCTTCTGTTGACTCCGGGGGTTTCGGGCTGTTCCCCCATTTGGAGTGGTGGCGGTGCTCTTACTACCGTTCGGCCAAACGAGCCCGTGGTCATAATAGCAATGTGGCCAACCGTGGGTAGCCTTTGCTTCGTGCCGGCCCGAACTCCGTGAATCCCACTGGTTAGAGCCGGAATTAGGTACTGCTTAAAGTAGTCAGCCCAATTTATTGTGACTCCTTCCCACGCCCTGCAAAGACCGTTTGCCAACCACCTGGTGATCCAGCTCCATGTTCTTCCTGTGAGCATGAAGGCTACTAGCGTTACGAACTCGGCTGCTTCCTCCTTTGCTTGTATGCCTCGTTGTGGTGGCGAGCCGTTGAACCTCCACGTCCGAGCATTCCCCTAGGGCTAGGCCGTCCCCTGGTAGCCGGAAGACTATCACTAGTTCTTCAAACATAATGCGGAAGACGGCGCTCCCATTGGTGCAGAATTGTATTCCCCTACGCCCGGTTTGACTAGCCACTAATTCCGCTGACTAGAGGAATTGTCTGGCCTTCTCATCAAATCCTGGGTCCTCCACTTTCCCCATAGAAGGTCGAAGAATTTGTCCAATCGCAATTGCCTCCTGACTCGCCGGACGTCGGGTTGCCCGATTAATTCCTTGAACTTGGAATACCTGGGCGATATTAGTTCCACTGCTCGTTCTTGGCTCTTGATGCACACTCAGATTTCTTTTATTACCACTGGCCGATTTCTCTCTATCTACCCCATGGTCATGGTAACGGAAGTGTGGCATTGTGCACCTCCTTCCCGATTGTAGGTGTCATGGCAGTCCTTGTGGTGTCCTCCGAGGTGACTGGTGTGTCTATCCCTGCGCCTGGATATGCAATGATGGCACTGCCTGACCATCATTGCCTTTGTAGTGCATGCCTCATGCTTGTGGTCCAACCTCGTGGACCATGTGAGCATGTGAACTGGCCACACGTGCATTTGGAGATCCTGCTTCTGACTGCTCTATCTTCCCTATCTCTTCACCCCATGGTTCACTAGTCCTACCCCGAGATTCCTCAATCTGTGCTCCATCTGGGTGACCAGTGCAGCTACTATCGACCGTCCGCCGTGGTACTTGTCTGTTATCATAGACTGCAGTGGTTTTGCTGCCGCCTGGTGAGGCCCCTCCTAGCTCTAACTGCACAGTCTTACCTATTGATCCCTTCCTACCGCTTCTTCCCCACACTGGCCCCATATGTCCCCTATCTAGGGTTTCGAGTCCTACTTCCCCCCGGGAGGGTCTATGCCAGAGCTTCTCCCCCCACTTCCCGGGCAGATCTCCAATCGGCCTAGGTAGTGGATATTTTCCCCTTGGGACTGGGGCCAAAAAAGGGCTGCCGATCCCTGTCGATACCGGCTCTAGGGTGGCTTCGCTTGATTGGGATGGCCGTTCGGCTTGTGTATGTCCTCATAAGCCCTCCAGACTTGTCCTGGTGGCTGGTGAACCAACGTTCCGGTGCTGGGTAGTCTCGGGCTTCGGTTGCTTCTGTTGTCCTTAGTTTGTTCACGTTGGGCTGCCTCTGATGCAAGGCCTCCTGTCTGGCGCGACCCAACCCCAGAAGTCGGCATGCGGAGGTCGCTGTTATGCCTTTGCTCTATCCTTCGCGCCTGCCGAGCTCCTGATACTCCAACGCCCCAAATCTTTATGTGGGGGCCTGGGTTTTGCCCGTGGGTATGGACCTTATCGCCCATCTGGTGCGGAACCGTATCTGTTGGTGTTCCTAATCGTGCTGTACCTTTGCACCCCTGAGCCAGGGTCGACCAAGGAGTAGGTCGAATCCCCCCCTGGCGTGCATATCCAGGACCACAATGTTGATCTAAAATTTGACCGTTTGGATCTCGACCTCTACTGCCCTCAAGATGCCATTGGAGCCACCTTCGGCCTGGTTGGCCATGCGTACCTAAAATGGAGTGGGCTTCGGAGTTGGCATACGCAATTTCCTGTGGAGCTTTGATGACATGACATTGACTGCTGACCCCCATCTATAATCACTTCTCTGATTGTGTGACCCGCCATGCGAACCGGGATAGTTGGTACGTTGTTCACGTAGTCCACTGTGGTTGTAGTGCCTCTTGGTGGGGGTCTTCCTACTGGTCATACCCGATTCCCCATCGTGCAGTGGGGACCATCGACGTTTCTTGTTCCGACCCTGTCTGGGCCTCCCCTAAACCCTAAACCCTAAGCCCTAAACCCTAAACTAGAATGCACGATTTCGCCTTCTCCTTACTTTTCTTAGCGATTCTTGGCCTCAGCTGGGCTCCACGGGTTCCGAGACTGTTAGTTCTTGCGTTTGCCTCCTTACCCACTGCTTTAAAACTGGGGTTTTTGTTGCATGTCTTCTCTTTTCATGCCTTCGCGCTCCCTGGTTCTCCGCCTTTGTGTTTCCCTTGCTTCGTCTGTTAAGGGAGCCTGTGGCACTATGTCTGTCCCGACGTCCTATTCTAGTAGTACCACCGTTACTTGGTTTACCTGTGGTGTGGAGTTTGGACTTGGGTTTGTGGGGATCTACCCGTTACTCATCCTGGCGACGCCGGCTGCTTGTGCTTCTAGCATTTGTTTGATCAATGATACCCATGAACATCGGTAGAGCGGGTGTGGGCCTCCGCACAGTGCGCAAAACACCTCCTTGCATTCCGGTCGTCTCTCTCTATCGCCATACCTGGGTCGATACAGTGGCCATTCTTGGGAATGGGACCCATGATTCCGGTCTCCTGAATGGGACCTCCTATGGGGTTGGTTGTCTCCCTCCATCCTGTGGTCGTAACTCCTTCGGCCATCTGCCCCCTTCGATTCCTCGTTCTACCGTCAGCGTGGCTGCTTGTGGTGGCCTTTTGCTCAAGAGTTTTGCCAGCCGGTAGCAATCATCCATATTGTGAGATCTGCGGATGTTACACACCCGACAGTACTTATCCCCCCGTGCAGTGTATCCCATTTGAGCCAGTGTCATGGATAAGTCTTCCTTTCGTGTGGCCCCCCATAGGGTTTCCCCCGCTGCAACTGCCTGTGTCCCTTGGTACCCGACCATTTCTCCTTCTTGGTCAGCCTTGGAGCCTCCGAGAGGTTTTCCTCATCCGATGCGGTATCGTTCACCTCCTCTGCGTCCGATTTGTCCTCCGCCTTCTTGGCGTACTGGAGTAACTTGTCGAACGTCCAGTCGTCGTCCAATTCGATCCACTTGTGGATCTCCGGCCGCAGTCCCTTTTGGTACCACATTTTCTTGGTCAGGTCAATTGGGGTGTCTCTTAGCCGGGCGATATACCCCAAGCATGTGGACCGTGTACTCATCGACTGACTCTTCTACTTTCTGTTTCAAGCTCGTTAGCTTGTGGATCACCTCCTCTTCACTCTTTTCCTCCCGGAAGGTATCCAGAAACGCCCTTCGTGCGGTTTCCTAGCGGGCTCCTTCGTTCGCCTCATGGAATCGCATCCACCAGGCGTGTGCCTTCTTGTCCAAAGTGCATGCAAAGGCACTCAACTTCTTGTGATTGTCGCTCACACTCCGAAGTTTGCACACCTGGTTGAACTTGTGTACGTGTTGGTCTGCATCTTCCCCCTTCGCTCCACGGAAAGTGAGTAAGGGCACTGTTACGGTGCTCCCTGCATCCGATTGAGCGCTCGGGCTAATAAGGTGACCGGGTTGGTTCCTATGGCGTCCCATTGTGCCTGAGAGTTGTTCCGATTCGGACCCTCCGCTTCGGACATGGTGTAGTCCACGTCCTGGTATTCTGCGGGGACTCTTCTCCTTCCTCGCGACCCTACCCTCCCGTTGAGGGTGGGTGATGAGGACGGGCTCCTTCCGGCTGTCCCTCGGGGGCCCCCACTGCGGGACCATCCTGTCGGCTGGTGGTGCGGCTTACCCTGGCTGGACGGTTTTCCCTCCTCCAACTAGTTTTGTATGACCGTGCGTGGAATTCCCCCGCGATGTCTAGACGTTCGTGATCAATGGGGCGATTCCTTCTTGCCTCAAGACGGTATCCCCCCGTCTGGTGATGGTTGCGGCTCTGCCGTGTGCCCTGGCAGATTTTCCTCGCGGGGCCGGTGCGATACTAGTCACTCAGGCGAATCTCTCCTGTCCTTGGACGAATTCCTCTTGTCCCTTCTCCAAGGTAGCCACTGTGCGGCCCTCTTTTCGGTGCCTCCTCCCAGTCCGTCAGCTCGTCGACGTCCAGTTGCCTCTGCACAGGCGGTCGTCCCATGTGTACCCCGGCCTTCCGAAGCCTTGGGTTCTCATCCTTGTAACCACCTTGACCTGCTGCGTCGTCTGATCGATTGAACTCCTGGTGTAGAGGTTGCCTTGTTGGCAATCAATGCCCCTCCCTACGGGGGCTTTCCTGGATGAGGCTCTTACTCCCCTCTTTCCGGGTAGATATGGGCCCCCCGCGTCACCCTGATGGGTGACGATGGCCCTGGGTTTCCTGTCTTACCTCCATTGTGGTGCTGGTCATGCTAGGCTTTTGGCTCACATCTTCCGTCGCTATCTGTGTTGCTTTCGCCCCCTCGAGATTCTTGCCTCCGTCGCAGGCATGCCCTCTCCTGGGGTTGTCCTGGGCAAGGTTTCCTCCTTCGGGGGTACTCGTCAAACACTGGTTTTGCTCATTGGTATGGAGGCTCTTCATGGCCGTCACTTTCACCTGCATCAAGAGGAGGAGGGCTTTCGTCGTCTTGCCATCCATCCCACTCTACGTCGTAGGTTACTGTCGGGCGAAGTCGCCCGTCCGGGTGCTGTTCATACCCGCATGCTGCTGTGCTTGGATTGTTGTCCGGACGTGTTGTGGTTCCTTCATATCCCTCTTCGTTGTTAGCGGCGTGCGACCGCCTCTGCCGCTGGTGTGCCAGGTTTACCGCTGCTTGAATATTCAGCCATGCGGTATTACCGTTGTTCCTTGGGTAGGTGAGGTAGGGGCCGATTGTGGTAGCCAAGGTGCCTCGCTGCCTTCCATTAATCTCCCACGGCCAGCCACCGCATTCTCCTAGTCAGCTGTTGCTCGTCAATTTCTATTTATTCGAAAGAGTTAATCCTAGTTCATCGTCGAGCTGCCACTCTACTTACTACAGTGAACTCCATCCGTGTATACTATTTATCCCTCCATGGTCACCACAAATGGTCGTCAGGGATTCCGCAAGCCAGATGTGGTACTTCTCAAGAAGCTATGGTGGTCATCAGGACGCTATTGAGGACGTCCAACCCCCGGTGGTTCGGCCGGCAAGCCGGGCCTTACCTCAGGAGTAATGGAAGGTATTGGATGGCCTCTACCCGGACGCTGTGAGGGTCTGTGTACAGGAAAGGGGAAGTCCTACTGAGATGATTTAGCAGGGAGTGTTGCGGGGCCCAGGAGTCGGGCAAGCGGGGATCTCCCGCTTGGAGGTGAAGAGAAGGGAAATGGATATATATTGCCTGTCTAAGTACAAACTATCTCCAACAGTGGAGCAAGATATAAGACACAGACCTGACTCCAAAAGACCCCGACCCACTACTCGCCTTCTGGCTTATATATTGGGTTACCTACTGCTAGACCCTAGCTACAAGTGGCGCTCTCCCACTGGTCTGCCGCCTGGTGACAAAGTCCTGCCTGTCACATTTATGCGCCTCCCCACACGTGCTATCCTTCGTACCCTGGGTAGTTGGTCCGGACGATCGGATCTATGCCTGGTTATGCCGCTGCCTAACAACGGTCGTCATCAGTCCGTACCTGAAGTACCTCCTTTGTCTGGCGCTTCGTCCAGTCGCTCGTTCGAGCCGGTGGGCATCCCGCCAGCTAGCCATGATGACGGGCCACCGTCAACCACCAAGCACTCCAAGTTCAAAGAATTGATCGGGTGACCTGACGTTCGGCGAGTCAGAAAACAGCTGCGGTTGGACGAATTTTTTGACCTTCCATGAGGAGAAGTGGAGGCCATGGGATTCACCGAGAAGGCCAAACAATTCATCCAGTTGGCAAAATTGGTAGCTAGTTAGACCGGGCACAAGGGGATACAGTTTTGCACGAATGGGAGAGCAATCTTCCGCATTATGTTTGACGAACTAGCGATAGTCTTCTGACTACCAGGGACAGCCTCACCTTAGGAGAATTTCAGACAAGGAGCTTTAATAGCCCACCACCACAGGGACCCATGCGCTACGAGGCATACAAGTAAAGGAATAAGCAGCCGAATTCTTAGCACTAGTGGCCTTCATGCTCACGAGAAGAATAGGGAAACAGATCACCAGGCGGTTGGCAAACAGTCTCTACAGGGCTTGGGAAGGAGCCATGATAAACTGGGTAGACTGCCTTAAGTAGTACTTGGTTCCGGCTTTAACCAGCGAAATCCACGAAGTTCGGATCGGGACTGAGCAAAGACTTTCCACAACTGGCCATATCACTATTATGACCACAAGCTAGTTTGGCCGAATGACAGTTAGAGCACCACCATCGCTCTAGACAAGGGATGAGGAACAGAGGAGAAAAAGTCAGGACAACCGTAGGGAGTAGCAAGGACCCCCAAAGGCAACAAAGGAATAGGCAGAAGGTAGCCCCCTCCTGACCAGGAACTACCAAAGCATGGGACATTAGAACCTATACATGCGGTTCCCCTAGCTGTAGGATCCCCTTACCACCGAAATTCCCATCAAAAACACCCGAGCAATCAACTAGACTAGGCCAGGGAGAAAAGGAAGGCAAGTTTGAGGAAGAGTCAAAGGTTAACTATCAACATTTCCAGGCCGACGGATGGTGGGCCTCAATGGCCTACATAAAGCTCGCGAAGGCCTTCGACCAGATAAAGGAAGTAATGGTAGTGTATAACAACCTCGATCTCTTAGATGTGGTGAAAGAACACGATGCCATAGTGGTTGAGCTCACGGAACGATGGTAGGAAGCATGGGAGGATACCCAAAAAGCTAAGGAACTACTGCGTCAAGGGGCAGATTGAGTATGATAGTATTAAAAGGGAAGAAGGACGCATGGGAACTCTAGAGCGAGAGGGCAGCGAAATTTTGGAGGTTATAAAGTGAGTGGGAAACCCTCCTAGGGCTACTAGACAACCACCAGCACACCCGTAGCCAAGCCATAGCAAAGAAAGAACAGAAAATACATGAACTTAGGTCCTGGATTGAGCAGAGGAGTGGGGAGCTCATAGAAGCCCAAGCAGAACTGACGGCGATGAGGGAGGAGTTGCACCAAAGGGCTCAACTCACAAGGGCCAGTATCACACCTATGGTGAGCCAATAGGAACCTCTACCCAGGGGGCTAGAGGTGAGCGGTGCATTATCACCAAGTACATGACATGAGCATGGCTCACCTAGGAAATAGGACCCACCACGAATCACTGCCACAGGATTGATGGAGCACACTCAACGACAAGCCCAACTACTCGCAACAAGGGAACAAGAGTTATAGCACTCACGCAAGTGAGCCTGGGAGCTGGAGGCTTAAGTAAAACATGCACAGGAACAGCACGAGGCGGGGTTCCAGAGGGAGCTACAGAAGGCTACCAAGCTACATGAGGCAACGATCGCAGCCTTGAAGCAGAAGCTAGCCACAATGGAAAACGAAGCCGCTACTTACCGTGACCACTCAGGCATAGCATAGGGGAGGGAGCACATGGCCCGAGGACATGTCAATGAATAAGCTTGGGCATTTGATTGACAATGGTTTGACCACCGTCAAACCGCTAGCCGGAGCAAACGAGCGACAGGATGAAGCACTGAGCAAGGAAGGTACCACAAGTACGGATTGACGGCAACAGCTATCAAGCGGCGACATAACCGGGCGTAGATTCAATCATCCAAATCAACTACCCAAGGTACTCAAGACAGCACGCATAAGGGAGGCGCATAAATGTGACAGACATGACTCTGTCACATGGCAACAGACCAGTGAAAGAGTGCCACATGTACCTAGGGTCTAGCGCTAAGTAACCCACTATATAAGCAGGAAGGCGGGTAGTGGGTTGGGGTCCTTCTAGTCAAGTTTTCATCTTGTATCTTGCTCCATTTTCCTAAGGTAGTTTGTACTCAGGCAAGCACTACATATATAAATACATGTTCCTTCTGTTCACCATCTCTCTGGTGATTCTCCTCTTGCTCCGATCCTAGGCCCAACAACATACTCTACTACCAAGCAGCAGCAGTGCTCTAGGAGAACTCCACCCTATACACGGACCCTCATGGTGTCTGGGTAGAGGCCATTTAGCACCTTCTAGTATTCCCAAGGTAAAGCCGGCTTACCAGCTCGGACCCCCGGGATTGGACGTTATCCACAACATCCTGGCGACCATCGAGGCTTCATAAGAAGCACCACATCTGGCATGCGGAGTCCCCAATGACCAATGGTAGTACGAAGGAAGCCCTCCACCCCCTCTTGATGAGAGTGATGGCTATGATAAGTCCCCACACATATTCAATGAGTACCCTTGAGGGAGGAGACCTCTTGTAGAAGAACCCCAGGACATGGGAAGCCTATGTTGAAGGTAGGAACTCAAAGCAACAATGACAACACAGGTAATGACGATGGACAAGAGTCAAAGGTTCTGTGTGGCCAATTCTACGAGGGACACAAGGTAGTAAACCCAGGGTCATCACCTAGCAGGGCAAGGCAGGCAGGCTATAGATGCCTGAAAAGAGGGGAGGAAGAGTTTCATCCCCGTAGGGAGGGGCGCTGACTTTTGATGAAGAGACCTTTGCACCAGAAGTTCAATAGATTATGTAGCAGACCATGGTGAGTACCAAGATGGTGGCCTGAGGCTCCAAAAGGTTAGGCAACACATGGGAAGACCACCCACTCTAGGCTAAGGATGAGGGGATTCCGTCCCAGAGCAAGGGGAATCCGCCTAGGCAAGCAAGATCGTACTGACAATATAAGGGGATTCCGCAAAGGCGTAAGGTAGAGCCACAACAACTAAGAGATGAGGGGATATTGTATCAAGGTGAGGAGAATCGACAGGCATTAAAGAGTTTGCATAACAAAACACTCATGTTCGCCTATGATGCACACTCGTGTCCTCATGAAGTACTAGCCCTAAGTGTAGGGTATGACTTGGCCACTCAAACCCTTAGGGGTTAGTCATGGTTTGGGGTGCTCCTTGTCACCCTATAAGGGTTGTACTCCCGAATGAGGGTGATTCCTTAAGGGGTGAGTGATGATGTCTTAACTCTATCATGAAGGTATGTCTAAAACACATCTCCTTAATGAGGTTTGTCTAGGTCTCCTGGGGCAAAGTCCTAAAGTCTACTAGGGTTGTTCTCTGGGGTTTGGGGGATAATTATTCTAAGGGATTTAGGGTAGTGTCAGCCAACACGTGACAACATGTGGCTGCCAAGTGGCCATTCGGCATCATCATCCTGTGTGAGCAATGCTAAGTCTTTCCAAAACAATCCTAAGAGTTTGACTCAAATGCTAAAATATGCATGAGACTTAGGGTCCTACCCTAAGTCTCTTAGAATGACTATCCCCTAAACCCCAGACCTCAGCATGTCCAAAGCTGAGGGACCAAAGGAGCAACAAAAAGCCATAAGAGTAGACCCAGTGACCTTATTGGCCCGTGCACTTGATCGGATGCAGGAGAGCACAATGACAGTGCCCTTACCTGCATTCCGAGGATCAAAGATGCCGACCAACATATACACAAGTTGGAGCAAGTGTGTGAGCTGAAGAGTGTAAGCGACAACCATAAGAAGCTAAGCACATTCGCATGCACCTTAAATAAGAAGGCACATGGTGGATGCAATTCCACGAGACAAATGAAGAAGTTTGTTGGGACACTTCCTAGGGGTAGCCCTGGCCCTAGGTCTAGGGTATGACTTGGCCACTCAAACCCTTAGGGGTTAGTCGTGGTTTAGGGTACCCCTTGTCACCCTAAAGGGGTTGTACTCCTGGATGAGGGTGATTCCTCAAGGGGTAAGTGATGATGCCTTAGCTTTGTTATGGGGGTATGTGTGAAACACATCTTCTTTGTGGGGTTAGGGCATGAACCTGTCTAGGTCTATTGGGACATGATCCTAAAATTTACTTGGGTTATCCTTTAGGGTTCGGAGGATGGACATTCTAAGGGACTTAGAGTAGGACTTTGAGTCTTCTGCCTAATTAGGCATTTGAGTCAGATTCTTGAGGTCATCTTGGAAGACTTAGTGTTTCTCACACAAGGTGATGATGCTGAATGGCCACTTGGCAACCACATGTTGCATGTTGGCCCTTGGGGTTAAGACTATGACACTACCCTAAATTTCTTAGAATGATTATCCCCTAAACCCTAAAGGAAAATCCGAGTAGACTTTAGGACTCTATCCCAAGAGACCTAGACAGGCTCATGCTCTAAGAAGATGTGTCTCACACATATCCTCATAACAGAGTTATCACTCACCCCTTAAGAAATCACCTTCATTCGGAAGTACAACCCTTATATGGTGACAAGGAGCACCTTGAACCACGATTAACCCCTAAGGGTTTGAGTGCCCAAGTCATACCCTAAATTTAGGGCTAGTACTTAGTAAGGACACAAATGTGCATCGTAGGCAAACATGAGTATTTTGCTAAGCAAACTCCTTAAGGCTAGGTTTGGATAACCTTAAGTACATAACATTGCGAGTGCTTCATGAATGGGCTCTTGCTAACGAACTTATGTTGTTCAACCCTTAAATCCCAAGGAGAAGACCCCTCCTTAGCTGAGTGTGCCAATAGCACATCCAGTTAACAAACCTAACCTCCCTTGAGCAAATGCCCAAGGCTTAACACCCTAATGTGAGCACAAGCATGCATGCTTGCTAGAGTATCCAACTCCTCGGCATTGAGCCCATGAGACAACTTCAAAGGGCATGCCCGAGCATTGTACCTTGTGTCATTTAACCTAGTGTCACATCTCCATTGGACACTATTTCCCAAGATATGACCTATCATGCTATAGCCCCTTTAGATTCAAGAGTTACACTAGGTGCCATGAACGTGGCCCTCAAATGCTAACTCTAGAACCCCTTGTGAACTCTCAGAAATTTGGTAAAGGAAACTTACCTACCAAGATCCCACGCCCACAGTTGGACAAGGACACGAATGTGCCCTACATAACTATGGTGCTACTCTTAGCTTGACATGAAAGAGGAAGTTGGAGACAAGCCTCAACCTTTTGACTCTTGTGCAATAAGACCTCCTAAGCATAAATTCACCAACGTTAAAGGTAGGTTACCTTGAAAATGGGATGTACCCATATTGTCTGAAAGTTAAGGCAATATAATAGAGGGTTGTGCCTTGACAACACAAGCTAAAGCTTGCATCGATAAAAAATAACAAGCTTTATCATGAACTTAAGAACTCTTCTACATATACCCTACCTTATTTATGTGACGAAGCCCCCTCCCATGTTTTCCTATTTGAATAAGTGGGTTGGCACGGAATGTTAGTCCCTTAATTAATGAGATGAGCTTACCTTAAACCTAACTTCTACCCTAAACCCTACCCCAGGGAAGGGATTTTAGGGTGTGGGGTGAGGGCAACCCTAGGGGTGTTCCTAACCATGTCGAATTCATTTGCATTAACTGATAAACCTAACTGGGATGTCAAAAATGGGGGAGAGAAGGTAAGTTCTAGCTTTGCCTAGAGTTTCCTACAAATATGTAATGATACTTAGCCAAACCATCACCAGATACCCAAGTGCACTAAGTAGGCCTATTTCCAACTATATTTAGGGTCCATCAACATAGTACAGTAAGTAACAATAGTTAATATCCAAAGTAAAAAGGAGTTATAATAAAAACTATGACATTGACCATTATATTATGTTAGTAGAACTGGGCGGCGGCAACTGGGCAGGTGTATTTGATGAATCAAGATTCGGCTCATCAGTCGGGGATGGACAGCAATGATCGAGTGCATTCAAGTTCGGATGGTACATACAATTCAGGGAAGAGTGCGGAAGGTTCGGACAGTGAGTGGGCAGTGAGTGAGGACGGGGGTGAAGGCTGGATGATTCTACACTCTGATGGTGCAGCAAAGGAGAACCCCAAGGGAGTGGCAGGTGCTGGGGCGGTACTATCGATGCTGAATGGGAAGGTTATTCGTGAAGTGTTGCAGCCACTTCTGCGTGCAACCAACAACGAAGCAGAGTATTGGGGACTCACAATCGGATTATGTGTGGCGAAGGAAGCTGGAGCTCAATCGGTGCGGGTGTTTTGCGATTCGGACTTGATGGCCAGACAGGTTCGTGGACAGGTGGGGTGAAGAAGCCGTCTCTCCAAGTACTGCACGAGCGTGTAATGATTTTGGCGAGACAGTTTGAGCACTTTGAGATGGTTCATATACCCCGGGAGGAGAATGCGAGGGCAGATGTTCTCTCTAACCAGGCCGCTGCTTTGGCAGCAGATGCCAAGAATGGAAGTGTGGAACAACCACCAGTGGATGAGGGTGTTGTGGTGCGGGAAACGCTTCCCAAAGTCCCTGGAGAATTGGAGGAGTGGGTTCGTGTGCTGCGCTTAGAGGATCACTCTTCAACATTTCTGAGAACGATGTAGGAGGAGGTGCGAACCTTAGCTCCAATAAAGGTGGTGCTAGTTGCTGTGGGACCCCAACGTATCCTCATGGAACGGTTGGAAGACGGACAATGGGTTCTTGCTCGCCTTGCTTGTGGAGAGGAGGAAACCCCGGCAGTGGCACTGCAGCGTATGGCTGAAGATAGGTTTGGCTGGACCAAGAGTAGCTTTTCTACCCAAGAAACGGAGCCGAGTGTATGTGAAGTTCGATGGACCAGCAAGAAACCCCTACAGCTCCCGACTGCGTATGTGTGGAGCTTGTCGGATGAGGTTGACGACGCGCGGAGAGCGTATAACATCGCAAACGTTCTGCGGAAACAGGAAGCGGAGAACCGAGCATGGCTGAGCAGTGCAAGATGCCCTCCCCGCAAGGGGGGAATCACAATGCTATTGTACCTTGGCAACCGCCTCCGATGCAATCGAAGCAGAGGAGCTCACCACCTCGCTCCCCTGTCATGGTTGATTGTGATCAGCGTGCAGGGCCAAGTCAGGTAGCTCCAACTCCGACGGAAGTTTGTGCACAGGAGGCAATCCCTCCAAGATCGGTGAAGACGGGACCTGCAAATGCCTGGGCGAATAACGGCGGTGAAAAACTGAAGGCAGATGTGGGCACCCCCGGGAGAGGGTGATTCGAGTGTCACCGGGAGTACGCTCTGAGTACTCGAAGGAGGTCGAAAATGCTGATGGAGAGCTGGAATTGCGTTTTGGCCTGTCAGATGAGGAGGAAGAATTGATGAAGAATCAATACCGGATGGAAGCTCAAGGAAACCGCTTCATGGTGCTATTCATGGGCCGTTATCCACCGACAGGAGAAACTCGTGATTGGATGAACGCAGCGCTAGGTGATCCGGGGCAACAACACTCGGTGACTCGTATTCGAAACCTCGGCCGAGGATGCTTTGAAGCCATGTTGAAGGACGCTGATGGCCTGCAGGAGTTGCTGGACCGCAAAACGCTGAGGATGGGCCAATTTAAGGCGTGACTCCTAAAGTGGGCACCTTTATTTTCGGTGGAGGATAAGGATGACTTGCTGGCAGCCAGCAAGGACAGGGAGTTGGAGGTGTGGGGCCTACCATCCCTCTATGATAGTGAGGAATTAATGACTCGTCTAGCTGTGGATCTCGAAGCGACGGAGTATGTTGTTTCCCAACCGCCTCACGGCGTGGAAGGGCCAGTGCGGATGCGTGTTCCGAGCCATAGGACATATCCTGCAGTTATGTGGTTTGACCGGGTACGCGTAGGATTGGTCCTCAAGGGCGGAGTTGGGGCATGCAGGTTTTGCAAGATGCAGGGGCACACGCTGGATCAGTGTAAGCGACTGGCAACAAAGAAGTTGAAGCAGAGAGAAGAGGCGAGAGTAGCAGGGTGACGAGCAGAGCGGCGGATGGCAACCCAAAGAAGGCTCGAACTCCCCAAGCAACTCCGCAAAAGAGTATTGCAACAGTAACCCCTTTGCCGGACTGGAAACTGAGACGGAGCAGCAATCGGAACAGGGGGAAGTCCGCCCTCACTACCAATCCAGGCCAATCGTAAACAGTGGACCAAGAAGAAGAAAAAGGTCAGAGTGCAACCGTATGCTCGTAAGAGTGTGGCACCTACACTCGGAGCATAGACAGGTGGGACGAAGAAGGTAGTGGCAGATGGTGGACCAATGGAGAAGCTTGTTGAGGCGTGAGTGCAACCAGCCTCAAAAGCTGTACCTGTGGAGGACCAAGGATGGAACGCGTGAACTGCTCGTGACACGCAAGGAGGGGATTGGGGAGGTTCCCTGATTGCCCCGGGGTTTTATGAGAAGACGGAGTTGGTGAAGTTTCTCACGACAATGCTGGGCGGGGCAGAGATGCTTTGCAGGTTTAGTGCGAGACTTCTCTCCTTCGCTGGATTATGTAACAGCAGAGTTGCGGTTTGCAAGAGCTCCAAATCTGCCTAAGGATTTGGTCTGGGTGGCGGACACGGGACAGATTCCGGACCCGGGTTCTACATCAACTTAATGACAAGCCTTCACATCGTTACCTGGAACGTCAACGGTCTCGCGAACGTGGACGCAGCAAGAATACGACGTAGAGCGCGGATAGCACAGAACATAGCAGAAGTGGGGCAAGGCATTTAGTTGACCTGCTGATGTTGCAGGAACACCAATGTAGTAGCAGTCAACGTTAGTGAAGGGCGGGTGTTTTTTTCCCGCTGGACGAACGTTTTGGAACCCAGCAACTGGGCAAACAGGTGGCACGTTCATTGGAGTTGCTAATCGGTGGGCCGGGATGGTTGTAAGGATGAGATAATTGTGCGGAGTCGTGCACATTGTGTTGTGTTGGATATCTGGGGACGAAGAGTTGGCATACTCAACGTATATGCACCAGTAGACCATTGGTCGCGGGAGCGTGTGCAGTTATGGAGGCAATTGGTGGAATGGGCACCGGATGATGTAGATGAGTGGATTGTGGGAGGGGATTTTAACATGGTGGAGGCTGAAGACGACTCATCTAACCCCGTGGTAGCCAGGCACACCTTGCATGCCGGAAGAGGGCAAAATGAGATGCAAGCGTGGAGATTGTTACGTCACTTTTGGGATCTTGGACGCTTATGGCTTGGACGGATATGTGCCGCATACTCCGAGGTTCACATGGACAGGTGTGCTTCCCAGGGGTAGGCCAATCAGCAAACGCTTGGATCGACTATATCTTTCAGGTTGGTTTTCGACGTGCAGTGGGTGCATGACCAGGTGGCAGGGATTCGGTGTGTCAGATCACACTTCGCTTTCTGTGCGCGTGAAGGTCTTGGACCATCCGATTGCTCAGCGTAGACCCCCGGGGATCACTCGACGATTTGTGCAAGACCCCGAAATCCTGACTCATTTGGAGAAGGAATGGACCAGATGTGAGGAAGAAGGGACAACGGACTTGGCTGCCTTCTTGGAGTATGTGTCGTAGTACTGCCGGGAAGTCCAAATGCAGCGACATCGTAGGATATTCAACAGAATATAGGCTGTTCGAGCCAGTTTTGCAGCGAGTGAGCGGTTGTTGGGCAGGTATCCGGGGCACCAGTGGTTGACAACTCGACGGGAAGCTCTAGCACGTCACCTCGAGCAACTCGAAGCGGAAAAAGCGATGGACTGCCACAGACTCAGAGACTTGCGCTGGTATATGAGTGAGCGTACGCTCAACGCAGAGTTTTTTCGGGCTATCCGTCCGACAACGAGAGGCAAGTCCATCTTTGGCCTTAGGGATGCGACAGGACAGATCTGTGAAGACATTGATGGAATGTTAGAGATAGGTACGACCTACTTCCAACACCTCTTCACAGCGGAGCCATGGACAACTCACCGTTCCCGAGGGTGTGAAGCTGTAATCTTGACCATTCCCACAGTGGTCACTGATGACATGGCGCACCAACTGCTACGCCCCTTCACTGAAGCAGAGATGCTTGTGGCGGCACGAGAGCTCAACAGAAGAGATAAGTCTCCAGGCATAGATGGTATTCCGATGGAATTTTTTATACAGGCTTGGCGATGGATGGGAAAAGCAGTGCTTGCTGAATGGAATGTGGCGAAGGATACACACCCGGTGCAAGCGTGGAGTTCGGCTTTCACAGATGGATTGGTGGCACTCATCCCGAAGGAAGGTAGTGAAGACACAGCAGAAGTGCGATGTTGGCGTCCGATATCCATGATGAACTCTATCTACAAGATCTTCGCAAAGACACTTGCTAACCGTTTGCAGCCGGTCATGCGAGTGATTGTCTCTCAAGCACAAAATGGGTTTCTCAAGGGCCGACAGCTTTACGAGAATGTGATGACGATGATCTTGGCTGGAGAGTGGGCAGGGAGCCTCCCAGATCCATACTGCTTGCTGTTGCTAGATGGGGAGAAGGCCTACAACCGAGTGGACTGGCACTTTTTGGAGCTTGTAATGAGATAGTTAGGCTTTCCGGCTAGGTTTGTGAGATGGACGGCCAGGCTCTACAGGCAGTCAACAAGTCGTTTGGTCATTAACGGATGGATGAGCCAGCCGATCCGTCTTTCTAGGTCAGTTCGGCAAGGCTGCCCACTTGCCCCGTACCTTTTTTTGATGCAGGTGGAAGCGTTACATGTGTACATGCATCATGATCGGCCAGCCAAGCCTAGGGGGATCCCGCTGCCTGAGTGTCAAGGGCCACTACGTGACCTCGGCCCACCACGGGAACGGACTGTTCTTGATAGCCTGTTCGCAGATGACACTGGGTTACTGGTGTTAGGAACAATTGAGAATCTGGATAGGGTGAAGCAGTTGCTTGATCGGTTTAATTTTGCGGCTGGAGGCAAGACGAATTGGCATAAATCCCGTGGTGTTTGGCTAAGTGGATGTGTGCGTCCTGATTGGGGAGCTGACTGGGATTTTGTATGGGTGGAACAGGGGAGAACAATGAGATACCTAGGGTTTCAACTAGGAGACCAGTATGACACAAATCGACAGAGCACATTCATTTTACAGAGGCTTCTTACGCATATGTGTAGTTGGGGCAACCGTTCACTCTCCCTTCCCGCGAGGCTTGTGGTGGCCAATGCCGTACTTCTGGGTAGCCTTTGGTTCTATACCGGCGTTTGGAGTCTCAACGCGATGGACTTGAAAGAAATCGAGCAGCTGCTTTGAGTATATATCTGGAAGGGCTCAAATCGCAAGCAGAGGTACCAAGCTCGTGTGCGATGGGATTCTTGTGTGCGCCCACGAGCAAAGGGAGGAGTTGGACTGATATCCCCAGGCCCAGCAGCACGTGCACTAATGGTGAAGATGATGGTAAGATGCTTCTTCCCAGGTGGACAGCCGTGGAAGGTAATGCTCTGTGCATTGTGTTTGCAAGTCAAGCCTCTTCGGTCCTCCACGGGAGCAACAGTTCAGTGGGCTGAAGACCCTCGCTAGATTTTCAGTATGCCACCCTTCAAGATTCCAATGTCTCGTGATTCATACAGTGGGATGTTGCTGAGGTATTGGATGGAGCTCCGTGTGGCCCTTGTACCTGTGCCGCCATCACGGATTGAGGAGTTAGTCTCCCTTCCTTTGTTTCTTCATGAGCTGGTGCACCCGGTAGGCATTGGAATATCTCTCGGGGATGAGCGAATGCCGCAAGGAGTGAAGGTGATATATAGACATTGGCATGCAGCAGGGCTGCGCACAGTGGGCCAGCTTCGGGAGCTGGATATGTAGCCGGACAGAATCTCAGCATGGATTCGTAGATGGGAACCGGACAGGGGTGAGGGTGACTCACGGACAGCGAGGTCAGAGCAATCAACATCATGTTGTCGGCACGCGAACAGGTGCTACAAGGCTTCAGGGGTACGTGGCCGGAACGTGAGACTCGTGTGGGGGATTGGTGCCGCATTGGCACAATGGTATGGTATGTGGCTGACTTGGACACTCAGGAGGGAGCCGGCTTTCAAGTGGGACCTGACGATCTTCTGACCCCGCACACGATTCACTTCTCCTCTCTCCCGGAGCTGGTAGATGCTGGCTTGGTGCGTGTGTTGGACATGGCAAAGAAGAGGCCGACTGTGGACCCGGAAGTCAAGCATGGCCAATGGAGGCATTTGATGCTCTTTCGAAATCAGCTAGTGGAGGAATTGGAGATGGACCCGAAGATGTGGAGATGGAGAAGTGCAACAGGACGTGGTTTCTTTAGCTATGAACCACGAGTGGGACGAAAGGCTTTTGCTGGCCAGCAGCACCCGTCAAAGTTGGAGGAGCACCTAGGTAGAGTCGGGTTACCTCAGTCGCTGGCGCAAGCATTGGGGAGTGAGCTCTGGGCAGGCTACTGGTCGAGTGGGATAAAAACCTTTATGTGGCTCCTTCTGTAGAACAGTTTAGCAATTAGAGATAACATCCGGGGACTTCCTTGCAACTCATGTGTGTGATGTGGAGAAGTGGAGACCGAGAGACACTGTCTATGGGATTGTCGTGCAGCCAAAGCAGTCTGATGACCATGGTTCAGAGATTGGGTCGGGGAGATGATGCTACAATAGGCTGGGAGACTGCCTGCCTTGGTGAACATGTGGTACACGTGCGTGCAACAGCAGGAGTATGGCGCGTACCTGGGAGGTTGGACACCAGGCCGGTCTTTGATCCCGGGGGACTGCAAGAGGTGATGGAAGAGCCGCCCGAACTCTGGGTGAATCAGTGGTATTTTTTGCGAGGGGTGACCATGTGGACGATCTGGCGAGCCCGCAATGCAGAGGTTTTTCAAGGGCACAGATGGAGTCTGCAACGAACGATAGCATTTATGTGGGTAACCTTAGTCTCATTAGTAGCCGGATCATATAAGGAAGCACGTGATACGTGCGACATAGGGAGTACCGGGTGTACGAAGAACAGTGGTTGCCAGCACTTGGCTGCATTGTGCGAGGACATGGGAGCTTGCGCGCATCCGTTTACTGGAGGTGGCAACCACCTTTGTGGTTTCTAGAGGGAGATGCTTCCTTGGATGCTGCCTGGAGAGACTAAGTTCCACCTGCTGCAACTTGATGAGATGGCATGCGGTTGATGTGGCTAATGGCTAACATGGCAGGTGGCTGACGTGGCAGGCTGCTGATGTGGCAAAGGTAGATGGATCTAGGCTAGGTATAGGAGGTAGTGGGCAGTAGAAAATAAGGTAGCTTTCTTCTCATTCCAAAAGGAATCCTCTGATGTACACTACTACACTATTGAATAAGATACACAGAATTCCAGTATAAGAAGATTAGCACCTGCAAAGGAAAACTACACAATTACAGAAAAGGAAGCTCATGGAATGGTGTATGCTACCAAGAAGTTTTGACATTATCTACTAGCCAATAAGGTAAAATTCATTGTGGATCACCAGGCACTTATACATTTGTTGAGCAAAACAAAACTTAAAGAAGGTTAGTATGGTGGTTTTTACTGTTGTAAGGGTTCAATTTCCAAATTATTCACAAGCCAAGGAGGCTACATTAACAAGTGAATTACCTTAGTTGGATTACGATTGGGGAAGAAGGGGTGGGCATCAATGATGAACTACCCGACGCAAGTCTATTTCAAATGGAGGGTGAGCAACCAAGACGATATTTGCAACAGGGATATTTACAAGATATTGAAGAATTCTTAAGCATGGGTATAGTGCCAAAAAAATACACGTCAACACAACAATGAAAGCAACTAGTTATACATTCAAAACCATATTACATAATCACTGGGATATTATACAAACGGGGAAGAGACGAGGTATGAAGAAGATGCATACCGGCAAAAGAAGTTGCTATCATAATACAAGAAGCCCACTCAAGAGAGCATGGCAGACATTTTGTAGGGATGTTAATAGCGCACAAAATATTGTAATTCAGATTATGATGGCCGACATTATTCAAGGACGCTATAAAGTATTGCAAAAAGTGTCTAAAGTGCAACAAACATTAATTGGTGCTGCATCACCAAGTACAACTGCTACATCCCACAGCACCATTAGGACCATTTATGAAGTGGGGAATGAATTTCATGAACCAATTAATCTTGAGAGCAACAAAAGAAATTAATACATTTTGGTATTGAAAAATTACATTACCAAGTGGGCAGAAGCTATTGCACTATGTGATTGTCAAGCAACATGGGTCATGAAATTTATATATGAAAACATCGTAGTACGCTTTGGTGCTCCAATAGAACTTATTAATGACCAGGGAACACATTTTGTCAACAATGTTATCAAGGTGTTGTGTGTTGAATATCTAGTGAAACACTATGTATCTATAGCGTGCTATCCAAAAGGAAATAAACAAGTCGAATCTACCAACAAAATATTGAAAATTGTATTAACTAAAATAGTCAACACGAATCGGAAGAATTGGGATGAGAAACTACCTTCAACATTATGGGCATATCGTACTACATACAAGGTCGCCACAAAATTTACCCCTTTTCAACTAACATATAGGCTGAAGGCGATTACACCCATTGAGTTAATCATACCATCACTACGCATGTCATTTGAATATGATATTGAGAAAACAGAACAAGTATATTACAATTTGAAAAACTCAATGAAAAAATGCAGCAGGTTGTGTTCAATATCCAAGCTATTCAAGCACAAATTAAGGCATGACATGGTCGTCTTAGAAGAGTACAACAACGACCCATATTTTGAGTGGGTGAACTGGTATGGCATTAAGAAATCAGCGACCCATAGGACATAAGTTGAAATCCAAGTGGTATGGATAGTATATTATTTAGATATCCAATTCAACAACATCATAATATTTATGGACGACACCACCCAAGTCTTAGTCACAACCAATGTTAATTGGATATGGAAATACACAACAAACAAACCGGAAGATGATATAAACGAAGAAGACAAGAACCACAAAATAAGAGAACTACACAGACATGAGGGTTTCATGAGGGAGCTAGAAGAACGGCAAGAACATAATCAAAAGTTTTGATTCAAAACAGATCTGTAATATGCGAAGGACACATTGATGAAAACGAAGAGTTACAAGAAGAAAAGAACATTCATGTATGGAGGATATAGATAAGCAAGATCTTCTCAAGATATAGACAAGAAAACTCACATGAGTGTGACACGATTTTCAACGAGTGGAGAAAACCAGGGTTCACAATATCCGATGATGGGATATCAGCTGCAAAATCTATTGAAAATCGAGACAATAGTACGGCAAACAAATCAGAAGGTGATATGTGAACCATTCTGAAAAATTTGACAAGCCATAAATATATTAAGGGGCAGTGTTGCAGGAGAGACCCTATTAGGTTTTCTTATTCTTCTTGTGTTTCTTCTTTCAAAGGTTTCCCTTTTTCCTTGGTACACGATCGAGCCATCCGACCTCAATCGCCATCATCCATAGTTCATTACAGGGCTAATAGAATGGACTATCTCACCGACATTGGGAGCAGATCATCCACATGGCATCACCGATGGCGCAGTCCGAGCCCACCATAGAGATCTCCTTGGTTCTATACCGTGTAGCTCGACCATCTCCTACTCTCATCACAGACATTTAGGAATGGATACAGCAACAACAACTGGAGTGGTATTTTGAAACCTTTGTGCACAAATGTCTAGATGAACCAGAGGAACACTTGGTTGAGTAGGCAATCAAGGCATATGCACCACAACTCAAAGCATATTACACAATGTCGTATTCACATTCACTAGTAAGCTCATTCATGATGTTTTTGAATTACCATAGGCAGAGGATTGTTTTGAGGCCGTACTGCACATTCACACCTACATCCATGCATACACTAATCAGTACGACAAGTTCCTAGAGAAATAGAAGACTTCTAATGCAACACCAACATCTATACTGCGGGAACCACACAAGAGCCATATTAAAGTGGTCACAACTGCATTTGGATTCCGGAGGACACCAATAGGATTCAACAAGGAAATCGGGTATGCCTATCATTTAAATGAGCAAAGTAGGAAGGATTTAGCCATAGTAGGTTTGCAACGTGAGCTTCAAATTCTACACAACCTCAAAAGTAATGATAAGGAGACAAATGTATTTCCAATTCTGCATCGGACTTTGATAGCATGAGTATTATGTATGAGGACCTAGTACCAACAAGAACACCCATAATACCAAGGAAGATGGCTTTCTGGTTAGGGCTTTCATTGTAGTATCTTGATAACATCTTTGATACACGTAATTTGGGGTCTATGTTTCCTTCGGCCTTTTCCCATGTGACTTGGACCTCTTCCTAGGCTTCATTGGCAACATAGCATTAGGAACCCGCATCACTTTGTGGACAATGAGGACAATGATCAACCCTTACAATGGAGACCGATGCCATAAGGAGATATTTGAAGGATAGAGAGGCAATTACGAGCTAAACAATCAATATCAACTATTGCAACACCCATGGAATGTGACGACACAACATCATGACCATTAGAATGGGGAGCATAAATACCGAAAATCATACAACTGGGCAAGTCACAGGAAGGGACAGAGTTACACTAGTACCACAGGTCCCTACATTTACCATGTGCCAACCAACTAGTGGGAGTACAATCAAGGAAAAGATACTAGAGGATGTACAGAATATGACCATTGAGGAGGAGCAATAAGAAGTGATTCCATCATTTGGGACACCTAGACAACACACCAAAAATGACACCACAATAAAGAAATGAAGCAGGTGGTCGTCGGGGACTCTGCAAGCCAGATGTGGTGCTTCTTAAGAAGCCTCAGTGGTTGCCAGGACGCTGTGGATAGCGTCCAACTCCGGAGGTCCAAACCAGCAAGCTGGTCTTACCTTGGAAGTACTAGAAGGTGCTAAATGGCTTCTACCCGGATGCAGCAAGGGTCCGTGTACAAGGGTGGGGGAGTTCTGCTAGGGTCTCGCTATGGTGGTTGGCAGAGTGCTTTGCTCAGCCTAGGAGCAGGAGAAGCGGGAATCACTGAGAAGAAGGTGAATAGAAGGAGTATGCATCTATATATAATATATATATTATATATAATATATATATATATATAATGCCTGCCTAAGTACAAACTATCTCCAATAGGGGAGCAAAATACAAGACACATACTTGACTCCAAAAAGGCCCCAACCCACTACCAGCCTTCCTGCTTATATAGTGGGTCACCTAGCACTAGACCCTAGGTACATGTGGCACATTTTTACTGGTCTGCCACCCTGTGACAAAGTCCTGGTTGTTTCATTTATGTGCCTCCCTCACGCGTGTTGTTCTGTGTACCTTGAGTAGTTGGTCCAGACGATCGGATCTATGCCCGGTTACGCCGCTGCTGACTTCTAATCACCCATCAGTCCGTACCTACAATACCTTCCTTATCCGACGCTTTGTCCTGTCGCTCGTCTGTGCTGGCTAGCAATTTGACGGTGTCAGACCACCGTCAACCAGCAGGAACCCCATTCTGAACAACCAAATATAGGGCAACACATTGCAGAGCATCAGGAGCGCGACTCATCTAGGAGCGCCAAGAGGAATAGGGACCAAGCACCATCACCAAGACTAGGAATGGGAGACATACCAACATAGAAAACACCATGCAAGATAGGCTCAACAAATCAACTATTGCATTTGCAGAGTGTGGTCGAGTCACTAATACATTAGGGGCATGAACACTGTGGTGAAAAATCATGCGACGATTGTACGAGCAACTTAAAAGTATTGACCAACATGGTTCAGACGCAGAGTGAGCAGATGTAGTATGTCCTTACTAAGATAGAGAGTCTAAGTTCAATAAGTACTAGTACCACTGAAGAATCTAAGGAAGTTCAAAAACTTCGAAAAGAAAACCAGAAATTGAAGCCAATAGTTGCGTCTATCTGCAGTACAATAGCGGGACCATCATAAGGTTCCATTGGGGTGAAGCAACAGTTCTAGTTTGGGGGATGTTAGGATCATATTTAGTCATCTAAGCGTTTGTAGTTGTGTTTCTTTCCTTTGGGCATATATAATGAGAAAAACACCAAAAAAAACTATATATTATGAAAATACAAGAGTCAGATGAGAACATAGGATTATAGGCTACCACCGTAATACAAAATCTTAGACAGATCAACAAGGTCTAACGGAATACAGCTTGGGCAAAAGTTATTATAATGACAATAAAGAAGTTATGTAACTAATCAGATAAAGCTAAAAGAAGTTACAATTGGGAGTATGAGTATAAATAGACCAAAATAGAATTAAGAAGGGATCCTGAGTATAAAATATTGTACTATGTGCCTTGTGTGGACATAGTAAAGCTTTCATCTTACTCTCACTTCATATTACTGCTTGTTTTTCTACTTCCTAGTACACTTTTCTCTCCTCATTACTGCAACGAGATCCATAGTACTACTAACTATTATATACCTTACTATTCTTACTCTATTCCAACCTTCTGAAGTTTGCTCTCTATCTTATTATGTATTCTTCTTATTCCATTCAATCTTTGTCACAATGATGGTGACCACATATAAGTTTTTAGAATTAGAAATTTTTTATTTTAACTCTAGCCTTACATTCTACATACCAACATCTTTTTCAATGGAGTTGGGGATTGGGAGATCCAATACCATCTGTGGTTTGATCCTACGCAAGACTACCATACATACTCTTTGTTGTTCAAAGAATTCGAATAGGAACGTTATCAACGAACAAGCTGCAAAAGAAACAATAGATCATGTGTGTTAATTACATTGATAGGAACTTACACGATCTGATGTGAGTTGCAACTCAACATCTATATTTCCTTCACAGCCAATGTATATCCATGCAAGCATTTAGAATACATCGGACTGGGCAACGAGGGGAGGGTTAGACAAAGTCGATTAGAGCCATGCACCGTTCATTGCATGGTATAGTGACTACGTGTTGGATTCATGTAGTTACGATGAGCAGAGTAGATGTAATTCTACTAAATGGTGGGATCAGCCTAAGGCGTGGACACTATCCTCTGAACAACAAAAGTCCTATATGTGGTTGCAAAAGAGCAGTAACCTCTCGGTCTACAATTATTGCAATGATACTAAGCGCTTCCCTACACCACCACTAGAGTGCTCCATCTCACCATGGTGACGAGACTCTTGCATTTCACTATAGTTAATAAGGCTTTGTCAATAGACGAGCGGCCAAGCGGTGAAGGTACATCAGGTACGAACAGACAACGACACCCCGGAAGAAACAAGTCCACCGCACGTGAGTAGAACCAAGGGAACAAAAAGGCACCGTGAGAAGGAACGGGACAATGAGCTTGTTATCTAGCCAGATCAGGCTTTGGTGGCATACTCAACATGAATGTCTAGGCCATCTTAAGATACTCATAATTCTATTTTGCAACTATCCATCGTTTTTTAGGCAAAATACTTTATATATGTGTGTGTGCATCTTTCCTATACATATTATGATACCTTCATATTACACCTTCAAATATAACAAGATGTCAAATAAGAAGAAGTAATTTCTACATTAATTCACTTCAAAACAAGAACAAAAACATTCCTGTGTACGTATAAACATAATAAAGAATAAATATATAACTATCACAATTCCTAATAAACATTAAACTAGTACCCAAATTCTGTGTAACACCAGTATCTCTAAATTGTGTATAATAAATCATGTTACCATCGAATAGATAACCAGAAATATTATTCATTCAGAATTTCTTTACTGGCACAGAATAATTAATATAATTATTATAAGAAAAACTGGTTTTACTGTGAAATAGATAACCAGAAATGGTTCATTCTTTACTAACGCAAAATGATTTAGGTTATTCAAATTGTTATAAAAAAAATAAAAAATAAAAAAACACATTCTACATCAACTTTAACCAAACTGAAAAGAGGACGCTCATGTATTTGATTTTAACCTTTATAATAATATTTAATATAGGACTACATAAAAATGTTTTAAATAGAATATTAGTACACAAATTTAAAATGTATTTGAACATAATTTTAAAACTCGTTCGTATAAAATATTAACTGTTGAAATGGAAAACTAATAAATACATGCTAAAATAAAATGCTTTTGAGTTATTATTTGAGTTCTGATTTAAATCTAAAGTTTTTTAGAAGTATGATTAGAAAGTAATTAGTTTGTTGTGTCAGATTTAGTTTAGTTCTTTGTTATAATACATAAAAACTCATGGAAGGCATTAATTAATATTAAAATTATTTTCATAATAATTTTATGATTTTGTAATTTCTTATAAATTTCACGATGAAAATCTCATTAGTATTCTTATAAGCATTATATATTAATTATAATTTGTGATTTTCTATTTTTGGTTATTAATGTATTATAATTCATTTAATATTATTATATCTAATGTTTAGCTTTGAAGAGAAACTTAAAATTTGTTTGAAGATTATATAGTATAATCTAAATAATATGTAAAATTAAAAAGTTGTATCTAAAACTTCTTAGGGTAGAGTTGAAGACATAAATTATATCCATTTTTTTATTTATTATAGGAGTATGTTATAATATAATCATGATTAATTAGAATAATTAAACATTGTTTCACAAGTGGAAACGTTTTTTGGGTGGTTAGAGAATTATTAATCATTAAATGATTAGAATCTATTAATTAATATGTTCTAAGCATATCCATTACTAGATGCTTTAAATCTAATTGTATGGCTTGAACTTTAAACTCTGTTAAAAGAATGCATAAAAATTAAATTATGTAAAACTTCCTTCATAAATTTTAATGTATGTTATCATGAAATATGTAAGAAATATATATTCATATGTACAATATATTTAGACATATTTATAGTTGAAATCCCAAAAATTATATTATATATATACATGTATGTACTCTAACCCAAGGTCAAGTGTATTTTATGGATTAGAATAATGCATAATGCCACATTTCTATATACATATATATAAGAGAGTGAGCTTGAAAAAGATATCGTTTCAATAACTTAATACAATCAACCAAATTTCGCAGCTAGCTCCCTTTTCACCATTTCAGCAGCACTTTGGATGTCGTTGGGGTGTCCATGACTCTCTGCCAACCATCTATCGCATTGTTCTTCGATACACCTCCTCTTAAGTTTGAAGTGGGACTGAATCAGCTCAGCAAATGCAACATCCGGTTGCTTCAGTGCAGGAAGGATAGAATGCATTAGTGTGTTGTACCTCTGCACTTGGTTGTAATCTGTAGATGCACTGCAATTGGTCCTTACACTATATGCAGGTTCATTGTAGTATGGTTCAGACACAAAAACCAAGGCTTGTAATGAGCATAGCATTTGGAGGACTGTGGAGGCTCCCGGTTTCCACTGTGGCCCAAACCATGTATTTATAATGCTTAAGCAAACCATCTCATTCTTATACAAGTTGGGGTTAAATCTAACTGTTCCGCCACCTGTTGTTAGAAAATGGAGTTGGGGAGGACCCGCAGGATAATTCTCGCCCAGAAGTATATCAAACATGAATATACCATTCTCATAAGGTGTATCCTGAGGACCAACGATCAAAGCCCTCAGCAAGTCCATTCTATCCTCATCGAATCTGATGTGTATGGAAGATGTATACTCTAAAGGCAAGCTATCAACCAGTGCTGCAATTTCCTTTGATATCCTCCTCGTCCGCCTATTATCGTTGACAAACTCAAGTAACCTGAAGTAGTGGTTGTCTAACTTGGCTTGGTCAAACTGCATGGACTTGAGTGCTTTCACATATACGACTTTCATGTCTTCTACAATTTCTGCAGCAGTACTACTCTGAGTCACTGCGTGCGTTGGGAGAACTCCAGGGAACCTCTCATTGAAAAACTCATCAGCATCCAGAAACCATGGGTGCAAAGCAAGTTCTGATTTCCAATGTCTAATACTGCAATCCAGCTTCTCAAAGACCTCTTTACATCTCGACACCAGTTCATCACTTTGCAGCTGTTTACTATTGGAAATGAAGAGCGCCTGGCTGTAGAGTTTCTGAAATAAACCCATAACGGATCCCTTTTGGAATTCCTTATGCAACCAAAAGTCGCTGGTATCATCCACGCTACAAAGAAGTGGGAAAAGTTCCGGCCTTGCTGAGAAATGCTCCAAGAGATTGAAGACTTCGTTGTAGACATATGGATGGTTTGATATCTCTAGAATAGAATCATTCTCCATGAACTTGCACAACACATTTCGGAGCGGGGAATGCACACATAAGAAGAAAGTGCAAGCATAAGAAGAGCTATCTAGAGTAACAAACACTTCTGTAAGCTCCTGCAAAACTCTACCCAACTTACTGCCATCTTTCTTCATCATCTTCCTGAAGAAGGAAAACCACTTAGGAGCAATAAACTCTATACAGCAAATGTCCATCTCATCTTTGTGTTTACTAGCTATAAAGTCTTCAAACACCTGTTGTAATACATGTATCCTGTATGACATGTCATTCCCTTGTTCCAGTTCTCCGTTCTAAGCAGCTGGTTGTCTAGGTAATTCACAGCTGAAAACCCTGCAGTACTGCACACGTCTTGCCTGTTAAGGAACCCACTGCACTCCCGTACAGGGCAACTAACACCAAAGAAATTTTGTCGTTCCCCTTTTTGAAGTGCGGATATAGTGTTACCTAGCACCTTGACTATGCACACTCTACAAAACACATGCCTGCAACTCTGTAGCGGGTACAGAGTTTCACCTTCTGTTTCACAAATATAGCACTTATCCATGGATACAAAGGACAAGATCAATTTCTCAATAATTTAACCCTAGGAAAATATATTGGGACAATTTTCACCTTTCATTTTCCCTTGGAATCAATCCACGCCATGTTTTTGATTTGCTTATGTATATATATAGCTATAATCCGCTGTATTAAATATACACCACGCACATGCACACTGAGTGACTGTGCACATGGGATTCCATTTAACCCTAGGAACATATATTAGGGCAATTTTCATATTTTCCACCTTTGAATTTCCCTTGAAATCAATCCAAGCCATGTTTTTGATTTGCTTATGTACTGTTGTGCTACTACTGCATAGTGTGGAATCTGTACGTGTCTCTCATATTGGTACTAGTGCCGCTCCAGGAGAACCTCCCAAATGGAAAGAGAAATTCAACATAACACGGGGAACTGATCACGTATTCACAGGAGAATTGCTCATGGTCCTAGACAAAGTTTCGGGTATTTTCTTAACACTTCTTTTTGTAAATCTCTCTCTCTCCCTCTCTCTATATGTAGGTACTGGCTTCAGATCTTACGATAGATACGTGCATGGTTATATATCTGCAAACATCAAGCTTGTGCCTAAAGATTCAGGGGGGTGGCAACCACATTCTATGTATATAAGTTCGACTTCTCTATATGTGTTTGTGTTTCTAATACTGTAATTACATGTCTTTTAGATGCACTCGGACACTGAGAATGTTCCGGATCACCACGATGAGCTAGATTTTGAGTTCTTGGGCAATCGCAATGGCCAGCCCTACGTTTTGCACACCAACATCTTTATCAATGGAGTTGGGGATCGGGAGATCCAATACCATCTGTGGTTTGATCCTACACAAGACTACCATACATACTCTCTGTTGTTCAACTCACATCAGATCATGTAAGTTCATGTCAATGTAATTAGCACACACGATCTATTGTTTCTTTTGCAGCTTCTTCGTTGATAAGGTTCCTATTCGAATTCTTCGCAACTCAACATTTGTATTTCCTTCGCAGCCGATGTATATCCATGCAAGCATTTGGAATGCATCGGGCTGGGCAACGAGGGGAGGGTTAGACAAAGTCGATTAGAGCCATGCACCGTCCATTGCAGGGTATAGTGACTACGTGTTGGATTCATGTAGTTACGATGAGCAGAGTAGATGTAATTCTACTAAATGGTGGGATCAGCCTAAGGCGTGGACACTATCCTCTGAACAACAAAAGTCCTATATGTGGTTGCAAAAGAACAGTAACCTCTCGGTCTACAATTACTGCAACGATACTAACTGCTTCCCTACACCACCACCAGAGTGCTCCATCTCACCATGGTGAGGAGACTCATCATTAATCAGTTCAGAAGACTAATTACGAACATGAATTATATGTCCTTTCATAAACAAAAAAACCAACATCCTGACATGTTTAGTCGTATGTACACACACAAATAAATAAATAAATAATGAATATATATATATGAAGTTTATCACATCCTCAAAATGATAGATTTTTATAAATAACACACACGGAAAACAATGAAGTTAGTATGGGCTTTGCCCATAACATGTGCAAATTTAAAATCACAGTATCCACAATGCATAGGATCATTGGCTAAATCTAGAAATTCATTAGGTAATCTTAACTACGATTGATTTTTTCTAATAAGTTTGATGGATAATTTAATCTGTAATATACATTTTATTATTATATTTATTATACATTAAGCACACCTATAAGTGTTTATATATATATATATAATTATGATACCTTTCTATTATAATTTATATCAAATTACTTAAACACAAGAACAAAACATTATATGTACGTAGATAATAAAGAATCAATTTATGACTATTTTGTAATTAGATAAGACATATTAATACATATAAATGTTTTAAATAGAATATTAGTACACAAATTTAAAAAGCATTTTTGCATAATTTTAAGTGCAAATTATATTATATTTATATTTAGTTTCAAATATTATTATTATTATTAGTAAATTACATGTTTAAGCAAATTTAATATGTTATAAAATATTAACTGCTGAAATGGAAAGTTAAAAAATACATGCTAAATAAAAATGCTTTTTTAAGGTAACTACGGTAAATAAGAATTATTATTTAAATTTAAAATTTATTTTAAGTATGATTATAAAGTAATTAGTTTGTTGTGTGAGGTTCTTTGTTATAATAAAGTATAAAATACATGAAAACTCACATTGAAGTGTTTGAATATGAGTGTATATTAAACTAATTTTATGATTTTGTATTTTGTAATTTTTATAATTTTCACTATGAGTATCTCATTCGTATTCTTACATTATCAATTAATTATTATGTGTTTGTAATTTGTAATTTTTTATTTTGGTATCTATGGAAATGTATAATTTATTTGTTATTATTATATCTAAAGTTCAGCTTTGAAGAGAAACTTAAAATGTATTACCCTGCTTGAGAAATTATTTATCTAAAACCTCATAGGGTAGAGTTGAAGACATTTAGCTATATTCATTTTTATATATAAAATTATGTTATAATAAAATCATAATTAAGCAGATATTAAATCAATATAATTAAATATTGTTTTACAAGTGAGAAACTTTTTTTTGGAGTGGTTAGAGAATTATTAACCATTAAACTTTTTAAATATATTAATTATTACGGAAAAAATGATCATATAATGTTCTAAGCATATACAATGCTTTATGGCTTGAACTTTAAACTTTGTTAAAAGAATGGATAAAAACTGGTACTATAAAAATAAATTTCATTCAAGAAATAATAATCATATAATGCAATATGTTTATTCTATTGATATAATGTACATAAATCTTTCTACTAAATACAGTGTTTAGTAATTAATCAAAGTTTAATTAATTATGATTTAAATAAAAGGTATACGTGTCCATTAAATTTGATATTCTATATTTGATTTTTATATATTAAATTATCTATCAAACTGAATATTTATCTTTATTTTAATGTTTCATACATAATTGAAAACTAAAGGGGATTTAAAATATATTGAAAAATTTATTATTTAATAAGCAGGTTGAACTATATATAAATAAAATTAATTAATTTTCAAAAGTTAATTACATTTAAAATTACATATTATGAAGTCATCTACAATATATATTAGAGAGATATTACTAAGCCGCTCACTTAAACGCTAACAGCCTTATATACTCATTTTAACGTTGTAGTCTGTACGAGTTTTAAAATTAAAAAAAATATACATTAACACATAGCCTTCTTATTTAATACATACAATTTACATACATATGCAATTTGCTAGCATTCAAAGAATATAAAGTTTTTAATACACGAGTAATAATACAGAAAAAGAAAAATACATACCAAATTAAAAGAAGAGCTGGTTCCATATGGACCCCTTGAGACTGCTGTAGAGGTTAAACAGGGAATACTGGTGAAGTCTGCCCACTTGATACCATGTGTTTAAAACAACATCGTTCTTATCCGTGCCGGAAAACGCAACCGTGAAGCCAATACTGCAGTCGATCTTACCGCCTTTGTGACGGCAGCTTGATGTCTTGACGGCGCAGTCACCGTTCTTCAGACACACCAACCCCGATGTAACGCTCTCACATGATTTGCAGTCATCGTTTTTCCATAACATGTTGATTAATCTCCCTCGCTTGAAGTCCAGCACCTAGTTTAATTAATCGTTTGAGTAATCTTACGCACGCAGACACACACACACACAGATAAAACACACCTGCACATAGATGTGTATATGTATGCTACAAATCCGTAAGTACATACAGAGACAAACTATGTTCCGATGTATATGAAGGTCAGTAGGCATGTCTAGTATGTATACTAAATAGTAGATCTTATATTTTATCAGTTGATACACCACATATACAAGGGACAAAAAAATATAGTAACTTGAACAATACTAGTAAGAAAACATAAATCTTGATGCGTTCTTACAGTGTTTCACATCTTTGTATAAAACCTTTAACGAATGATGTAGCATATATATTTAAGACTTCCTTACCAGTGTGATACTTGAGACAGTGTGTTGGCCATCCGAAACGAAGTGCGGTTTTGATCTGGCTCCATATCGGCTTCCAGCATATGCTACCATGTAGCCTCCAACCTCTTCCTGTAAATATATGTATCGAACAAATACATTATATCATTGCTAAGAAAGCCGTTTTATTTCTATGGTTACGCAAATATATGATTTTATATACTATATATGTACATACATATATTATATAGCAGGAACAGACGAACACAGATCTACAAGAAGCAGGAGAAACAAAAAGATAGATACGTATATATATATATATATATATATATATTATACTTATCAATACTGTGCACACATCTATATTTTACATATATGCAAACAAGCATCTTGAATTCTAAGAAAACTTATTATCGCTTAGAAAGAAACGGGTGATCTAGAATCGCCTAAAAGTCTGTTCTTAGAGCAAGATCTGGAAGCTCTGAACAGGGATTTACCTAAAAAAACTTAGAAATCTGTTCTCCTAGCAAAAATGGAGACTAGAAATCTGCAAGATCTACGACAACTTACCGGATTGAAGCTGGATTCATTGACGGTGAGCAGGCTGATCTCGTCGACACGAGGACGGAAAGCGGCGATCCGGCCTTGGTACAGATTGACGAGCCTGTGATCGCATGGCGAGAGCTGCGACTTACCGAGGTAGAAAGAATCGTTGGTGCTGAACACGACCCCAAAGGTGAATCCGTCCAGGCGCTGCACCCTAGTGTCGCCGCAGGGATTGAATTGAGTATTCGTGTCTACTGCTGCATTTGCGCCTTGCAGATCCAGGAATAGCGCTGTGATGGCCGCGACCAGGATGAAGCTCCATCTAGTCGCCATAGCCCGACGAATATTCCTCTCAACGTTTTCGCATTTTCTTTTCCTAGGGCTAATTAAAGAACATTCTCTTGAGAGTTTATATCTCGTAAACAAAATTTATTTATGTATTTGCTTCGTTTATTACGTATAACACATATATTTAAGTATTTATTTATAAATATAACATCGATTCACATATATTATATAAATATAGTGATGTACATGTACTGCTACAATGCCATAATTATTATTAAATTAATATGATTTTCATATCTGTCAGATTGATTTTCACTGGGTCTTTTAATATAAATTAAGGTTTTAGAGTATACAATATGTATTCCACATCGATGGAGGCGAGGGACACCTTAAATTGTCCCTACAGAGCGTATGTATTTTTATTTTTTATATAAATCTTTGATATAACTTTTCATTATTTAGATTTGTTATGTTCTTGTATATTTATACTCTTTTTAAAAAATTTATTACTGCACAATAAGTAAATCCTTTATTTGTGAAACAATTACTTATGCACTTATTAAATATTACGCGGGTGTAGTTGAATAATGAAATTCAGTTCATGACAATGTTCATAACCCATGGTGCTACTTTTCATGTTTCTATTATGAATCCTTGAGTTCAATCATTTTTTTTAATGAAAATCATAGGGATGATGTGTATCATTGGTTTGATTACTTCACAATGATCATTACATATCATTCATGGTACAATGCACGCAAGTTTCCTACTTGTCTTTAAGGGATGGTGTTGTAGTGGTATAATGGTATGGACTCAACAATTTATAAGGATTGAAATATTCTTTCAGCAATCTTCAAACATGTGTGTGGGCATGCTAACGACTACGACAATACTTTTCAACAGTTGTATTATATTTGTTAAAAGCCATTTAAGTTAGTGATGTACTTTAGTGTTCACTTTCAAAGCCTTTTGCTTTGTATAAAGCCTAATATAATGAAGTGTATCAAGTTAGGTATGTTGTTGTCATAGTTTTATCTATGACTCGACCCTTTACTGTTGTTACTTATCGAGTTGTGTAACGAACCTTAGATGTATATAAAACAAGCCCGTTTAGTGCACTTGGGTATCTAGTGATGGTCCGGCCAGGTGTCATTAAGTATTTGTAAGAAACTCTAAGCAAAGCTAGAACTTACCTTCTAAAAACTCTCCCTCGATTTGACGTTCTAAGTTAAGGTTCTTCGCAAAGTATAACTTGTCAAAATAAAGGTTAAGGACACCCCTAGGGTTGACCTAACCCCATGCCCCCCTAGGGGTTAGGTTTTAGGGTTAGGTTAGGACAACCATTTTCTCTAAGGGCTGGCATTTCTGTGCCAGCCCACTTACTCACTTAGGTAAACAGGGGGTGGTGTCACGACCCGATACAGAATACAGGATTCCGGATATAGGACATGGGTTGCAGGACTTTCCTACAGGATTCCGGATATAGGATATGGGTTGCAGGATTTTCCTACAGGATATTCCTACCAGGATTCCGGACACAGGATTCGGTTGCAGGATATTCCTACAGGATATTTCTACAGGATATGCCACAGGATATGCCTAGAGGATAAGGGACATGTGGACTCATCTTAGCCTCTGCATGCATGCAATCACTTTTGCATGCATGCAACCACTTTTGCATGCATGCCTAGATTAGCTCTTGGAGTTGTGAGCATAAAAGCTCCGACCTAATTGTTGTACAATCAGTTACTATCAACACCAGTCTTACTACGATCAATCTTGTCTTGTCTTGTTTCATGTCCTGTTCCTGTCTCGCTCCTATTTCCTGTCCTGTTCCTGGATCCTGTCCTGCTCCGGGATCCTGTCTTGCTCCTAGATCCGTCCTGTTCCTATTCCTGGTTCCTGTCCTGCTCTCGGTCCTGTTCCTGAGTCAAGCCTTCATGTCCTTGGAATCCTGCTCTCTTCCTGTTTCCTGGATCGTGGCTTGACAGTTTGATAGTAACTGCTTCATAGTTCTCCGTTTTCCAGCTACCTTTTTCTTGATTCCTTTCCTTCATTTTCCTCCTTTTTTCTTTCCTAGATCATGGCTGATTTTGAGCTTTTCAACACGAGCACCAAATGCTACTTCATGAGCTGGCCACTTTGCGCCAAGTGGTCACCGACCTGCAAGGTTCCACCACTGCGGCACATGCAGCTGCTGATGCATCCTCCAAGGCTGCTGCGCAGGCTCTCTCCCAGGCATCGGTGGTTTCCTCTTCATCAAACTTTTCTTCGGAGCCGAAGGTTAGCATGCCAGAGAAGTTCAGTGGTAATCGTGCCGATTTCCAAGGTTTCCTGAATCAGATCCGACTCTTGATCCGTATGCAACCACGGCGCTACTCGACTGATGCTCAAAAGGTGGGTCTTTTGGCATCCTTACTAAGTGGATCTCCACGGGCTTGGGTTGCCCCCTTGCTGGAGCGTGACGATCCACTGATGGAAGACTTTGAAGGTTTCGTGGCTGCCTTTGAAGCCTGTTTTGGAGATCCTGATAAGTACCGTTCTGCATGCACGAAGTTACGGAAGCTCACTCAAGGATCCCGACCAGCTTCCGTCTATGCATCCGAATTTCAGCAACTTTGCACGAACATTCCATGGGACGAGACTGCATTGATCGAACACTTCCGTTTTGGGTTGAGGGACGACGTGAAGGACCTTCTCCTTACGTTACCGGATGCCCAAACATTAGCGGAGACAACCGTTTGTTCGAGCGTCGTCAGGAAAGATCCCGTCAACAGTTCCTGCAAACCAATCCTACAGCTGTGGTACATGTTCCTGCACCACCTTCTGGAGTAGTTCCTATGGAGGTTGAGAAATCCAAGCGTGGCTCTCTTTCCGCTGCCGAGAAGCAACGTCGTCGCAGTGAGAACCTGTGCTTGTATTGTGGTGGAGCAGGACACAAGGTGGCAGATTGTCCTATTAAAGCCAGGAACTTCAAGACGCGTGAAGTCGAAGCCGAAGTTCAGTCGGAAAACTCCAATGTCCACTTCGTCTAGGAGCCGCGAAGTTGGACGTAGGTGCAGGCTCCATTGGTGCTGCTCATACCATCCCGTCACTTAAGTTTCCTGTACACATTCATCTTAATAATCGAGAGCTCATGGAGTTTGCCTTGTTAGACACTGGTGCAAATGCATGCTTCATGGATGACACGTTTGCAACTCAACATGGCATTTCGGTGGTGAAGTTGAAGCGTGCAGTTCCTGTAGAGGTGGCCGATGGGCGTCTAATTGCTTCCGGTGCAGTTACCCATGCTACCGAACCTCTCTCCTGCAGGTATGGCACATTCAACTGTTCAATTTCCTTCAACTTGATCAAGACTCGGTCGACTCCCATCATTTTGGGCATGCCATGGTTCGTTGTTGCAAATCCGCAGATCGACTGGAGGTCTAGGACACTCACGTTTTCCTCTCCAACTTCTAGGATCAATCCTGTACCTTCCTGCGTGCAGGATACATCCTTAGTATCTGAGGCAGTACAAGCTACAGGATTGACCGTACCTGTTCCTGTACCAGTGTTGAAGACTCCTCCTCGACAGGATTCACCTCATGGCAGTTCCTCAGCACATCCGCAGGCTCTCCCCATTCCTGTAAGTTTGCGGTGTCCTGTACAGGGTTCTTCCAATCCTGTATCAGTGTCGAAGGTTCCTCCTCAACAGGATCCACCTCCTGTTGATTCGTCAGCACATTCGCAGGCTTCTTCCACTCTTGCGCAACCACGGACTCCTGTACAGGATTCTTCCAATCCTGTACACTCACGGTGTCCTGTACAGGATTCTTCCAATCCTGTACACTCATCAACAACCACACAGGTTTTTTCCAATCCTGCTTCTTTCTGTTACCCTGCCTCTGTTCCATCCCCCAAGATCCTTCCTCTTTTTCAGTCACAGCTCCCTCCTTCTCCTCTCCGAGTTCTTACCACTACCATGCATGAACTCGCCACTGATCCTGCCCCCTTCCACCTTTTTGCTTTTCAAGTAACTCCTACGTCCTCTCCTACCTTTCCTGTATCCGACTCCCCTGTTTTTTCTCCTTCTCCTTCTCCTTCTCCTCCTTCTTCCCTACCATCCAAGTACCACGACTTTAAGGACGTTTTTGACAAGCACAAGGCTGCAGTTCTTCCTGTTCACAGGTCCTACGACTGTCCTATTGATCTTGCGGAAGGAAAGACTCCACCATTCGGACCGATCTATGCATTGTCACCCACAGAGTTGGAGGTTCTTCGTCAATACATCGAGGACAACTTAGGATCCGGCTTCATTCGTCACTCAAAGTCCCCTGCAGGAGCTCCTATCTTCTTTGTCAAGAAGAAGGATGGGAGTTTACGTTTGGTGGTGGACTACAGGGGTTTGAATCAAGTCACCATTCGGAATCGGTATCCGTTGCCATTGATCCCGGAACTTCTCGATCGGCTGCGAGGGGCAAAGGTGTTCACGAAGATCGACTTACGAGGAGCCTACAACCTTGTACGGATTCGTCCCGGCGATGAGTGGAAGACTGCCTTTCGTACAAGGTATGGACATTTTGAGTACACGGTAATGCCTTTCGGCCTTACCAATGCCCCAGCTGTATTCCAACACATGGTGAACGACATTTTCCGTGACTTCTTGGACCAGTTTGTGGTGATCTACCTCGACGACATCTTGATTTTCTCCAAGGACCAGGCGGCACATGACAAGCATGTACGACTAGTTTTAGAGCGGCTTCGCGAGCATGGCCTGTACGCGAAGTTGGAGAAGTGTTTTTTCGATAGGGATTCGGTGGAGTTCTTGGGCTACATCGTCTCTCCTGCTGGCGTTTCCATGGACATGCACAAGGTGAAGACCATCGTGGAGTGGGAGAGGCCCAAGTCGGTACGAGATGTACAATGTTTCCTTGGCTTTGCAAACTTCTACAGGCGGTTCATACAGGACTTCTCCAAGCGTGTACTTCCACTCACAGAACTCACCAAGCGCACAGGACTTTTCTCTTGGTCCGACAAGGCGGAACACGCGTTCACAACACTCAAGGACGTTTTCACGACAGCTCCGATTTTAGCACATCCTGACCCTTCTCATCCTTTCTTCATTGAAGCAGATGCCTCGGATTTTGCAGTAGGATCCGTCCTATCGCAAGTTGGAGAGGACAAGTTGCTTCATCCTGTAGCCTTTCACTCTCGTAAGTTCCTGTCGGCGGAGATCAACTACGAGATTCATGACAAGGAACTCAAGGCCATTGTGGATTCGTTTGAGGAATGGCGGCATTTCCTGGAAGGTGCTGCACATCCTGTACAAGTTCTTACGGATCACAAGAACCTGGAGTACTTTCAAACGGCTCGGGTCCTCAGTCGGCGACAGGCTAGGTGGGCAGAGTTCCTATCACGTTTTGACTTCGTCATCGTCTACAGGCCCGGCTTTCGGAATGGCAAGGCGGACGCATTGTCTAGGCGCTCTTACCTTGCACCAAGCCCGGGCGATCCTGCATTTGACGGTCAAAGGCAAGTGTTGTTGGGTCCTGATCGTTTCCGGCTTGCGGCTGCAGGTTCATCAGGCTCCAGCAAATTCAACACTCCTACAGGACGTTCGTTCGCAGTTGCCTACAGACGACTTGGGAAAGAATGTGTTCTCACACATTCATCCTGACGTTGCAAGTTCCTCTTCCTCCAGTTCCCGTCCAGACTACAACCTATTCACCATACAGGATGGACTCCTGTACCGGGAAGGTCTCCTGTACGTTCCTGTTGGTATTTCTAGGACTCGTGTGGTACAGGATTGTCATGATACCCCGGCTACAGGACATTTTGGTGTGGCCAAGACAGTGGAATTGGTGACTCGCAACTATTGGTGGCCTGGGTTGCGAGGTTTTGTGGAGAGGTTTGTACGGAGTTGTGACACTTGTAGCAGGTCGAAGATGCCTCATCATGCACCCTCTGGTCTTCTTCGTCCTCTTCCTGTTCCGTCTGCTCCTTGGAGATCCATTTCTATGGATTTCCTCACAGATCTTCCTCCTTCGTGGATTTGATGCAGTTCTTGTGGTGGTTGACCGTTTCACCAAGCAGGCTCATTTCCTACCCTGCAACAAGACAGCTACAGGTCAGACAACTGCCGAGTTGGTGATCCGCGAGGTGTTCCGACATCATGGTCTTCCTGAGAGCATTGTTTCCGATCGAGGTCCACAATTCATGTCCAAGTTTTGGCGAGAGCTTCTTCGGAGTCTACAGGTCAAAGCGGATCTTTCTTCAGGATATCACCCACAAACCGATGGGCAGTCCGAACGCACAATTCAGACCTTAGAACAGTATCTTCGTTGCTTCATCAGTTACCAGCAGGACAACTGGTTGGACCTCCTTCCAATGGCAGAGTTTGCCTACAACAACTCCATCCACGCATCTACAGGACAGACACCTTTCTTTGCTCTTACAGGCCACCATCCACGTTTTGACTTTGCTCCTACCGCTTCTCCTTCTTCCGCTCCTGCAGTACAGGATCGTCTTCAGCATCTTCGGCAGGTACAGGATGATCTCCAGGTTCATCTTCAACAGGCACAGGAACGATACAAGCATCATGCTGATGCTCACCGACAGCCGGCACCTGCATACAAGATTGGTGATCTCGTGTGGCTTCTTCGTCGACACATTCGCACCAACAGGCCTTCTTCTAAGTTGGATTTTCAACGATTGGGCCCTTATAGGATCGTGGCGGAGGTAAATCCTGTAGCTTTCCGACTCGAGTTACCATCCACGGTGAAACTTCATCCTGTGTTTCACACCTCTTTGTTGGAGCCGTATCATCCTTCTTCTCTTCCTGGTCGTGTTTCTTCTCCTCCCCCTCCTGTGGTCATTGACACGGAACCTGAGTACGAAGTCGCAGCCATCCTTGACTCTCGTCTTCATCGTCACCAACTCCAATACTTGGTGGATTGGAAAGGGTACCTGCCTACTGATCGCACTTGGGAACCTGCATCCAACTTACTCCATGCTTCTTCCAAGGTTGCTGCCTTCCATCGGCATTATCCTGCTAAACCAGGTCCCAAGACTCGTGGAACTCGTCTTTAGGGAGGAGGTGCTGTCACGACCCGATACAGAATACAGGATTCCGGATACAGGACATGGGTTGCAGGACTTTCCTACAGGATTCCGGATACAGGATATGGGTTGCAGGATTTTCCTACAGGATTCCTACCAGGATTCCGGACACAGGATTCGGTTGCAGGATATTCCTACAGGATATGCCACAGGATATGCCTAGAGGATAAGGGACATGTGGACTCATCTTAGCCTCTGCATGCATGCAATCACTTTTGCATGCATGCAACCACTTTTGCATGCATGCCTAGATTAGCTCTTGGAGTTGTGAGCATAAAAGCTCCGACCTAATTGTTGTACAATCAGTTACTATCAACACCAGTCTTACTACGATCAATCTTGTCTTGTCTTGTTTCCTGTCCTGTTCCTGTCTCTCCTATTTCCTGTCCTGTTCCTGGATCCTGTCCTGCTCCGGATCCTGTCCTGATCCTGTTTGCTCCTAGATCCGTCCTGTCCTTTCCTGTCTTGTCCTGCTCTCGGTCCTGTTCCTGAGTCAAGCCTTCATGTCTTGGAATCCTTCTCTTCATGTTTCCTGGATCGTGGCTTGACAGTCCTTGACCCGGGCTAGTGGTCATTCTGACCTCCCCTGGCCTACTGGTATCCCCAGTAGTTCCACCCGAGAAAGGGCCGAGGGAGGTGGTGTCACGACACACGTACTAGGTCTGGAGCGTGGTTAGGTGTCATCCTGATCAATGTGGCCTTTTGGTCCAAAGTCACGCCTACTACTCCAGAGGTAGGGGGTTCAAATCCCTGGAACGTGACAGATTGATCAGGATAACCTAGGTCAACACAAAAACCTAGGCAATTCGTAATAGGGTTGGGGGCCCTAGTATGTGTTGACACCTTGACCCGGGCTAGTGGTCATTCTAACCTCCCCTGGCCTACTGGTATCCCCAGTAGTTCCCCTGAGAAAGGGGCCGAGGGAGGTGGTGTGTTGCCCTATGTACCCCCCTTTGGGTTAAACTATCCTTATGCTTAAAGGCATTGCCCAAGTTCATGTTCCGCAAAACTAGTGGTTGAGGCCTTGCTCTAGCTACCTTAACCACATCAAGCTAGGAATAATACTTATAGCTTAGTTAGTCCGCGTGTCCTGATTCACAAGGTGAGCCTCGTTCGTGGACTTGGTTAGCTAGGGGCTTAAGTTCCTAAGGGTTGGGTTCTTAATACGGGTTACTTTACCAAATTCCATGGGGTTTCCAAAGAGGGGATTCCAGGTTAGCACTTGAAGCCACCTTTGTGGCACTAGGTAAAAACTCTGACAGTTGTGGCTAACACTTCGTCAAGACCTTGTAGGGCTTATGCATGCACTAGTTAGTGATCCTTGATAATTCATTGTGGCTGGCACAACAATATGAAACATTGCCTCTCCCACTTGTAACTTCTCGTGTTCTAGTTCCACTTTATGTTGGAAATGGTCTTGCTCTAATGGATGTTGATGATGTTGTTGTCCTTGTCTCAGGACAAGGTTGGGGCCATGGACGTGTGATCCATTGTTGGGTGTGTGATAAGGTTGGACACATGTATCGGCACTATCAATGTTTTCTCAATTGGTGTCTTCCATTTTTGTGATGGAGGCCTTGGCATCAACAATATTTGATTAGCATCACTATAGTGAAAGGTTTTAATGCGGTGAATCTTTCAAGAAACGAATAATCGCAAGAGTAGAAAAGGGTCTTCGTGTAAATAAGTTGGTGACCCCTTCACCTTTCTTTCGAGAGTATCAAGGGGTTCATTTGGCACCAATTCATCTAGTCTTTACTTTTCAAGCTCAATTTGATAATATGACAATTCTATTTTCCTTTCAGTGTTGGTTTATATAGACTCGAGTTTATCTTTTATTCCTTAGTATACTGTTGCCATCTTCATTTGTGCCGTGTAATAAAACCAATCTTCATTCTTTATGGCAATAGACACACTCATGATTATTCATGTAATAAGATTGACATACCTATTTGTGTGGACAATTATGACCTTAAGCTTTAATATTTGTAAATGGTGCTAAGTCAAGCTTTTGACTTTATTTTTGGTATGAATTAGTTAATTCACAATCATGACAAGTGTGACTTTGAAAAGTTTCCTCTCATTTGACTCTCCCTTATCTTTCTTTTATTCCTTTTACTTTTATTCCACTTCGTCTATCTGTTTTTACCTTTACTTTAATCACTTTTGTCACCCTTACTTCATGTCATCTTTCCTTTATACTCTCTTTATATTTCTCATATGATTGTCGTGATGCATCATTAATCAATTCAAGAAGTATGCTGATATTTTTACTTCGACTTGTTTATGGAGCTAAGATTGTAACATGTCACCTTATTTCAATTGGGAATGCTAGGCCAATAAAGGTACATGTTTAGTATTGGTCACCAAAAGAGCTCAAGATTTTATAAGTAAATGTTAAAGAGACGACAGAAAAGGGTGTTATCTAGAAGTCTTAAAGTCCTTGGGTGTGCAAACCTTATCTTGTGACGAAAATGGGTGGGAGTATTCGGTTCTGCATTGACTATCACCCATTAAATGATGTGACTATTCCGAATGTTTACCCACTTCCTCATACTATAGATCTTTTGAATCGACTAGGGCAAAGCTGTTGGTTTACTAAGCTAGATCTCACCTTTAGATATTGGCAAGTTCTAATAATCGACATGAACATTCTCAAAACTGTTTTTCAAATATCATTTGACTTATGAGTTCTTGGTGATGCCTTTCGATTTGAATAATGCTCCAATGACTTTCTAGCTTATGAGATTCTTTGTGATATGTCGGAAGTGATTACTAACTTCATTAATGATGTTTAATCCACTTGAAGGGAATGTGAGAGGAGCATGTTTGTGATGTACGTAAGCTAAAGTAGTCTAAGTGTATGTTTGAATCTAAGGACACCATCATTTTGATTATCACATTTCATGTGAAGGTTAGCAATCCGATTTTGACAAACTTGTTACAATTCTGAAATTTCTTACGCCAAAGCGTGTGAATAATGTGTAATGCTTTCTTGGCAAGGTACAATATCTTGGCCATTTTGTTAATCATCTTCAGATCATACTACACCATTGTTGTTGCTAAAGTCTAAAGTCATCGACATCATCTCGTGTTTAGTCTAAGGATTATAAGTAAGCATTTGCAAATCTTAAGGAGCTGTAAATCCTTTCATTTTGCACGTGGATGCTTCTAACGGCATGTTGATGTAAGAGAGTATGAGTGTGCTTGGTCAATGACTTCCATTGTACACATTAGCCGTATGTTGCAGGCAATAGAGATGAACTACTCCACGATAAAGAAAAAGTGTTTAACAGTGGTTTGGGGTTTTGAAAAGCTTGATGCCTACTTGCATGGTTCTTGGACATTATTGAAAGGTGATCATGCTGAGGTCACTTCATTATTGAAACGGAAGAACTTGGTTTGCTGTGATTCTCGTTGAATTATCTATGGCTTCGAGGTTGTTCATCACCCATGAAGTTTCGTGGCTAATGTTAACACTCTTTCTTGAGTTCTTCTTACACCTTTTTTCTTTCTTTTGTTTATGATGATCCAAATGTTCCAGCATCAATAAATTTTTTAGACAAAGATTTAGTGCTGTTAGTAGTTGTTTTGCTTGACATTTTGTGTCTGTAAGGTGCTGAATTGCCTTCTTTAGATGAGGTTCTTGAAGTTTAAAAGGTTGGATTTAAAGGCTTTGTAATGGATCCTACATCACTTATTAATGACTTGCAATTTAGGCACTTATATTCTTAATACTACCTTCTTTATTTTATTGGGAATTGATTCGGATGATCATTTACGGTTGGTGGTGCTTTCGATCTTTGTTCCATATGTCTTTCACGCTTACTATGACTTTCATGTTCTTGGCAGGCACATGGGACATTGCCATGTGATTAAGAAGCTGCACAAATCTTTCTATTTGCCAGAGTTGCAAAAAGATGTGATTCGGTATGTGCATAGTTACGTGCACAATATTCCCTTTATACTTCAGAAGGGCAATTGGAGTCAATTGCAGTTTTTTACTCGTTTGAGTTGGTGATATTTAATTTGATAAGACTTTTTTCACGGTCGACTACTGACAATGAATATATTATTATCGCTTTGACTATCTAATTCGTTTGGTGGAAGTTAGTTCTTATTAGTGTAACTATTTTTGTTGTTGATCACTTTTTTCTTAATTAGGTAGTTTAACATTCTTGTTCGAAGCTAATTCTTTTGAACAATGGTTTTGCATTTATGGTTGAAGCATTTCATGTCTTAACATCTCAACTAGGGATATGGCACACTTTCACAAGTACTTATCATTCTCAAACATATGCTTTAGTAGAATGGCTTGTTAAGACTTTTAAAGGGATGATTGTGAAGTATGTTAACTTTCAATATTCAAATTAGGATGTTATTTGCCAATGCTCCTGTGACAACGGGCATGAAATATGATAGAAATAAAACCTAAAACCCATTATATAGACACACACCATCTAATTGCAAAATCTTTAGATTGGTGATGTATTAACCGTCGGATCTAGATGAATGATTTGCTTATGTCACTATTGTACATAGTTTTATTGGTACTTCACCATATAAGCTTTTATTAGTTATGACCTAGTGTTACATACGAAGTTGGGTCTACCTTTGTGCTTGTCACAAATTGTTGATGTTATGTCATGGAATCAATATTTAATGAACATTTTAATATTAATCCAAACAGAGTCTACAAAACACTTGAGACACATACAAGTGGGGTAACAATGGTGTTACAACTTTAATCATCGTGTACCTTGTGGAGTACAAACTAGTATTGATTCATTATCCCAAGCTTGCAATATGTAGTTTAGTCAAAAGTCTCTATCAAAGATAAAACCACAAGTTTATAACGTTCGACATGACATTTAATTCAATTTTCCAAGTGTAAATCTTAAAGCGTTTTGTGCAACAGGTCAAGAACAAGTTGTGCTGTGTATAATCCTCCTCGTGATATTCCTTTAGATTAAGGACCATCTACTAGAAAACCCTAACCACCTTCCATCTTTCTCATGATGTTCCTTTAGATAAGTAGAGAACCTTTTTCATCTTTCTTACTAAAATGTAAGGTCATGTGTACAACTATAACGATATATTATTATTAATGTAGTAGAATTTTAATAATTATCAAATTTATTTCAATATGAACCACTGGCTTCTGTCTTAATTTCTATATTCCACGTTTTTCACAGTGAAATATAACGAAAACAAAAGAATGAAAAGAAAAAAGTCCATAGAGAATTTATTTATAGCCGTTATTTATAACCGAAAACAGAAGCATCCCTGGGATTGGACAGTGGGGGTCATGCCACGTCCTTTTTTTAGTATCAACGACTTCCAATAGCTGCACAACTTCACTCATATTGGTCTCTTGTCCGGGTTTGCGTCCCAGCATTTCCGCATTATGTTAGCTAGTGCGGGTGGACAGCAACCAGGTATATTCGGCCTCAAATCCTGACAAAGTATATATATACATCTGTATACACACATACATATATATACACATATACATATATCAATACACATACACACGTATATAAATACTATGGATATCCAATATATATTACTCTCTCGAGCTCCCAAAAACTATATATAAGTTTTGCATAGATATACCCGTGTAGATATATATTAGTAACACAGACATATCCACTCGCTCTGGTAATCAAATACATGAGTTATCAATATCTATGATTGATTATATACCTGGTGCACAACTGCATACGTCATGTCTGCAAAGCTGTAATCAGCAACGGCATGTCGCAGCAGTAAATCTCCCACAAGCATATCCCAAAGCTATAGACATCACACTTCCTGTTGTAAGGCTTCCCGTCCAACACCTAAACAAAAACAAGAGTGTGTGCGTGCATGTGTGCGAGAGAGATTATAATACCATATTTACTCATACCTCTGGTGCCATGTATCCCAAGTGCCAGTTTCACCAGTCATGTCCTTAGGGTTCTGAGCCTCCACTCTTGCCACGCCAAAATCTGCAATCTTAACTTCTCTAATATCTAAAAGCATGTTTTCAGATTTAATCTCTGGTACTATCTTCTTGGAATGAAGATAGTCCAACCTGCAATAGAAGTTATATAAATATACACATCCTTTAGACAGTATGTTTACTAAAATCTAATATGAATGTACACATATACAGCTACAGATAATATACATATATGTATTACCTCTAGAAAGGTCCAAAGCGAGCTGAATTACGACTTTGAGGCTGAGCTTCTTCTTGCTATGCCGTATGAGGAAATTCTTAAGGGTTCCACCAGCAAGATATTCAACAACAACGCAACACATGTTAGGTGAAACGTGAAGAAATCCGTTTGTTGAAGATGTTATCTGCAAACCTGGCCTTCCCACACAGGCTCCCACAAACTGCAAAGATACGTCCCATCGTTCCGTATATGCATATATCATATACGAGGTAAAGATTGTATATGACTAAAGGCATATATACTAAACTACACTGACCAACGACTATCAATATACATAGGTGATTATTAAGTATCACAATAATCTATCACGTTAGTAATTGCAACTTCAAGTAGCATTCAATGTGCATACGTCTATATAGACTCTACATATTCCGTAAGAGACAAAATATATACAAATATAAGACTACGATACTTCACATGTGTCTTCTATACGGACCCATGCACACACGTGTAGGATGATACACAAATGTACAGGCAAGATCTGATGGATATAGTTCCTAATAGTAACGAACCTTGGTAACGTTCGGGTGATCCAATTTCTGCCAGACAGCAACCTCTTGCTGAAACGATGTTCTTAGACTATTAACAACCGCTTGGGACATCGTTTGTTCCTCTCCCCAATCCAGCAGTTTCACTAAATATATATATATATATAAATCTATCTATATATGTATACTATATATACAGATAGACACTGTTTGAAGTACAAGGATATGCAAATATGATTGTACCCAAAAAGATGCAATAAATCAATACAATATTCTAAAATGATGCATTTACCTGCAACTTCCTGGCCATTGTAAACACCTCGATGCACGACTCCATAAGTCCCGTGAGCAATAATGTCGTTGAGAATTAACTTGGACACATCAATCTCCCCTCCTCCTTGACCCGTGCGTTCTCAGACTCTGCTCATTGATCTTTCTTCTTCTTTAGTAAATCTGTGTCTAGGTGCGCCAGATCCAATAGATCCGCTCGTACATACTGCCCCTCTTCTACCATTTCCGATCGATGATATATAAGAAATCCGAGCTAAAGATCACAGATTTTGGGTTTTCCCAGTACCAAAATACGGTGTGATTGTTATAATAAGTAATCTAAGCTTGATCATTTATTCATTTTTTCGGTGATTTCGCTACAAGCGCCATGAAAGCTAGAAACCGAGAATCTATACTAAAAACGCGATTTTGATTAATCTAGCTGAGATTTCAACTTTTATGGCGCTACACAAAATCGTGCGATTTGAAGAATCTACAACTAGAAACCGCGATTTTCTAAGCTACAGATCACAATACAAGTCCGAAGCTCATAGCCGTGCCGCGCTGCTGCTCCATAGCCGAAAGACGAAGAACAAAAAGAACCCTAAGAGGGAAAAGAAAATAAAAATTACTAGTTATTTTTGAAAGTAATATATATAAAATATCAACCCCGCGAAAATTCGGGCTTTTATTTTATTGTCGGACGGTCCGATTGATGTGCACGTCGCATCGGTGTACATGTGTATAACACTTATTTGTCTTCTATATAGTATATATTTATAATATGCATGTTCATCTACATATTATATAAATACATGCGTACATAAATCTCTCTTATATTATTGTGTATACACGTGCACATGTGTATATTACATGCGTATATGTTAAACATTATATATTGGATATATAAATACATTGCGTAGAATTTATTCATATTTCGTCACAGTTTATATATTACGCAAGGAATATGGTTCTTGTTATGTGATTATATACGTCATACATCATACATATAGTTAGATTTATTAAACACTATACATGCTCTATTATTTAATTTTATGATAATCAAGGAAACCTTCTGTTAGGCTTACGTGCATGTGCATCAATCTCTTCATGCCAATCCTCGTACTCCGTAATATACACTCGTTCCATAGCAAATAAAACCGCAATTACCAAAACCATTTTAAAACAAAACCAACACATCCTGAACACAAAACGGGTATATAGTGTGTACATACAAATTTGTATGTATCCAAATGTAAGTGCGTGTGTATTTCTCAGATATATATGTCTCACTGTATCTGTGTTGACATTATATATATATATATATATATATATATGAAAAGCCACCTTGTAGCAGTCGTATTTGGATTCTTCGTGTATATTCCTACGGGATCCGATTTTCGTATCACATCGTCATGGCGGACCTTAAACATGATAATCAAATATTAATCGATAAAGATGCTTTATAATATAAGTATAATATATGAATAAAATAAACACACGCGCGCGCACACACACACACACACACACACACACAAAATTGTAATTGGCATACAGACTGCACACACACACACAAGTGCGCACCTCTGGCTCCGAGACTTTTCTTTGTTGGATACTCTGTTGGATTTCAGTTGAAGGTTTAGCTCTTAAGCACTCATCATCACACTCAAGAACAAAGGTCCCCTTATTGTTCCCCTTTGCCCTTTGCACCTCCAAACAAGTCCAAACTTTCGTATGCGTTGACATACACAACGCACATTAACCTAAATAAATCAATATTTAACTATATTTTAAACAACACTTCATTAAGAGTTTACTTACCTTCTTCTGGCATATTTGAGTACAAACACCTGGATGGCACGTCTCAGAACACAAATGCGAGCAATTTTCCAGATTTCTGTTAACATATTAATAAAACATCAATATTTTATACACACCCGCATGTACACGTATACGTATACTTGTATGTATTGTATATATGCAATGCGGTCAAACCTGTGACAAGGACCCTTGCAGGAGAGAAACCTAGCCGTTCATCTTCGGACATTGTGTTGAAAGTGTGACATTCCACCGTCCGATTAAGTCTTCCACAATAACATGACTTTCTCAACGTAGCATTACATGGAGGACAGTCCCCTGGATGGCAATCTATTTCGCATGGATGTCGACATGGTGGATTCCTCTCCTGTACATTATATATATATATTGATACGCTTACATAACCTTTCACAAATATGCATGTTTTAATATACATATGTATATATACAGTATATTACCTTTGTGCATTTCATTCCACAGCTTGTACAGGAATCATATCCTTGACTTTCGCTGACTACCATGACCGTACTTCCGCAAAGTGTACGACGTACGGTGACTACGTGGCAAGGCTCTGGCACATGTGATTCCCGCATGGTAATACATTCCCACATAAGTTGTTGCATGAAAACTCCGAATTTTTCGTACATGGTACCTACATATAAAGTAAACATTATGACATATAGCTACACAGATACATATGTGCATGTGCGTGCGTGCGTGTGCATGCGTGTGACGTACCAGCTTTTCACAATGGTTTCCCATGCATCTGCTTATAACAAGCTCAGAACATGGTGGACAAGGAGAACCTTCAGTAGGAATATAGATTGTATTTTTCACTCTTTTTGCTCCCTTTTGAGGAGCATAAGGTGGTCGTGGTCCATGGCACCTAGATAAAACCACGACATTTGTATATATACATATATATGTACATACACATACACATACACATACGTACATGTATGTAAATGCATTATCATATATACATACCTTATATTACATAGATGACCACATGCTAGCTTCTTATCGCAATAAGCTGGCAAGGTGGACATGGTCCGTAGTGACATCTGTGAGGCTGTGGAAACCCAAATAAAAGATGAATAAATATTATTGGTAGTTTATCTCTAATATGCATAAAAATGTTTATATATACCTTGCATTGTTTAGCATGGCCACAAAACTGAGGTATTTGACATAACTTTGAGCATTTTGGCGGCTTAGTGTCTTTGTCTGCTCCACAAGGAACCTAAAACACAAGTTAATGAGTGTGTGTGTGTGGGTGGGTGTGGGTGGGTGTGTCTATATATATATATAGAGAGAGAGGGGGGGAGAGAGAGAGAGATGTGTATCTTAAGCAGAATGTACCTCAAGTGTGGTGTATCCACAAGCACATGATATCTTTACTGTCAAAGGACATGGTGCACACAAACCTCTGTAAAAAAAGAATTAAGAAAGGAGCCTCTATCACACGCACACATGCACGTATTTACGTGTACATGTATGTATGCATGTATCTAAATCACAATCTTACCTGTGACATGGTGCTGGACACTTGTGATTGCCACATCTTAACTTTCTCCCGCACACCTGAAGGAAACAAAATGATGATATATAACATAAAACTCGATGGCATTAAACATAAACCACAATACGATATGGTTACATGAGAACTTATGTGTATAATAAAATATTTATGTATATCCTTACGTACACATGCACGCGCACGCGCGCGCGCGCGCACACACACACACACACACACACACATATATATATATATATATATATATATATATATATATATATATATATATATATGAGAGAGAGAGAGAGAGTACCTCGGAGCAGGGTGGACAGTGACCATCACAAACCTACGTCTACATGCATGACGTTGGCAATTGCGTATTCCTTGGCACCTTCTTTCACATACAAGATCTTGGTAACACGGCACCTATAATGCATGAACGCATGGAAACTTTGTAAGCAAATGCAACACATGCATGTGTGTGTACATCATATGTTATTATATGTATTTACCTCTTTCCTAAGACCTCCACAGCGACAAGATTTGAAAGTGAGAATTCGACAAGTTCCACCACAACCTCCATAATGACAACGCTCAGGACATCGATGAATACCACATTCAAGAAATTTCTCACACGTAGATCCACATGTAGGAACCCTATAATACTTATAACGTTAATCTAATGCATATGTGTGTGTACGCGTGTGTGTCTATGTGTTCTCACCTAACATCGCAAGATAAATCCTTAAATTCCTGTTTTCCACATGGGCATGTTCGTCTTCCTTGAAGCTCACAGTCACCGCAACTGCCTGGGTGGCATCTCTTCCCACATAAGTGTCTCCCGCAGTTCAATTCCTTCGAACAAACCTGTTCGAAGAAATTCCAGTTAATAATAACAATAACAATATCTATGACTACTATATGATATTGCATTTTTCACACAGCTAATCGTATATAAACATATATTTAATATACACACTATGCTGAGAGAGTCAAAAACTTCAGGCAATGACACTTACATGCGTATCTACGAAAGATTTATATACAGTTGAACATGCATATATTGTATCATGTGAACACACACACACACACACACAGATATATATATATATATATATATATATATATATATATAGAGAGAGAGAGAGAGAGAGAGAGAGAGAGAGAGAGATGTATGTACGTATGCGTTTACCTTCTCGCACTGAAAGTCAGCCTCCGAGCAGGGTCTCACTTCAGCCACAGTACCACACTTACACCGATGGAGTCCGACCTTACCACATGGTTTACACTCTCCCTTATGACAAACCTCAGTACAAGTGTGTAATTGACACCCCAAAAGACGCTCACACACACGTCCACACGAGAACTGCTCAATACCACACTGAGCACCTTTGTACACTTCTTGCAGTGACAAGTAAGTTTAACAAGCTGGGGACAGGGCGGGCAAGGCCCAGGATGACATAGGAGCATGCAAGAATGAGTGCACGTACCCAGGACTTTCTCACACCTCTCCCCACATGTGTGTGGGGTTAACCAAAGGTCCGGAACTGGGTCTAGAGATTTCCCACAGTAACATCGGTACTCCGAAGGAACCTAGTAAAAACATGTGAATGTGTGTATATATTACAAAGACTCTCTCTCTCTCACAAACACACACACGCACGCACACACACACACACCACGCATGTATATGTTACCTCTGCGTATTCTGCTCTGCATTTGGGACAGTTCCATGCAGGTTTCGTTTGTCGGGACCACGACTGTATACATACCAGATGGAAAACTGCATAGCAGCTGCCGTTACAGAACCATATGGGTCCGAGGTCCTCACTTTCTCCAAGCATATAAGACAGCTCTCGGCCCTGCTGTTTGCTGCAACCAGGAACTTGTTCACCCGTGACACACCGACTTGCAGTAGCTCGTCCTGGGTAGACACAGGATATTCCCCAAATACAGAAGCCGGTACCCCTCCTGTTTTGCTTTCTCCCCTAGAATTTTCTTCATCGCTACTGTACCAGTCATATTGGTGTAGCGTGTTCTCTACTTCCTTTGTGTTCTTTAACAGAGGTTTCTCCCAAGCTCCAGTACCTCTTTGCATTCTTCCGCTATATATTCAAGCTTTCCTAAACTACGAAGTCATATAGTGTATATTAACCACTCGAATTAATGTTATTACATTGTCCTCTTATTGAAAACATGAAATCTCTCTCTCTCTCTCTCTCTCTCTCTCTCTCTCTCTCTATATATATATATATATATATATATATATATATACATACACACACATACAACACACGCACACACGCACACACCTGTCCATGCATTTCCATTGAACTGTATCTCTGTAATCTAGAGCTCTTCAATTGAGATCTGGAATAGAAGCCCTAATTAATGAAAACCCTCAAAACAGATCTAATAATAATATATATGTATATGATTTAAATATAATTTACACGTACATATATATCTTATACCTGTAATATAATAAGAAATATTAGCCTCCAGTTAAAGAATATTGTATACTAAGTCAATTATGTTAATTCTTAATTGAATAAAATCAATTAATTTTAAACCGAATCTTCCTCAACGGGTCTCTTTATATACCATCGTTCACTTAGGTCTAGTTAATAACCATGCTAGCTAATTAAATATTAAATTTATGAAACAAAAATGAGTGAAGATAAAACAATTAAGCTAAATTTAATTATTTTTTACCTTAATTATGCTTATATATGAGACACTTAATAAAACTTCAGTTATTTTTTATAACTTAATTATGCTTATATATGAGACACTTAATAAAACTTCAGTTATTTTTTATAACTTAATTATGCTTATATATGAGACACTTAATAAAACTTCAGTTATTTTTTATAACTTAATTATGCTTATATATGAGACACTTAATAAAACTTCAGTTAAGTTTACTTTGTGATTAATCAATTATAATATGAAAAGAACAAATTAATTATTTGTTAAGTGTACCTAGCCAAATCAACGATCGTTAATGAGATATCAATGTCTATCCATTTATAATAGCAATATATAAGACGGGTACATAATCATGTGTATAAGGATGTTATCAGTACATGTATAACATAAGTTTAAGATTTTAGATGATTATTAAATAGGATTTAGGATGGCAATTGATAATACACAGTAGGATGGCTATTGATTACACAAGTTTAAGATGTAGATTTGATGAAGTGTTTATGATGGACAAACAAACAGACACATCTATACACTGAATAAACTTATTATATAAAAATACATAGTTGGTAGGCTTAATTATTTATCATTAATTTGATTTTAAATTTAATATTATTTAACGACCTTTAACTTAGTTATTATCTTTAATTTGATTGTGAATTTATTTCTAATTTAGACCTTAATATAGTTATTACTAACTTAGTGAGTTTATTATTAAGTTCTTATCTTTAAGTTTGTATCTCTTCTGACCATAACTATTTAATGACCCTTAATTAAGTTATTATTTTTAGATTGCTGAGTGTATTCCCGTAATTCATGCTTACACTTAATTATTTAATTACTCTTAATTAAGTTGTTATGCCTAACTTAATAAGTTTATTTTTAAGTTAAACCCTTAATTTCTCAGGTTTATCTCAACTCCATTGTTATTTTACTTTGGTGAGCTTAAAAAGTCCTATAACTTAACTTAGTGTGTGTATATGATAATATATAAAATTTCTCTTTATAATTTATTATGTATATGTGATAACTTTATTTATGTATTTATTTTTCTCAAGTTATTGTGTTTATGATAACACATATGATAAGACATAGAATCATTATATCTTTCATTATGTTAAGTTACTATGTGTATGTGATAATTTTTCTTTTTTAACTTTCTTAAATTACTATGTAATTTAACTATTTCAAGTTCTTTTAAAGAGTTTAAGATAACTATTAATGTGGATTTAAAATTTTATTGGATATAATTTAATATGGCAAATAACCCTTTAAGATGATTATTAAATAAGATTTAAGATGACAATTGATGAGATGATTTAGGATTGTCATAGTTTTTTACTATGACTCGGCCCTTTACTTTGGGGTTTAACTATTGTTACTTACCGAGTTGTGTGACGAATGCTAGATGTAGTAGGAAACAGGCTCGTTTAGTGCACTTGGGTATTTAGTGTGGTCCGGTTAGGTGTCATTAGGTATTTACAAAAACTCTAGGCGAAGATAAAACTTACCTTTTAGAAACTCTCTCCCATTTTGACGTTTCAGGTTAGGGTTCTTTGCAAAGTATAGTTTGTCAAAATAAGGGTTAGGGACACCCCTAGGGTTGACCTAACCCACGCCCTAAATCCCCCCCCCCTTAGGTTTAGGGTTAGGTTAGGACAACCATTTTCTCTAAGGGCTGGCATTTCTGTGCCAGCCCACTTACTCACTTAGGTAAACATGGGGTGGGGTGGGGGGGTTTGTCACATAAATAAGGTAGAGTATATGTAGTGAGGCTTCCTGGGTTCAAAGAGGCTCAAAAGAGAGCTCGTTAACCTCCTACCAGTGCAACTAAGCTTGTGTCGTCAAGGTGCAACCCTCTGTTGTGCCGCCCAACTACATATACAGGGGTACAACCCACCCTAGGGTTAGACTATCCTTATCGTTGGCAGGATCTTGCCTTTGAGACGGGACGTCACTTCCAAGGAGTTAGTCAGATTCCTTGGTCCGAAAACCTGCTCAAGCTCAAAGGCATTGCCCGAGTTCACGTTCCAAAACTAGTGGTTGAGGCCTTGCTCCGGCCGCCTCAACCACGCCAAGCTAGGAACAACCTACTCAGCTCGTATGTGTCCTGATTCACAAGGTGAGTCTCGTTCGTGGACTTGGTCAGTTAGGGTTTAAGTTCCTAAGGGTTGGGTTCCTAATACGGGTTACTTTACCAGATTCCGTGGGGTTTCCAGAGAGGGGATTCCAGGTTGGCACCTGGCAAGCCGCCTTTGTGGCACCAGGTAAAAACTCTGACAATTGGTATCGAGCAAGTTCTCTGCGGTCAGTAGGACTGCCTTAAGTCGTAGGTGTTTCAATGTTTAGATAACTCTAAATTCTTTATACTCTATTGCTTTCGGTTGACATGTCTGTATTCTGCGCAGAGAGTTTGATCCTGTGAGTTGTCAAACTTCGGAGAACACTTGCTCAGTGAGTCGGCGTGAGATTCTAGGTATGTCCGAAAGTCTTATGCTGTTTAAGCTGATGTGTGTGGGTGTACAACCTGTGCAGGGTGTTTCCAACTTACATTGGGAATATTCCAAGCATATTCTCCGAGTGTTGAAACTAGGGTTCAATACGATGAGCAAAAGAAAGCAACCAGAGCCTGAGGCAGAGAGGGTGTCGCAGAGGCTCAAAATGAGGAGATGGATGAGGCTGATCCAGGTCGACCCCCTAGAGTTAGACAAACCTGGTTGGCGAGAAATAATGATGGATGCCCTAAACGAACTTCGAGGGGATGTTTTGGGGTTGAACGCCAGATGTTCCGCAACCAGAACACATGGAAAAAGAAGAAGAAGCATGACTCAAGTCAGGTTCCTCTGAATCAGATTCTTTGACGGAAGTAGGTGGTGGAGGTCCCAGTAAATTCAAACTGGTAAAGCTTTGAATTTCATGGGTTCAAAGGATTACAAGTTTTGGATGACTGGTTGTATGATATGGAAAGCTATTTCGAGGCTGCTTCCTGAGAAAGACAGAAAAGGTTGCATGTGCCAAGCAATTTCTTAAAAAGAAGCTAAGACTTGGTGGCGAATTGTTGAAGGTGAACGTGGATACCGAAACAGTGGAAACACATGAAAAAGGAGATCAAAAAGCAGTATATGCCGGATGATTCGGTTTGCATTGCGTGCTGACCTGGCACTTTGTCAACAGGGAGTTCGGGGAAGTCCAATGGACCACGTTTATCGATTCGAAAGTGTACGGCCATTGGTGCCAAATATGAGCGATGATGAAGCTCGAAGTTGCTTCATGGCTAGCTTGAATGAGAAGATGCGAAGGGAAATCTTAAGGTACAAGCCAATAAGCTATCGGGAATGTCAAGAGGCTAATCAAACGGTTGTTTATGGCATGTCGTTAGAGGACTTGTACAAAGGGGAGGAAGCAAAACCTAAATCGAGGAAGTTTCTCCAAAGTCTGGGTTCAGAAGGTTTGATAGGCGACCAGATCAATCGCCATCAATTCGAAGTGCAAGTCCCTTTGTTGGCAGTTCCAAGTTTTCGGACACATCAAGACCCACCGGATTTCGGAAACCATTGGCGTTACCACCTCCTCAGCAGGCCTCCAAAGTCTGCGCAGGCGGGTTGAAATGTTATAATTGTAACAAGCCTGGTCATTTTGCTAAAATGTCGGCACCCTCACAACAATCAGGACATTTCAAGGCGATGGTAGAAGAGGAAGTTGCTGAACCAGAAACGCTTGAAGATCCGGAAGATGAGTCAGAAGAGGTAATGTTGTGCCAGACACAACCTGCCTTATTCGCTATTCAAGACAAAACTGACCCTTTGCTATATTTGACAGGAAGGATACGAGGGGACCGAGTCCGAATGATGATCGATACTGGAGCAACATACAACTTCATATCGACTAGTCTAGCTCGTCGATTGAATTTGGATGTAATAAAGATGTGTGAAATAAAGATCAATTTTGGCAAAGGTTCTCAAAATACTAATAATATAGCAAGGGCAGTTCCTGTCCAAATCAAAGATTGGAAGGCTAAGCTAGACTTAGTTGTCTTGAATATGACGGGGTTTGACTTTGTTTTGGGTATGGAATGGTTCCATAAACATGTAATCGAAATGAGGGTTCCGGAGATAATCGAATCACGCTTGCAGCAGATAAAGAGGACATTAGAAAAACGCTCAAAATGGAAACGCTAACTGATAAGGATTGGAATCCTATGTTCCTTACCTTAACTCAGTTGCGTAAGGCAGTTAGACATCGGGAACGTGTGTTTCTTGCAATGGTTTTGGATACTGGTGAAGTCAAAATAGGAGATGGTCAAGAATCTGTTCCTGAACCTATTTTGGAAGTCTTGAACATGTTTAAGGATGTGTTGCCAGAAGACTTGCCGCCCGAGTTACCTCCACGTCGAGCTGTGGACCACAGGATAGAGATTTTGCCAGGTTCGTCTCCACCGGCAAGAGCCCCATATCGGTTGAATCCTCAAGAGTTAGTAGAATTGAAGAGACAGCTGACAGAATTGATTGGTCGAGGACACATTCGACCTAGTCGATCGCCGTATGGTGCACCTATCTTGTTTGTAATGAAAAAGGATGGTACGATGCGAATGTGTGTGGACTATCGAGCACTGAACGCGATAACTATCAAAAATAAGTATCCTCTTCCACGAGTGGACGACTTATTTGATAGGCTATCGAAAGCAAAGTATTTTTCAAGAATAGACTTGAGATCGGATCGATAGTAGAGAATGACATTGAGAAGACCGCTTTTCGAACGCGTTATGGATCATTTGAGTTTCTAGTCTTACCATTCGGGTTGTGCAATGCTCCAGCAACTTTTTGCACAATGATGGATGATGTGTTTAGAGACTATCTAGACGAGTTCGTAGTGGTGTATATTGATGACATTCTGATTTTCAGTTCGACAATTGAGGAACATGTGGAACACTTAGAAAAAGTGTTTCAGAGGTTGAGAGAGAACCAGTTGTATGCTAAAGAAAGCAAGTGCGCATTTGGTCAAACCAAGATAGATTTCTTGGGACACTTGATCTCAGGTGGGGAGGTTGCCATGGACCAAAGAAAATTCAAGCTATTACCGAGTGGATGACTTTAAAAGACGTGCATGAAGTTAGATCATTTCTTGGTCTGACAGGGTATTACCGAAGATTACTCGGAAATAGCGCCCCATTGACAGATCTTACGAAAACATTCCATGGCATTGGACTCCAGAGTGCCAACGTGCGTTCGTCAAACTCAAAGAGGCTATCTCTTCTGAGCCAGTTTTGCAGTTGCCCATCTTTGAAGATCCCTTTGAAGTAGAATGTGACGCTTCCGACTTTGCAATTGGTGGTGTATTGCAACAAAAAGGACATCCAGTGTCCTTTTTCTCGAAGAAGTTAGATGCCGCGCAAACTCGATGGCCTACTCACGAAAAGGAGATGTATGCTATTGTTGCTTCCTTGGAGTATTGGCGTCATTATCTTCCAAGTCATGGCACTGTGGTTTGGACAGATAGTGTAACTCTAAGGTATTTTGAAACGCAGCCGAAGCTATCGCCGAAGTATGCTAGATGGCAGCAGAAGTTGGCACGATTTCAGCCTGAAATCAAACATAAGGCGGGAAAGGACAATGTGGTAGCTGATGCACTCAGTAGGAAGGGTCATCTTCGTATTATGTCAGCACCCGTGTCAACTTTGGTGGATGAATTTGTGACGGCGTATCCTCAGGACAAGTTTGCTAAGGAGGCTTTGAGCCTGGTGGCAAAGAGGAAACAAGTTCATCAATTACGAAGAGATGGTAATATTCCAGCAGGAATAGAAAGTCGAATGGATGCACTCAAACAGGCGCATTTTGCGGTACGAGATGGAGTTCTTTATTATAAAGAAAAGAGACTCTATGTTCCAGAAGGGACATGGAGGGAGAGGCTGTTAAAGAGCATCACACGTTCCTTTGGCAGGACATGGTGGAAGGCATAAGACGTTGGCTTTGTTGAAAGGGATTCTATTGGCCGGGTATGATAGATGATGTTGCCAAGTATGTCAAGACATGCCCCACATGTCAACAAGTGAAGAGCCGATCGCAAAAATGAGCTGGGAAGTTGCAGTGTATACCGATTCCAGAGCGGCCATTTCAAAGTGTTATTTTGGACTTTATCATTTCAAAGGTTGCTCATTTCATTCCAACTTTAGAGACAGTGAATGTAATTTAAGCAGTGAAGTTGTTCTTCCACAAAGTCCTAAGAGTGCGCGGGCTACCAAAAACGATGATCTCAGATCGGAATCCTCAATTTACGAGTAAGTTTTGGGGAACATTGTTTAAGCAATTTGATACAATGCTCAAGTTCAGTACAGCCTACCATCCGCAAACTGATGATCAAACGGAGAGGGTGAACTTATGCTATGTTCAAGGTGATCAACTTAATTGGGTTGAACACTTGGATATGGATGAGATATGTTACAATAACTCGACACACACTGCGATCGGATGTAGCCCGATGAAAGTGTTGACTGGGAATAAGGGTGGTATTCCTTAAAGTATGGTGTTACTGAAAGACGATGTCAATCAAGTTCCCTCTATAACAGAGCTCACTAGACAGCTGTATCGGACATGGGAAGCTGCTCGTCAAGCAATGGCTGCAGCACAGGAAAGGTATCGTCAGCAGTATGATAAGCATCGACGGGATATAGAGTATTAGGTTGGGGATATGGTATTGTTGAGTACCAGAAACCTGAAGGTTTCAACGACTCTTTCGAAGAAGTTTCTATCGCACTACATAGGCCCATACAAGGTGGTGAAGCGAGTAGGGAAAGTGGCTTATGGGTTAGATCTTCCTCCAAAGTTGGGAACAATACATAATGTGTTTCATGTCAACTTGCTTGAGCCATTCCACAAGGATGAGAAACATCCACATAGATATCATATTTTATGTTCGCCTTCAGAGTTAGTTGGTGAGGAGAAAGAATTTGAAGTTGAGGTGATATTAAAAGGGCGAAACATTCATGGACGGCAAAAACATAAACGTGAATATCTTGTTAAGTGGAAAGGATACCCAGCATGCGAGTCGACATGGGAACCATTGGAGAATCTGCAGAACGCGATGGAGTTAGTGAATGAGTTTGAGACGAGGTCTTAAAATGATTAAGAAATAAAGTTATTTCTTCTTAACCTAGGGGTCGACAAACAATATTAACTAGAGGCCTCCGATATAAATTCTAGTTAACTAAAAGAAATTAACTAACTTGTTGTCTGTGTCGGGTGACAGACTTGCAAAAGGTCTCCAAATGGCTTCTTGTCGCAAGTGGTACCTTTGGCAGCTGAGTTCTCGCTCAATGAACGACAGTTCTGAAGTGTTTGGCTTCACATAACGCAAGGGGGGTAATAAAACTTGTGAACTTTTTGCTGATTCCGCATAGAGTTATTAGCGTTAGTTTTTGGTTAATTTTTTCTAGCTTAGTTTAGTTTTGGAGTTAAACATCAACGAGGACGTTGACATTTTTAAAGGTGGGGAGTGTGTCATAGTTTTTTACTATGACTCGGCCCTTTACTTTGGGGTTTAACTGTTGTTACTTACTGAGTTGTGTGATGAACCCTAGATGTAGTAGGAAATAGGCCTGTTTAGTGCACTTGGGTATCTAGTGATGGTCCGGCCGGGTGTCATTAGGTATTTGCAGGAAACTTTAGGCAAAGATAGAACTTACCTTCTAGAAACTCTCCCCCGTTTTGATGTTCTAGGTTAGGGTTCTTCGCAAAGTATAGCTTGTCAAAATAAGGGTTAGGGACACCCCTAGGTTTTAGGGAAGTTGAACAACCCTTAGCTTCATTAAACAACTGGTCAGGGAAGTTGAATGGTCATAAGGTTCCAACTAGTGTGAAGACTATGAAACACTTTTGCCGAGACTTGGGAGCTCCAGAGGTTGACAGATATGCAATGTGCTACCATAAGGATGACAAACCATATATATTTCCAAAAATTAAAGACGATGAAGCTCAAGTCACTAAAGCAAACCGGGTGTCATGTGCTTCATGTTTAAACATCCGCAAGGATGCAAAGCAGTTCATGTACATCCCTCTTGCAGTTAGGCTTCAAATGCTAGTGTCAACAAGAACAGTAGCTTGGAGTTTCCTACAGCCATGGCGAGAGAGAAAGGATTGGCTTGGAAAACATACGCATGAGCAACCTTCAAAAATGCAAGAGTTTTGGCATGGTAGCAAGTGGCGTGAGTATCAATCGTTTTTCACTCCAGGTGCACAGTGGAAACTTCCACAACAATGTCCCACCTATAAGACAATGTTCCACTGCTGGCCAACTGAACACAACGTTGTTGCTACAAGTTTAGAGAATGGAAGCATGACTTGCTCTATCTCTTTATGTACTCTGGGGCATACACAAAGGGTGATCCTAGAAACCTTGCCGTGATCATTCATTCGGACAAGTTTCAGGCCACAAGTACGAGAACAAGGAGCACCATGTCTTTGAACATTCAGGTGGTAAACGGTGGTAAGAACGCTATTCCAAAGGTTAAACACATGGCTCTACCAGTTATGTTATTTACAACTGAAGATCTTCCAGATGGTCTTGACAAGTACGATCTTTATCTACAACTTCTAGTTGCGGAGTTGAATGATTTGTTTGTCGAAGAAACTCCAGTTCAGTATGCAATTGATGTCCCCGGCTTGCAACTTGATAGATCTTTCAACTTACGCGTATTGACACTTGCTGTTGTTGGAGACCATCCGGCTCAATGTGATATTACAAAACTGTCACAAGGTACATTTTCACTTTCCAAACTTTTTCTTTTTTAATCTTATACAATAGGCGGATTGCTACCTTGCCGATATTGTCATGTACGTTGTGAAAATGGAGGTAAGTTTGAGGATGTGTGGTTAAAGACTAGAGAACCAGATCCTCTTCGCACTCAAGCTGATTATTTACAAAAAAGGAACAAAGGAGAAGAGACACAAAGAGAGACAGGTGTATATGGATCAACAGAATTATATGGTTTGGTCACTACACAGGCTTTCAAGATTGTTGGTGATGTTATTATAGACATAATGCATCACTTAGCTCTGGGAGTTCTAAAGAAGGCACATGAAAGTTGCTGGGAAGAGATCACTTCTAAAAGAATTTTAACAACCAGGTTGGAGACTGCTTTGGAGCACAGAACACCTTACCTCCATAAGAAACGTGCTCTTGAAAATCCTACATGCAAACCAGGTAACTGGAAAGGAGATGAACACCAGACTTTCAGTGCTATCTATAGCCTCTGTAAATCCTGCTCTATGGGACATTTTACAAGTATGTAAATATGTGTTGCATGTACTTACAACTGAAAATAATATGTATGCAGGTGCTATCAGCCATAACAAAATTATTCTATGATTACAGTAGAACTCATGGCTAGAATGAAGAAACAATATCAACTGCAAGGATTCTTCTTTTTTCATGGCGTGTTAGATCAAATATTGCTTTTGGAGACAACAAATCTATTGTTCAACATATGGTTGGAGCAGCTCACATGTTGTTAGATGTTGAGCGATTTGGTCATCATGACTTGTTATGGTGCTACCGATTTGAATGCTTCTTTGCTACAGTGAATCGTATCTGCACAAACCAAAAAGAAATGGAAATATCCTTCACCAGAGCATTACAAAGGTATGCTTTCATTGTTTTTTTTAAGATTATGTATTAAAACATTTTGCAGAACCTTTTTTACAAAGTTAATGAACTTGAAATCTATTGACTGTGATGGATTACTTCCTACTACGCGATGGGAAAAGCTTGTTGCATTATATTACAAAGGAGGAGATCCAGGTAAATTTGTTTACATTGAGAAGTTATAAATGTAACATACATGTCTTTGTAGATGGTTACATATGCGTTCCAACACAAACTTTAGCAAAGAACATACGTCTGTTTAGCAAACACACATGCTGGGATGAGTTCGTTAGCAAAGGTATAGCCATTGGAAGGTCTACCAAGAGACATGTATCAAAGGAGGAAGAAGAAGCTTTAGCAGCGTTTAGATATGAGTTGTCATCTAAGACCATAGAAAGGTACTCATCGTACTTGTAGCTGACACGGTCTTTAGTGAGGGGGACTACATTGTTGTTGAAGCTCCAGACAATTTGCTTGAGTACATTGCGAAGCTGGAGTTTGTATTCGCAACAAAACATTTCTTTGCAGGTGAGTACATGCGGTATAGTGTAGTGGATGGAGAGGTTGAGGTTGACGCTGCTACCGGGATGAGAATTCTGCACAAAGAAGTTGAAGGATTTGATTATAGCAGCATTCTACCAGTGTCCAAGATACTTAGAGAAATATGTGTGCTGCCTTGTCGTGATGGTAAGAGACCAGGATATAAGATTGCAATGGAGACAAGAATAGCTGAACTGCCAAAGGCACTGTTGAAGCTTGGTAAACCTGGCATTGTTCCAGTCTGGCCTAGAGATGGAGAAGTTGTGGAGATGTACGCTCCCATCGGTGAAAAATGGTATGCTCTTATTAACACTGTTAATGTTGATATATATACGTGGTTGCAAGCACAACAAGGGTTCTTATTGAAAATTACAAGGAGAAAGAACCACAGGAATGGGAAAGCATTGTCAAGGTCATTCCTTGCATGGAGGCAAGACGAAGCGGAAAAAAAGTTTTTATTCCGACAAATAAAATACACTTATAATTATCATCTATAATTATTTGTAATGAAATTATTATCTATAATAATATATATCTGTAATTTCCTAGTTCAACTGAATTCACCATATAGGTACGGTTGTTATTTTATACTGTATTAAAAGTAAATGTAATTAAACGAAGCTTTTAAATAATAAACATATGTCTATTTTAAAAATTCAAATGTAAGTAAATAAAACTATTAAATAAACATATGTCTTTTTTAGACTTCCCAAGTATAATTAGAGTCTCTTATAAAGACACATTTAATGATGGTGAGTGGTGTTCAGTCAGAGCGCTCTCCAAAGTATCATAAATTCTTCAATCTTCATCTCCATCTTCATCTCCGAGCTCTCCTACTAAGCTTCTATCTCCCACTCCACCGTGTTCTCCAATGTTGTGTTAAGCAGCCGTTCATGTCATCCATAAGTTTGTTGGAGGAGAGCAAAGCTTGGGATAGCAAGGCTTTGTTCACCCATATCAAGCAGCATTTCCATGGTGCACCGGAGGACTTGGATAGCATTCATTCTGTTTTGGTAAGCCAAAAGATCCGTGGCTCTAGCTTTGTTCACCTCGACATTGAGCACTGGGTTAAGTTCGGAGCTTTTTAGCATAGCGAAGAGTTTGAAGGTGGTGAACCCCAAGCAAACACCTTCCAGCGTCAACAAAAATAGTCATGTGTCTCAATCACCTACCCAAGCGTCTCCAGGGACAAGAGTGAAACGGCATTCAAAGAGGTCCAAAAGGGTGGAAAAGAAGCATAAATATGGTCTCATGGTCCGTGGGGAGGTGCCTTCAAAAGAAGTTTTATTCAAGAACTACAACTTCAACTCACACAGCGGACTTGATGCGGTTGGTTGGGAGGAACAGTATGAGCAAATGTCTGGGAACTTAAGGGAGATCCGGCTGGCATGCGAAGAGCGGTTTCCACTTTTTGATCGTGTGGGTTTTGGAAAAAATGAAAAGGAGAATTTGGCTGCACGGGAAGCTTTGGCAAAAGAGCTTGTTAGCACGGGGAAGATGCAGCCCATTGTCTTTGAAGGTCATGAACCATTTACAACTCCTGTGGAGTGGGTCTCTCAACGCATTGCAATATTCCTGCATGGGAAACGTCAAAGGCTCCAACAAACATTAACACAATCAAGGACAATTCATACTCGCTCATATACTTACAATGTTTCGGAGGTGGTTCTTGTAGGTTTCAAGAAAGTACTTGACTTGGAACACGTAGAATTCTGCCAGCAACTCTTCAGGAATAGGAGGAAGCGGGAACCATTCTTTATAAAGCGTGAGGTGCTTGTGGGACGTGGAGTTGTTCAAAGCTGGTACGTGGAATCCAACATCATAATGTTGAAGGTGAAGGTAAGTAAAGTTAGCGGCCTCAGTTCTGGAGCGTTTGTACCTCTCACGGCTCAGAAGCATCACAGATCACTGAGGAAGTAAAGTTTTACCTTTTACATGTGTTTTCTAGATATATCTAATGTGTACATATATTTGTAGGAAGTTGTTACTTGGCCTGAATGTCTTACTGATTGTGAGATGGATAGCAACTTTCTTAAAGCGGACTGTTGTGACGATGAAGAAGTGCCAGCATCAAAGAGGCTAAAGACGAGACGTCGTATTGTGCCGGATGTAAGTAGCATTGCATAGTTCTCTTTAAAGTTATATGTGTGCACACTTGTTTTAGCAGGATGATGAAGGTGATAATGAAGAGAAACGATCGGAGAAAGAGCCAAAGAAAAAGAGTGAAGTAACAGTCACGGCCTTGGAGGTGATTTAAAGTAGTATTTTTTTTTGTTATGTTTTATATTTTTTTTGCTAGGAGAAGGACAAGAGCAAGAGCTTACGCAAGACAATGAAATGGAACATGATGATGAGCCAAAGTACATTCATGACTTGGATGACGTTCACGACGACTTGGGAGAAGATCAAGAGAATAAAGAAGAGGTATTGTTTTCAGTTGTAATAATATTTATTTCATTACAACATACCTGTTCTTGCAGTTTGAGACACTACAAGTGGTGAACATCTTGAATGGTAAAGAAACCATTGGAAGAGGCATCATCAAGGAAGCCAATAGAATGGCAAAGCTTCACAACAAGTAAGTTTTCTATAGTTTTGAGGTTCTTTATATCACTCTTTTGCATGCAGGCCTCTGGGGGATCATGATGTTGCACTTTCTGTAATAGCTGTCTCGCCAGGATATGAGCGTATGAAGGTTGATTCAGGGGATCCCGATTGTTCCAACTTGGGAAAGTGTTTAACTTATCGTGGAGTGTTCATCCGATGGCCAAGGTGTAAGATTGAGGCAGTTGAGCCGTTTCAGAAGGTAAGTTTGTTGTTTAATTGGTATTTTGGTTAACAATTTTACATGCAGCTTCCATTGGACTTTGTTGATCTTGTGAGAAAGAGAACAAAAGCAGAGATTGAGACAATGTGCAACGTGATCATCCCAAACTTGACAAGGAAAAAGCTAAGAACCTATCTCAATATAAATGACAAAGACTGAACCGTGGACATACATAGGTTGGATAGATTTGGAACCACCAGTGCTCTACACCTTTTTTGTTGAAGAGAGCATCCGTCTCGGACATATGCGTATTGAGTATGAAGACTGGAAGAAGGCTAAATGGACTGAACTCAATGTGTGTAACTTTTGATAACATTAATAAAATATAAGTATTTTACTAAAATCAACGTCTTATAAGTAGTCCTATTATGTATTTTCTAAATGTAACTAAAAATGTTTACTTAAAAAAATGATATATGTGTTTTATTTGTAAAATTAATTGAGCGGTTAATTTCTATATAAAACATGTGTTTAATACGTATATTTTTTAGCTGAATTAATACAAAAACATAATTTGAAGTTACATATAAAGAAATCTAAAATATTATTGATGTTGTGTGTTTTTATATTGTAACAGCAATATAAATTTATACTTTATAAACATATCAATAAAACATAATAAGAAGTAACTACTACAAGTAACTTTCAAAAACAATCGTTAAAAAAGCCATTACAAAATCATATGTTATTGTGACCAGAACTTGTCATTTTAATAACATGTATGTGTAAGGTAGAAAACATATTATAAAACCACATATAAACCGTTATTTGGGTTCCCGTGTAAAACTTAACGTAGAAATATTAAAAACTCTTGAAAACATAATAAAAACTTTAAACACATCTTCTAATAAATAAAAAAACTAAACTTCATTTAATAATCATGATATTAATAATATGAATAATTTTATAAATAAATTTGACTAATCTCTTAAGATTATGAAAATTAAATATTTACATTTTTAGTTTGGAACACTCGAGAGTAAGTTCTTCCATTGAAAGCAACATTGCTCTACAATTCTAATTACATTTTTAATTATCAACTTTTTATAATCTTCTTCCATTTGTTTTGGATATAAGATCTCTTTTATTTTGTAGTAATTAAAGTGTCAATTTCATAATCCTCCGGTTTGAAACTCTCTTTCTCTTTTTTGAAGGCTTTAGAGGAGCCTCAGTTACTGGTGTTATTTTAGCAAGTGTAAGTAATAATTAGTATATAATTAAATATCGATACAAAGGAGTAACAATTATTAGTGAGGTAGTAATTACTAAATGTGTGGGAGTAACTATTAAAAGGTGTGGAAGTAGCTGCCAATGGTACGAGAGTACTTATCAATGGTAGAAGCAATATTTCTCATGTATAGAATTTACACTCTATTACTCAATTACTATTTAATCTATTAAAGTATATGCACTTCAAATGTGAAAAATCTTTATTGACTACACTAGAACCTTTTCTTGCCTTGTTTGGACTATTACTAGCTCCACAAATGCTTAAAAGCTCCATGATTTGCAAGAAAACCCTAACTCAATAATAACCTATTAAAACTTAATTAAATTTAAAACCATGTAAAATTTATCTTATTAACAAGTTTTAAACTAATTTTGTGTGAGTACAATTCAACTTAGTTAAATCCGTTTTAATTATTAGTGTGAGTGCATTTTAATAATAGTTTATTATTAAGATAGGATGCAATAATTTTAAAATGTAATGGTTTGACCTTGATTTATCACATATGTGTGTGCATGTGTTTTTATTTAAGTAATGTGTTAAATGCCTAATATAAATATATATAAAAAAATTTCTATATATTTCAACTAAAGATGAAAGTAAGTTACATTCCACCACTTAAAACTCTAATATGAATATACATATGTGTGTATTTCAAAATATAGTATATGTATCAAATTGGAATAATTAATAATAATTTAGTTTAATGCACAATATTTACTTATATATTCATAAATATATAATATATCCATCATATAATAATACCTTATAATTATATAAGGAACTTTAATATCAATAATGTAGTATGATATGCTAAATTTACTTCTAGTTATAAAAAACTAAATATGTCAATAACTCAATATATTTTAAAAATATGTCCTATTTTAAATTTTAGATTTATTTAGTTTTAAACTTTACTTAAACAATAAAAAGCTATAATATACATGTATATATATTCAATGATGAAATATATTTTAAACATGTATCTTTTTAGATTTTGTTTCACTAATAAGAAGTGATATTTGTTAAGGTACCAAATCATTTTGATTTTATGATTATTTTTATTCATGAAATCTCATCAAATTTAAAAGATATTCTATTTTTTAATTTGAACTATATATTATATAATTTAATTTTAGATATTATATTAACTACATTACATTATATTAAATCATGTTGCTGATTTTAAAATCAATTATAAATTGTAAATAAGAGTATTCTAATTTGAATTTTAATATTAGCAAGCATTTTCATTTGAAACTAAATCTTATTATTAATTTAAATATTGAAACAAACATTATTAAATTTTATAAACTTAAATTTTAAATTTTAATTTAAAATTAATAATAATTATTAATGTCACAATAAATTTATAACTTTGATCCTTGACTTAGTTTCCTCCTTTTGCCTTAATCTTTCTCATTTGTTATGTTAGCTTTGCTTATAATGATATTAGTTATAAACCATCAGGGAAAATTTATATTTAAGACTATGTAAATATTTTTTTCTAACATTATTTAAATTTCCGGAAATCAGTTTAAACTCAACTTGGGGATTTTTGCTTCACCTTTAAATAAATATACGTGTATTTAACATACGTAAAACTGATTTAAATAATAATAATCACATAAACCAAAACATACCAATAAGAACTTAATTTTAAAATTTGATATATACATACATATATATATCTACATAAACACACACACACACACACACACACACATATATAATATATTCAAATATATATATGATATATAAACTTAAATTATATGTCGAGCTTATTAATTAAGACAAAATTACATTTATCCTCTGGAATTTCTCATTCACATACATATATGAATGAAGTTTTAAATTACATTTTTATATTTCAAAACAAATAAATTAAATCTTTACATAATATCCAGCAATAAATTAAAATATAGCCATAAGTAATTTCAATTTAAAAATAATAAAAAGAATTATAGAAATAATTAAAAATAAAACAAAAATTATTTTAAAAATAATTATACAATATTGCTAACAATATTTAATATAATCCCTATTTAAGAAAAATCTAAATAAGTCTTTTTCAAAATTTAATAATATATACTTTCATAATATACACGTTATGCATTGGAATGAATATTCTTACATCAATAATATTGGGTTGTTACCGATTATGTAAGCATTTTTTCTTTGTCTTCAGTAGAGATTGCAAGTCCCTTATCTCCATTACACGAGTGATTCTTGAATAGCATGCCTCTTTATATTTTCTGACGTGGAGACATACTGAGAGATACACTATAATACACTTAGCTTACGCCATATGGAAATTGAGAAACTCCACGAACTCCTGAGACTGTAGAATATAACTCCCACTCTTGCATAAATAACGGTTAAGAAGGATCACAAATATGGCCTTATCCAGCTTAAATGGCTTATTAAAAGAAAGCAACTCAAGTATATTACACTCCATGTCATCGATTTCAATACCGTTAATCAAGTTTCCCATGTGAAAATCATCTCTAGAAAGTGCATACTCCGTAAACCCCTCTACATTGGGGTCTGGGCGAAAAGGAGGCTCCGGCTCAAGAGGCTCCATATTATTCTAGTATATTTGCGGATATTCCTATTCTAGAATATACTCAAGAATATTCTAGAATATATAAGTTTTTTTAATATGCCGACTGGCTTAATAAAGCATTTTATGAAACCATTTATCCTTGTAGCACCATTGGGTCATGAACTCTGCTGCAATTCACCAGCAAACGGTGGACCTCCATCTCACTGAGCGATCGCCTTTGTAGAAAATATGTGACGTCCGGGTTCAAGCCAAGCACACGGCTGTAGACGAAGTACATGTGTACACATGGGCTCCAACTTTTGCTCTTCTGAAAGGTAGAACAACTGCATGTAGGATAAGTATTAATAGTCACCTTTGCAGAGTCATTTCCTGCCGACACAACGAAAGCCTCCTTCCGTCCTCTAACTGTCACTTCAACATTTCTCACACGACCTAAAAACGTCTTGGCCTTGGAAATTCTTCTCTTGTTCCTTAGACATTTTTGTTGGAGTCCGGACCATACGTCCTTCGAAAGGTGGAATTGTTGTAGATCCAGCTCCACGTGGTGGCGATGGTGTTTTGTCCTTCTGACCCTCATCTACTCTTCCTGCCGTCCCCTGTAAACCTTCCAGAACAAAGCCTGCATCCTGTAGTTCTCTGACCTCCTCACTTGTCAGCTTCGTTTCCTTGAGCACAGGCCAAACCGTTGGTGGTGTTGGAATTCGTGACTGAAGAATTTTGCCGTTTGGCCGCGTGAAACACCCTGAATCTTTTGGGCAGAACCACATCATCTGTTGTACATACTCCTCATTCCCCAAGGCATCAATGTACATTCGTTTTCCATAGAATCCTGGTGCTGGCACTCTGCTTGGATAACCGATTGGTTTTCCACACAGAGCAGTTTTCCTTCCTGATTCATCCCCAAACACTTAACCTTACTGGATGCTCCGATTCGTCTGATGGCCCACTCTGTTTGAGCAATCTCTCTCTCCAAACCTCTTCGAACCTTAACCTCTTTCTCCTGTTGTTTTGGACCACCCGCTCTGTGTACTCTACATCATGTCTGTGTGAACGTCGAGCATCAGACTGTTCTGTTCCTGTGACTGTTCTCCTAACAGTTTGCACTCGAACGTTAGTGGTACTCGTGAACTCCGGGCTGGTCAAGTGTTCCTCGCCTTCCACCAGATTGATAATTGTTGATGGAGATACACTTTTCCCCTCAGAGAGTTTGCGTTGCACTCGTTTCAACAGAGTTTCCTTCGAAGGCCCTGACCCTGTATACCTCCCTTCTATTGCCGCTTTCACCTTCGCACTCTGCATAACTGCATCGGTGAGGTCTAACATTGTCGCCTCCAGCAGTGGTACTCTTTTGGCCAATCTTGCTCTTCTTGCTCTCGCATGAATCACTTCAGCATTGTTTGTAGTTGGAACGCTCGCGAGTCCTTCTTCTGTCATGTCTCCCAGTTCCGCCATGGAGATGTGGTCCTCATGCCTGATCCACCAAGACAGCCATGTCTTCAAAGCTCGAATGTTTGACGCTCGTCCTTCCCAAAAAGACTCGAGAATTGCCAGTTGTTCTTTCTTAGATTGTTCATTCAGTGCTGCAGGCCAGGCACGAGCAAGCTTCATGTGTTCTTCGCGATGTTCTTCTGCGATCCATTTCTTTGTCACCTGACGCACGGATTGCATAAAGTGAAACAGACAGCTTCTTTCCCTCCCTTTCATCTTTGCTCCGTTGTTGAATACTTGGCGCAAGGCTATCCATATCGCTCCAGCCTCATCCGACATGAAACCAGCAAAGTTGACATTCTCCAAACCCTGCTTCTTACAAACCTCTAGCATTGTGTTCAAGAACTTCAGCACTGCAACATTATCTTCGCGGCACATATCTGCGTAAGCTATAGTCACCATGGATCTGACACTGCAAGAGAGCATTAGATAACGAAGATTAGAAAGTGTTATGAAGAGTTTTACAACTTACAATGGGTCATAAAGGTGTATTCCAATTGTCGCCCAGTCTGGTATGCGGTGCGTGTGGTCCAGAACAACCCATTGATCATGAAGGTCTCCTCCACTTTGACACCTTCTGATGTACTCAACTCCTGAACCCGGTCCCTCAACTGTCATTTTGAAGATCAGAGGCTGCTCCTCAGCACCATGCAGTTCCATCCCTGGAACATGTATGACGTGAATGAAAGGTATTGGCAACTTTGTCTTCAGCTCCAGAAGACCCTCGTAACCCTCTCTAAAGTGTGTCTCCTTCTGTCTTGATTGTGTAATCCAGTCCCGAGTCCTAAAGAAAGGTCACGTCAGTGTGTAGAGATCTAAAGAAAAATACCTTCGATGGTTTGTTAGAGGTTCAAGTTTTGAGAGTAAACCAGTGTACGAGACTTCTCCTTCTTCCTTGAAAAGTTCTTCAAAGATGAGCTCACGCGCAGCTTGAAACTCAATCACTCGTTGATTGGTTCGCGGACTGCTCTTTACCACGTTGCTGACACTAGATCTGGCTGCTGAACGTTTGAAGCTGACACTGAGGGGCTGACTGATGCTGATGAACACCTCTGTGAATGAACAACCTTGTAAAAGAAATGTCGTCTGGCAGAATGTAGTACACATAAGCCGGACAAGTGTGCACCAGCAATGGCTCCTCTCCACAATGCTTACATTTCATGCCTATTACTTTGCCTGTCTCAGTTGTCTTTGCCTTCTCCACAGCACCCTTGAAGTGACATTCATTTGCTTTCTTCTCAAAAGCCAAGTAGGGGCAGGTAGGATTGATGCATTTGGATGTCCGACACATGAACTTCGACTGACTCGCGCCAACATGCCAGTGTGTTGTGCTCGGGTGTGTCCAATGGTAGCAGCCATCCTTGCGATTCATCCCCAGTACTTCTCTGTGCTTTCTTTCTTTGGGGGAAGTTCGTAAATGACATTTCCATTGTATATCTGCGGTAGTTCAGAGACTCGTTTAACTTCAGACGAACCAATGAGATCCTTCCCTATCCTACATTTGTCTGCTCTTAGAAGACACACCAGCATGGATTCCTCACGCTCCTTGTCCGCAACCTGAACAACGGGCCCTTTGCCGGGCACAATGTGTAAAAGACAAACTGGTTTGATGCATTGCCTTCTGGTAACAACTCCACATCTTCTCCAAACTCCGCAGAAACTGACATCAATTGAACCACATGTATACTGAACCAACAAGGAATGTTGAAAGCAAAGTGAAGATCATGTTCAAACACAAAAGCATTTCCATCTTCATCGACTGGGAAATCTTTGTCAATGCCTTCATAGGTAACTCTGGCCATGACAACGCAAGGAGAAAGCTCGGTGGTTTAGGAAAGCAAAGCAAAAGATTAAACACACTCTCGTTCGCCAAAAAAAATTATAATCGTTGATAATAAACGTGAATACACTTTTGTATATAATTAATTCTACGCTGCCCAGCTCACAGTGTTCTTAATGCTGTCCTCTCTAGTATCACCGATTTAATTTAATTACTACCTTTTATGATTTGAAATATCTTCACCTTTACCAATTATTCACATATTTTAATATTAACCCTAAATATTAATGTCACATTTATTCCGTAGGGTTCACTGATTGCGGCTAGGGTTTTTTGGTAGATAGGGTTTACTGTTTCCATTGCGGCTAGGGTTTTTTCTATCTCAGATCTGATATCTGAAATCTCCTCCAAGGGGCTTGAGAGGAGCGGTGCCATCCATTTCGAGTCGATTCGTGCACGCCCAAGTAAATCAATCGAGATTTCTGTGCCGATTTAGATTGTCGGCACCATCCTGCTCAGTCGGCGGCCACAAGGTATGTGCAATTTCTTTATTTTATGATTTGCGGCTCAAATAATTTATTTTTCAGAGTTAAAGGGTCTTATTTGTGCCGTGAGAGAGACGGCACCATCCTGGTTCAGTCGGCAGCCACAAGGTATTTTCAATTTGTTTATTTTTTGCTTTGCGGCTCAAGTATCCGTATCACAATGTTTTTTTTTCAGAGTTAATGGTCTTCCCATTTGTGTCGGAATCCCAGAGATAAAGGGTCTTCCCATTTGTGCCGACTGAGAGTGACGGCACCATCCTGGTTCAGTCGGCAGCCACAAGGTATTTTCAATTTTTTTATTTTTGATTTACGGCTCAAGTATCCATATCACAATGTTTTTTTTTTCAGAGTTAATGGTCTTCCCATTTGTGTCGGAATCCCAGAGATAAAGGTCTTCCCATTTGTGCCGACTGAGAGTGACGGCACCATCCTGGTTCAGTCGGCAGCCCAAGGTATTTTCAATTTGTTTATTTTTTGCTTTGCGGCTCAAGTATCCATTTCACAATTTTTTTTTCAGAGTTAATGGGTCTTCCCATTTGTGCCGTCTGAGAGGGACGGCACCATCTAGCTCATCGGCATACTTCTTACATTATCTCTTCAGTGCCGTCTGAGAGGGTCGGCACCAACCTATCTCAGTCCAGGATTTGCTCTTCTACTTTTCTGTGCCGACTGAGAGGGTCGGCACCATCTAGCTTGAGTCGGCAGCCACAAGGTTAGTCATCTTTGATTTTTATTTTTTATTTTGTCTCCTAATCAATTGACTTGTGTGTTTGCTTTCCAGAGTTTACAAAATGGTGAGAGCTTCAAAACGTCTACTAGAGACTATGCCTGATGAAGAGTCACGGGAAGAAAAGAGGATATCGAAGCACAAGCGAGGCAAGAGAGGAGAACACGGCTGGTTATCTACGCAACACGGCCTTGTTCATTCTGTCCATCGGAGATCCACTCACTGCTGAGGAGCTATCAGAGATGTCGAATGACACGGTTCAGTACGAGCAGCATCGGTCTTTCAAGCAAGCTCTTACTCAGCCAGAGTACAAATAGTGGGCTTCGAGGCTCTCAAACCGGAAGTTCAGCTACTGGGACGAGAACCATAGGCTACAGGCTTTGCAAAAGCTCTATCGGGAGGATGCAAAGGACAACCAGCGATGGGTTATTATCGCATTCAATTGATTTTATCTCCACAGAGAACCTTGACAATCTTCAACTGGTTTCGATGTTCTAATCGATAAACATGTGAGTATTTTCTTCTTTTTTTGTTAAGGGTCTAGACTTACAGTTTCATTGAACAGATCTTCAGCAACATCTGTGGAAACAACGCTACTACATATTCTCCTCGCTATAAAGGCGGTTTGCACTAGTACCAAAGGAACTCAAAAAATCCTCGAGTCACTCACGGAGGTTGATCGTCTTGAGGTGCGAAAGTGGAAGGAGAGTGCAATAGGAAAGACGGCTTGGCATCCTCTTCCGAACCTGATCTGCGCAAAGATCCTTTTCAAGGTAACCTTTGATTTGATTTATAGGAAAGAAGTTTTTAACTTATTCTATGTGCAAAACGAGATCGACGATGATCTCGACAGAGCAGTCACTAGTGCTAAAGGCAATCCACAGCTTGAACTGAACCTGAAGCAACTAGTGTACAAGAAGCATGACAAGTGTATGCACAAGTTCCTCTCTATCATAGACCCAGAGTTGGGGGAGGAGTGGTTCCAGAAGGTGACGAACATCTCTCATAAGTAGTGTCATTGGTTGGGCATTGAGAAGCTGTACGTGATGTCAAAGGCAAAGATTTCAAACATCCTGCGACTCCGATACTTGAACAAGCTCACTTGTCTCGAATCCAAGGCAGAACAATAGACACTTGGGCTACCAGGCATGCAGGACAGAGAGTGGATCAAGTGGTTCACCTTGGACTTATATTGGAAGGCTGTGTGCAAGGAAGCCATTCAGATCCTTAAGGGGTTGCGAGAGGATGGTGAAGAAGTTGGAATGGATGTTGACTTCATGAGTTGGTTTGACGAGATGCGAACTCGGAGCAAGTGCCTAGTCTTTCAGCCCTTCCATGACTGCATATGGTTCACTTATTCGATGGAGCCGAATGAGTTTCTAGAGCGTGAGGAGTCTGCGCGTCGGATGATATGGAGGTAAGCTTTCATTCCAACATTGCTACTGACTAACTTTGTGTTACAGGTTCATACTGGCGAAGAAAATGGCACCGTCTCAGACGATGAAGCTGTGGACAGATCATACAAGCGAGCCTCACATGTGGTCGAAGAGCAGAGGAGCTCTAACACCGTTCGAACGGGAGCATGTTCCATTCTGGCTCGACTGTCCATTGCAACAGCCACCAGCTTGGGAGAGCTCACTATTCGACGTGCATGGCAATGATCTTCCAGCGATTGTTTGGGAGCCAGACGAAGTAGAGGCTATCAAGAGAGCAAGATGAAGAAGACGGTGCAGAAGACAACTACACCTGCAAAGGGATCGGGAGCAGGACCAAGCTCTTCTACAACACCTCCGCCGGCAATCGACTTTACAATCAATGAGGTGCAGCCACTTGTAGCTGGTTTGGACATCAAGGGCAACATGATGACCTTCATCTCGACACTAGCTGCATCCCGTGGATCCTACGACCTGGCTATGTGCGATATGGAGGAGATGAGCAGGTCTTTCTTCGAGCCGGGTGCTTCCCAGACAGAGGTGTACACCAAGCTCCGACAACAGGTTGACAAACTACATACGGCTGAGTCACAAACGGTGTTCCAGGAAGTGGTAGGTGAATACAGCTTCAACCTCATCATCCTCGACTTGCCCAATGAGCTTGTATATGGAGGTGCTAGCATCAACAAGAACATTGTGCAGCTAGATCCGGTGAAGTTTGAGGAGGCCTTGCAGTTCAGTGGAATGCACTTGGCAGCAAGTGGTTTCATGGTCGTCTTCGCGAGTTCTCCTTCTATTTTGGCGGTGATTCAGGTGGCTACAGTAATCAACTTGGAGGTTGCAGGGACTTACAGTGTCTACCGTGCACGAGGCTGGGGATACCGTGACAAAATTAAGGTAAGCTAGCAAGCTAGCTATTCAAGTTTAAGTTTAACTTGGTCTATGTGGCAAGATAACTTGTTGGTTCTCTTGGTGCTGCAAAGCTCTGAGAAGAAGTCAAAGAGGCCAAACCCTCTGGCGTTGACGAACACGATCCTCGTCGATACCGCCGACCATTTTCAGGAGGCTTGGTAAGGAAGTACTTTACTTTGTTTATCCTAATGGAAGTTTGTGCAGGATGATGATTCAACCGAAGAGTGTTCGACTCATGCAGCTTTTGATCGAGCGTCTCAGTAGACCTAGCGACCTAGTCTGGGATATTGGTTCCAAAACCGGATCATCGTTGTTAGCTGCTGTCGAGCTCGAAAGGAATATTATAGGAATCGAGAAGAGTTTCGAACTCTCTAGGTTGGCAACAAACAAGCTCACAGATAACATTAGACTAGAGGAAATACCTGCTCAGACACCTCCACGTCCAAGCCTAGCTGGTGGTTCAAGAACTGCAACTTTACTAAGATGAAGAAGAAACTTTAGTTAATGTGTATTGAGTAATAAATTAAGCTAATATAAAAAAGAATAAGGTAGAAATACAATAGTTTACTAATTTTTTTTTTTGCCGACTGAGGCCAATACTGCTGACCAGAAAGAATATTCTAAAATATTCTAGAATATTCGAGCCCAGGCCTCCTAGGCCCCAAGCCTCCAAAATGGCGACACTCTTATTCTAACCGTTTGTTAAGGTTATCCGATGTTCTCCTTAACTTCAATACAATTGTGACTTTACCCAAGATTTATCATATTTTTTACTTTTTCATCAAATATATACAAAATATCATATTTAATAATTTCTCAAGCAAAACATTGCAAGAAAATACTCCACAAATCTCACAACTAGGGCATAAATTTGATATGACCTTTAATTCTTTTTTGATAAATCATTATTTAAGAGTTATCTTTCATTTAATAAGTAAAAGACAAAATGACAAAATTATTTTATTATCTTAAATTATTCATTTAATTAGTGCTAATATTTATCACATTTTATTACCTAATTATTATCATAATCAACATTAAGATTAAAGTGAATAGAATAGAATATTCATTAAAGTTTAATTAATAATTTAAGCATCATAAAATATTTTAATAGATTCTTTTATTAGATGTCTATTTTTTGACATGCAAGTTTATTTATTATCTTTTATTTAAAATATTCATTCAAAAAAATCACTTTTTATTAACATGCATTTTTTGATTTGATAAAGAAAATAGTTGAAAATAGTTGATGTCGTACGAAAAGCCGATGCACTGCTGGTCTAGTGGTAGAATAGTACCTTGCCATAGTATAGATCCGGGTTTGATTCCTGGGTAGTGCATGAGCAACCTTTCCTTCCTTGTTGCCTTGAGTGGGTTTAGTGCATGACCTTCTTTTCCTCCTTCCTTGTTTGCTTTGAGTGGGTTTGGGGCGTGAGTGCAAGGGGGCACGAAAGCAAGGGCCTAACCTTCTTTTCCTCCTTCCTTGTTGCTTCGAGTGGGTTTGGGGCATGAGTGCAAAGGGGCATAAAGCAAGGGCCTAACCTCCTCCTTGTCGCTTCGAGTGGGTGGGTTTAGGGCGTGACCTTCTTTTCCTCTTTGTTGCTTCGAGTGTGTTTAGGGCGTGAGTGTAAGGGGGCACAAAAGCAAGGCCGCCCGTGGGGGTGACGAGGGGTGGGACCTGCCGGAAACGGACCGTCCTTTTGCCCACTGGTCACGGATGTTTTGCATAGCCCCTCCCCGGTGTGATGGACACAAATCCGCATAGCTTATCTCACTCTGTTGGGCATCATTTGGCTTGAATACCACGGGCATTCCTATTTCATCAAGGATTCCCAAAGTATTCCTCGCACGTTACGGATGTGTGCCCTAGACCCGAAATACTACTTGCGTTGGGAAGGACGATGCCATCGACTTCTTGCTGTTTCAATAGGCATTCATGGAATATTCCTTGCACGTTACGGATGTGTTCCATGGAACATAAATACCGCGTCCACTGGAAAGGACATTGGCTTCTCGATGTTTCAGCAAGGATTCCCATAATGTTCCTTGCATCCTAGACTTGAAATACCGCATGCGTCCGGAAGGATCGCAACAATCACGTTGTTCCAGCTCTCCAATGCCAAGAAAGAAGCATCGATTGTGCTGGTATTGGAAAGAATGAAAACGGTTCCCGTCAATCACCTCCAAAGTCTTGGGAAGGATTGACAATTATGATGTAGATCGTGGTCTAAGCCACTAAATGAACAATGGTGTTCCAGATTAGCAAACCTCAAAACTAGTGGCTTTGAATCGTATAAAATGCACAAATTCAATCCTAAATCCTTTAATTTCATGACTACCTTTCCACTTTATTTATTATATGTACCACTTAAAAGTAAGGTTCACTGCTCACGAATAGTGAAAACCATTCCACTTTATTTATTATATGTACCACTTAAAAGTAAGGTTCACTGCTCACAAATAGTGAAAACCATGGTCCAAGACTACATTTGCATGCGTGTTTGGAGTGGGATTTGAACCCACGCCTCCACAGTGAGAGACCAGAACTTGAGTTTAGCGCCTTAGACCGCTCGGCCATCCAGACTTGCAGTTGCAAAGCTCATGTTGCTCACCTGCATCTAAATCCCTTGGACAATTCATGGCTTACTAGGGCCTAGTGAGGGGGTTTGCTCGGCCAGTGGCGATGTGCATGTGGACGTGCCAGAGTGGTTATTGGGCATGACTAGAAATCATGTGGGCTCGTCCCGCGCAAGTTCAAATCTTGCCGTCCACGGCCTCATAGCGGTGGATGTGGAGGAGGCCGCAAAAATGCAAGTGCATTTTTATTAACAGTGCATTTTGTTGCCGAGGCGGGAAGGCGGGGCAAGCGTGCCGGCCGTGGGGCTCAAACCCATGACCACGAGGTTAAGAGCCTCGCGCTCTCAACTGAGCTAGGCTGGCAAGGGAGGCACGCCCCAAGGGAAGTGCATATCGAACCTCTCTCTAGAATGTTTGAGGACCCAAGACGCGCATTTGCATATCCCTGTTGTGCGGCCCATTAGAAAAAGCCGATGACATGGCTGCTGACGTGGCTGCTGACGTAGTGAGGTGGTGGAACATGGTCTAAGGTGTACATAGTATTCTTTAGTTAGCTAGCGAAGTAGTACAAACGGCATAGTATGTAGGGGAAAAACTTGGAATTGTTGGTTGTAATTTTGCCCCATGAATAAACTTTTAACATTCCTTCATTGCTGGTCTAGTGGTAGAATAGTACCCTGCCACGGTACTGACCCGAGTTCGATTCCCGGGCAGTGCATGAGCAGCCTTTCCTTCTTTGTTGCCTCAAGTGGGTTTAGTGCATGACCTTTTTTCCTCCTTTTTTGTTTGCTTCGAGGGTTTGGGGCGTGAGTGCAAGGGGGCACGAAAGCAGGGGCCTAACCTTCTTTTCCTCATTCCTTGTTGCTTCGAGTGGGTTTGGGGCATGAGTGCAAGGGGGCACGAAAGCAAGGGCCTAACCTCCTCCTTGTCGCTTTAAGTGGGTGGGTTTAGGGCGTGACCTTCTTTTCCTCCTTGTTGCTTCGAGTGTGTTTAGGGCGTGAGTGTAAGGGGCACAAAAGCAAGGCCGCCCGTGGGGGTGACGAGGGGTGGGACCTACCGAAAACGGATTGCCCTTTTGCCCACCGGTCGCGAATGCTTGCACAGCCCCTCCCGGTGTGATGGACACAAATCCGCATAGCTTATCTCGCTCTGTTGGGCGTCATTTGGCTTGAATGCCACGGGCATTTCCCGTTTCAGCAAGGATTCCCAAAGTATTCCTTGCACATTACAGATGTGTGCCCTAGACCCGAAATACCGCTTGCGTTGGGAAGGACGATGCCATCGACTTCTTTCTGTTTTCAATAGACATTCATGAAATATTCCTTGCACGTTACGGATGTGTTCCATGGAACATAAATACCGCGTCCACTGGAAAGGACATCGGCTTCCCCATGTTTCAGCAAGGATTCCCATAATGTTCCTTGCACGACGCCTTAGACCTGAAATACCGCATGCGTTCGGAAGGATCGCGACAATCACGTTGTTCCAGCTCTCCAATGCCAAGAAAGAAGCATTGATTGTGCTGGTATTGGAAAGAATGAAAACGGTTCCCGTCAATCACTCCGTCGCAGCTCCAAAGTCTTGGGAAGGATTGACAATTATGATGTAGATCGTGGTCTAAGCCACTAAATGAACAATGGTGTTCCAGATTAGCAAACCTCAAACTAGTGGCTTTGAATCGTATAAAATGCACAAATTCAATCCTAAATCCTTTAATTTCATGACTACCTTTCCACTTTATTTATTATCCCGAACATAAGAAAGGGCCTTAATGAACAATGGTGTTCCAGATTAGCAAACTCAAACTAGTGGCTTTGAATCGTATAAAATGCACAAATTCAATCCTAAATCCTTTAATTTCATGACTACCTTTCCACTTTATTTATTATCCCGACAACATAAGAAAGGGCCTTACTACATGTTTTGAGAATTGAGAGGCTTGAGTGGGGATTTTGAAACCCGCATCCACAATGCATGCGTGTCTGGAGTGGGATTTGAACCCACGCCTCCACAGTGAGAGACCAGAACTTGAGTCTAGTGCCTTAGATTGCTCGACCATCCAGACTTGCAGTTGCAAAGCTCATGTTGCTCACCTGCATCTAAATCCCTCCGACAATCCATGGCTTACTAGGGCCTAGCGAGGCGGGTTTACTCGGCCAGTGGCGATGTGCATGGACGTGCCAGAGTGGTTATTGGGCATGACTAGAAATCATGTGGGCTCATCCCGCGCAAGTTCGAATCTTGCCATCATGGCCTCATAGCGGTGGATGTGGAGGAGGCCGCAAAATGCAAGTACATTGTTAATAAAAATGTACTTGCATTTTGCATAAAAATTTTGCATTTTGTTAATAAAAATGTACTTTTATTAACAGTGCATTTTGTTGCCGAGGCGGGGAGGCGGGCAAGCGTGCCGGCCATGGGGCTCGAACCCACGACCACGAGGTTAAGAGCCTCGCGCTCTACCAACTGAGCTAGGCCGGCAAGGGAGGCACACCCCAAGGGACGTGCCTATCAAACCTCTCTGTAGAATGTTTGAGGACCCAAGATGCACACCTGCATATCCCTGTCGTGCGGCCCATTAGAAAAAGCCGATGCACTGCTGGTCTAGTGGTAGAATAGTACCCTGCCATGGTACTGACCCGGGTTCAATTCCGGGCAGTGCATGAGTAGCCTTTCCTTCCTTGTTGCCTCGAGTGGGTTTAGTGCGTGACCTTCTTTTCCTCCTTTTTTGTTTGCTTCGAGTGGGTTTGGGGCGTGAGAGAAAGGGGGCATGAAAGCAAGGGCCTAACCTTCTTTTCCTCATTCCTTGTTGCTTCGAGTGGGTTTGGGGCATGAGTGCAAGGGGGCACGAAAGCAAGGGCCTAACCTCCTCCTTGTCGCTTCGAGTGGGTGGGTTTAGGGCGTGACCTTCTTTTCCTCCTTGTTTCTTCAAGTGGGTTTAGGGCGTGAGTGTAAGCGGGCACAAAAGCAAGGTCGCCCATGGGGTGACGAGGGGTGGGACCTGCCAAAAATGGACCGCCCTTTTGCCCATCGGTCGCGGATGCTTGCACAGCCCCTCCCCGATGTGATGGACACGAATCCGCATAGCTTATCTCGCTCTGTTGGGCGTCATTTGGCTTGAATGCCACGGGCATTTCCCGTTTCAGCAAGGATTCCCAAAGTATTCCTCGCACATTACAGATGTGTGCCCTAGACCCGAAATACCGCTTGCGTTGGGAAGGACGATGCCATCGACTTCTTGTTGTTTCAATAGGCATTCATGGAATATTCCTTGCACGTTACGAATGTGTTCCATAGAACATAAATACCGCGTCCACTGGAAAGGACATCAGCTTCCCGATGTTTCAGCAAGGATTCCCATAATGTTCCTTGCACGATGCCTTAGACCTGAAATACCGCATGCGTCTGGAAGGATCGCGACAATCACTTTGTTCCAGCTCTCCAATGCCAAGAAAGAAGCACTGATTGTGCTAGTATCGGAAAGAATGAAAACGATTCCCGTCAATCACTCCGTCGCAACTCCAAAGTCTTGGGAAGGCTTGACAATTATGATGTAGATCGTGGTCTAAGCCACTAAATGAACAATGGTGTTCCAGATTAGCAAACATCAAACTAGTGGCTTTGAATCCTATAAAATGCACAAATTCAATCCTATATCTTTTAAATTTCGTGACTACCTTTCCACTTTATTTATTATATGTACCACTTAAAAGTAGGGTTCACTGCTCACGAATAGTGAAAACCATGGTCCAGGACTGCATTTGCTTGCGCTAGAGAGGTTTGTTCACCCAAGCGGCCCGATTTCCACTTTATTTATTATATGTACCACTTAAAAGTAGGGTTCACTGCTCACGAATAGTGAAAACCATGGTCTAGAACTGCATCTGCTTGCGCTGGAGAGGTTTGTTCACCCAGGCGGCCCGAGTTCAAATCCTGACAACATAAGAAAGGGCCTTACTGCATGTTTTGAGAATTGAGAGGCTTGAGTGGGGATTTTGAAACCCGCATCCACAATGCATGCATGTCTGGAGTAGGATTTGAACCACACCTCCACAGTGAGAGACCAGAACTTGATTCTAGTGCCTTAGACCGCTCGGCCATCCAGACTTGCAGTTGCAAAGCTCATGTTGCTCACCTGCATCTAAATCCCTCCGACAATCCATGGCTTACTAGGGCCTAGCGAGGCGGGTTTGCTCGGCCAGTGGCGATGTGCATGTGGACGTGCCAGAGTGGTTATTGGGCATGACTAGAAATCATGTGGGCTCGTCCCGCGCAAGTTCGAATCTTGCCGTCCACGGCCTCATAGCGGTGGATGTGGAGGAGGTCACAAAATGCAAGTGCATTTTTATTAATAGTGTGTTTTGTTGCCGAGGCAGGAAGGCGGGCAAGCATGCCGGCCGTGGGGCTCGATGTTATGACCCGTATAACAAATCAAAGAATATTCCCCAGAAAGGTATAAGCTAAAATATTCCTAAAGAGCTATACCTAGATTTAAGAGAATTAAGGGCACCCTAATATGGGAAGCCTTTTGGAGAGCAACGTGTGAAGACTAGAGACAGCTCGGGGGAGGTCGGGTGGATTTGTGAGGGTTTCTAGTTTGTACGTAGTGGTGCCTAACAATTGGTATCGGAGCAATGTTCGAGATGAGTGCCTAGTGGGAAGGAGAGGATAATACCACCTGTGTGGAGATGTTGGACACTGAAATGCAAATTGTCCAAGGAAGGGTTTCATTGGTGGCAAGGACAAGTAGATGCCTAAGAAGTTTCAGGAGATGGAGCGTGGAGAGGAGCACAAAGGAGACTTCTCTAAACCATAAGGTAAATTTCTATTTGTTCTTGCTCAATAGGTTAACTACATGGCACGGGAGGAGCCACACACACGTGCTATTGTGGTGGAGGGACAACTTGGTGAGCATCCAGTGCGAGTCCTTGTGGATAGCATGAGTAGGGATAACTTTGTGTCAACAAAGTTAGTGGAGGAGTGCAGCTTGCCCACGAAGACTGTGCCTCAATACGAATTTGAAGGCTCAACTATCACACAGAGCTACAGTGCTTGTGTGGAGGAGTTACAGCTGGAGGTTGGCAAAACCAGTTGGTGGAGCTGCACGAAGAGCCTCAATATGAGATTGAGGGCTTAGCTATCACACAGAGCTACAGTGCTTGTGTGGAGGAGTTATAGCTGGAAGTTGGCAAAACCCAGCTAGTGGAGCTGCGCAAAGAGCCTCAATACGAGATTGAGAGCTCAGCTATCACACAGAGCTACATTGCTTGTGTGGAGGAGTTACAGCTGTAGGTTGGCAAAACCCTGCTGGTGGAGTTGCACGAAGACTGTGCCTCAATACGAGATTGAGGGCTCAGCTATCACACAGAGTTACAGTGCTTGTGTAGAGGAGTTACAGCTAGAGGTTGGCAAAACCCAGTTAGTGGAGCTGCACGAAGACTGTGCCTCAATACGAGATTGAGGGCTCAACTATCACACAGAGCTACAGTGCTTATGTGGAGGAGTTACAACTGTAGGTTGGCAAAACCCAGCTGGTGGAGCTACACGAAGACTGTGCCTCAATACGAGATTGAGGGCTCAGCTATCACACAGAGCTATAGTGCTTGTGTGGAGGAGTTACAACTATAGGTTGGCAAAACCCAGCTAGTGGAGCTGAATGAAGACTGTGCCTCAATACGAGATTGAGGGCTTAGTTGTCACACAGAGCTAAATTGCTTGTGTGGAGGAGTTACAGCTAGAGGTTGGCAAAATCCAGCTGGTGGAGACTTTCTTTCTTGCGAAGCTAGTGCGTGTGGATCCTAAGATCTAGTGGAGCACCAAGCACATGAAGCTTGAGTATAGTGAAGTGAAAGACACTTGGTTTGAAACAAAGCTTGAGTCTCCAAACAAGTTCTTTTACTGTCACCTTGAGAAAAGCTGTTGTGCGAGGAGTTTGCTGACGTCTTCCCTCCTGAGCTACCTCATGGCTACCACATGCAAGAGGTGTGGAGCTAGAATAGGGTACAAAAGCCATTTACCGTAAGCCATTCCGACTGAGCCATGCTAAAGAGCAAGAGGTTAAGAAACAAGTGATGGAGCTATTGGAATATGGCTTCATACAACTGAGCAAGTCTCCATTTGGTGCACCAGTATTGCAAGATGTTTGGTGACTACTTGCACGACTTTGTGGAGATCTTCCTCAACGATATTCTTATTTACAGTAAGAATATGAAGGAGCATGGCACCATGAGGATGTGCATAGACTACAGAGCTCTCAACAAGCAAACAGTGAAGGACAAGATGCCCATGCCATGTGTGGATACTATCATGGATCATCTCGGTGGAGCCAGAGTGTTCACCAAGATAGTTGGGCATTTCGAGTTCACTATTATGCCATTCGGCTTAACAAATGCCCCAGTCACATTCACTCGGTTGACAACTGAGATGTTTGGTGACTACTTGCACGACTTTGTGGAGATCTTCCTCAACGATATTCTTATTTACAGTAAGAATATGAAGGAGCATGTGCAGCATTTGCGAAGAGTTCTTTAGTTGTTGAGGGAGAACAAGCTCTATGCAAAGAAGAGCAAATGTGCATTTGCTTAGTGCAAAGTGGAGTATTTGGGTCACATTGTGATGCCAAGTGGAGTGAAGACTGATCCACAGAAGGTGGCAGTGGTGGAGCAATGGCCAGTTCCTAACAATACAGAAGAGTTACAGAGTTTCTTGGGCATGGCTGGTTATTATCGGCGGTATGTCAAGGATTATGCCAAGAAAGCTTCTCTGTTAACTAGGTTGCTGAGGAAGGACGTTCCCTTTGCATGAAGTGCTTCAAAGAAGAGAAGTTTCCAAGCTTTGAAACAAGTTTTGATACGTGCACCAGTTTTATGTATTGCAGATCCCTCTAAGCCTTATGAGTTATCATATGATGCAAGTGGAGTGGCCATTGGAGTTGTACTTATATTCAGAGTTTGTGCAAGATACTGTGGATGTACATTTCAACAGTATATAGTACACACATGCATGTATTAGTGCCAATATATAATATATGTAGTATTATAGTAGTACAACTAGTAAAGTGTATACATGCACACAGGAAGCATGCGGGTGTATATTTTAAATCATTATAATGTTTACCACTCAATTAGTATATGGAGTGTCCAGCATACTCTCTCTCCTGTATAACACTAAATAAGTAGAAAAGTAAGTGTTATATATGAACAAAAACATAAAGATTTACATGTTAAATGTAAAGATTGTATATAAGTATGCATACATATGTGTGTCTGAAGAAAAAACTTACACGCACATAGCAACACACGTGTGTTTATAGTTCACACTTACGTCGTTCACGCATTTAATCACTTGCATCTCACACTTAGGTTGTTTAAGGTCCTTGTTATGTAGGTGTTTCTATTTTCATATGCACATATATCTTCTATATCACAAACATTGAGTCTGCTATAGCATAAATTACATATGATCTGCATGTAATTATGAAGTTCTTTTGAATAAAATATCTGGGACATCACATTATCTTGACCGTAAACGAGACACCCTAACGACGCTGCAAAGAATATAATATATGGAAAATAAATATATACAACTCAAATACATACACAAGTTTCGAAATTACATATATACTCTCGAAACTTCATTCAAACTTCAGTATTGCATGTTCAATTAAAAATTCAAAAGTCTATAATAATTTATTATTATAAATATATAATATTAGAATACACTTAAGTGGATTGAAATTTGAAATTAAGACCAAGTCGCCTACATCTCTCTCTTGCTTAACGTGTTCAATATATAAGACATACATACGCACCAGATACCACACAAAATTCATGAATAAATTGTAATTTAGGTATATGAATGACCAAAATGTTTTTTTCAAGTTAATATTTCAGTGTCTAACTATTCATTTTAGTTTATAAATTATTTTTAAAAAACGTATATTCTTAAAAACTTATTAGATCGAATAATATTTAATAAGCATAATAAGAAAGTTTAGTGGAAATATACTAAATTTTTTATTTCTAATTTATTATACTTATCGTAAATATACGACAAATATACTTTGTATTAGTATATTTATCGTAACAATCGTAATAATCCTTTTCTCTTGCTTGTTATATATGCCTAAGTATATTTAAGTTTATGCACTCACATTCACAAGAAATACCGATTATTTTTTAAAAAGAGAGCAATAAACAAATGTGGTGAATAAATGAATACCAATAACTCCTCTTCTGGCGTTATTGATGTTGAATGTATTCCAAATATCTTCTCCTCTTCAAAATAATAAAGATCCATCGGACTCCAAAAGAGAACCTTACCCAACTGTAGAGCCTTAGAATTCCCAGGTGCATGTGAGCCCTAAATAGAAAACCTAGGAATTGTTCATTCTAATTTATATTATGAATATCACATATACTACTTGCATGTGTACCTGAGACACAAGTGTTCATAAAGAATAGAGATTTCAAATTATTATCATGTGTATTACTACACTAAAAGTCATGTCACCACTTTGGGCAGTAAAAAAATGTGTAGATATCTGAATTCTTATATTGCAATTAATATGAAAACTATGTTGTAAAATGAAATTAATTAAATTTCAAGTTGAATCCATGAGTTTGAACTATTTTAAGCCAATCCATTCTTTGTTTGTGAATGAGCATGGCAAGCACGTGTTATCGGTCAATGAATTATCATAACATGGTCAATATTTAGTCCATGGATAGTCAATAACTAATAAATGCTCTTAGCCGTCCAATTTCGTTTATAAACTATGTTTGTCTTCTTAAGTGAGGAAGATGGACTGCTTTAACTTCTCTAAGGAGCTCTTTTCTACTTGTTTGTTTTTTCTGCCTCTCACTTCATTCATTCGTCCATTGAGTATAGCCACGAATATCATGTGTGTGAGAGAGAGGGGTCTAACTTATAACACTGTATAGAGCATTGATATATATAATACACATTTTCAATATTATTAGAAGATTTATTCTGGAATGGTAAACCACTCTTACTTCTTTATTGTTAACTTGTATGAAGTCTAATAATCAGCATCCAATACAGTATACAAAATAAACACAAGTTTTGAAAGTTAAAGTTATATCTTCACTTAAAATTTTTGAAGTATCTAGTGATATCAAACTAATTATCTCTAAAGACTTAAGTTCAATAAATAATAAAACTCAACATATAATAAGAAATAAACTTACTTAATGCACTTGATGATTTGCCTAGGTGTTGTTAGATATTTAAAAAAAAAATTAAGTGAAGCTATTTAAAAAACCCTCTTCTCATTTGTATGCCTCAATTAAATTCTTAATCAGTTCTAATAAGTTTAATGTGTCAAATAAGGTTAAAAGCATCCCTATTATTAAGTTTCTAACATCTATCTCTTAAATAAAGGGGCTTATATTCCATCCCACTTATGTAAATAAAAAAAAGAGGGGTTTAATATTTTAGAATATAATAGAGAATTTATTATGTGACTTTATATGTTGCATTTAAGGAGTTAATCATTCTTTTCGTTTGATAACTCACTCACATGTTTAAAAGACATCAAATACACTACAAGGTTCCATGGTATACACTACGTATATACACCACATATATTCTGCCATGGAAGTGCCATGTGGCATTAGGATTCAGACACACTAATCTGGGCACCATGATTTACTTGGCACCAAGAGTGCTAATCCTAGCACAGACACTTAGTATAAATACCTTGTATCAGTCATACCTAATTAAATCATATTTGATATTCACACCTCGGGCAATCCTTTTACGGCTTAGTTTTTTTTTGTGTTCTTTTTGTCTCCCTCTTCCCTTGTGTTCTTGTTCGTGATGGCGACCAAAGAAACGTGGTTGCAATTGTTCGATGCACTGCAGTTGAGCGTGGCGAATTAAACTGCTCTTCTACAGGAAATTCACCAAGGAATGCAGCAGAATGTTAGTATGTTGCAGAGTCCCAATCCACACCTTTTGGGTTTCAATCCACGTGTTCGTCCAGAGTTCTTCAAAGGGAGGTTGGAGCAAACGTGTATCATAGGTGGGAACATTTTTAAGGGATTGCTGACTACCATGGATGGTCTGAATCCCAGCGGTTGTGAGAGTTCCCAACGTGTCTGTAATGACTTGCCTTGCAATGGTACAATGGTGTCCCCGTTCTTGATCGATAAGATTGAAACATCTTATCCCAGCGGTTCAAGCAAGCTTTTGGTAAGCCCAAGGATTCCACTACAGCTTTTCATGAACTCTATGACTTGAAGCAAGTGTCGGGAGAGACCGTCCAACAATTCGGGATTAAGTTTTGGAACTTGGTCAATTGTGCGAATCCAAGCATGACAGAATGAGTACGGTTGGGTTTGTTATGGCCGGCTCTTCGCCCTGATTTGGTTGGCTTGGTGGAGGGATTTGGTCCTTGACTGTGGAGGAGGCCTTGCGGATTGCACAGTGATTTGAGAACTCATTGGGTGCAACACAACGTGTGTATCCTGTATCAGCACCTATTCCTAAGACATCCGATCCTGTTCCAATGGAGGTGAGTGCTGTTCAAATGGAGGACAAGTCCTCAAGCCGCAGGAGAGGCCCAAGCCAAGCTGCTGGTCGGCGTGGTCGTGGTCGTGGTCATGGGCGGAACATTCAGTGCTACGAGTGCCGAGGTTGGGGACATGTTGCACGAGCATGTGCAAATCGACATCAAGTAGCTGCCATCGAGACTGCAGAAGAAGTGGAGACTCTTCCGTAGCCGGAAAACGAGGAGTAGTGCATGGGGTGTCAGAGGACCCATGCCCTAGGCACATTGCACCACCTCTGAAGAACTTGATTTCATGGCATGGTCGACACTTCCCCGGAGCACCTTTGTTCTTCCATGCTTGTGCAGGCATAGGGGTCTCGAGTGAGTTACTGGACACCGAGCATTTTATGTTTGTGTTCTCCGGCATGGTAGAAGGAACTCCTGTTTCAATCCTGGTGGACTCCAGATCCAGTATATCTTTTATCAATCGATTAGTAGCGGAGTCTTTGCACTTGCACACAGTACCAGCTAAGTAGACTTTGAAGGTAGTGTTTGCTGATAAGCAGTCTTTTGCTTAATCACATCAAATTGCACATGTGCCTATAGTGTTAGGAGGATACCATCATTACTTCCGTTGCGGGTGATGCCGAGCCAAGTCCATGACATTATCCTAGGTGTCAATTGGCTTTGTGCGGTCAAGGCAAGATGTGATTTTGAAATGTGCACATTGTCTATTTCAGGATGCCCCCCATTGCAGGTTATAGAACATGCACTGAATGGCATGGCGACAACATTGCAAGGCATGATGGCACCTAAGGCAGAGCCTTCTCCAGAGCAACGAGTTAAAGACATCAAGAACTTATTGGCAAGGTATCTGAGCCTATTCAAACCCATTGTAGGAGATGCGAATCCCCTATTGACTGCTCGGCATCACATCCTGACTGGTACAACTCGCCCGATCAGGATGGGGCTCAAGCGACGTTCTCCAAAGGAGAAGGATATCCTGAATTGTTGTGTGAGGGAGATGCTAAGTTGAAGGTGATACGTAAGTCCGAAGTCCATGGGCAATAAAACCACACCTAGTTCCGAAGCCGGATGGGACTACACGTTTCACTATTGACTTCAGCCATTGAACGATGTTTCTGTTCCAATTCATATCCACTACCAAGGGTGGATGATTTGGTCGATGTATTGGGGAATAGCCAGTACTTCACTATCCTTGACATGGCTTCCAGCTATTGGCAGATCCCTATGGCTCCTGAAGATGCAGCAAAAAACATTTCGAACACCATCCGGCTTGTACGAATTTATGTCATGCCATTTGGGTTGGTCGGGGCCTCAGCAACCTTCAGTGGATGATGGACGAACTATTGGAGGGCTTTGAAAATTTGCATGTGCATACATCGATGACCTTCTAATTCACTCTGCTACGTGGGAGGAGCACCTTTAGCAGTTAGAGCGGGTCCTGCAGCGATTGATGCAATATGGGCTGAAGTTGAAAGAGCAGAAGTGCAAGTTCGGATGTACCTCATTGAAATACTTAGGATTCATCATCACGGCAGAGGATGTAAAACCGGATCCCGAGAAGACCCTGGCTGTACGAGAATTTCCTGCTCCTGAGTCATGGCGGAGTTGCAGCGTTTCTTGGGGAAAGCAACATACTAGCGAGGTTTGTTCCACGGTTCTCAGATTGACAACCCCATTGCGAGGATTGTTAAAACAAGGAGCTTAGTTCCAATGGTCCAAGAAGTGTCAGAAGGCGTTCGAGGATGTTAAGGCATTGCTAGGATCTCCACCTTTGTTGCGGTATAGACTTCACCAAATCCTTTATTCTTCGGACTAATGCTTCAGATGTCGAGTTGGGGGCCGATCTGTTGAGGAGACTCCCGATGGTCAGGTACCCGATCACTTATGCAAGTCAGAGCCTTACTGATGCAGAGAAAAATTATTCCACCACGGATAAGGAATGTCTGGCAGCCGTATGGGCCTTTCAAAAGTTTCATGCATATCTACATGGCTCCAACACATTGTTGGAAACTAATCATGCTGCGTCAACTCAATCATGAAGAGGAGGAATGTGATGGGATGACTTGCACGTTGGGCGTTAATTTTGCAAGGGTATCGTTTTGGGTTGTTCATCCCAGGGTCTAGCATGGTGGATGTGGATGCGTTATCCCGAGCTCCTGTGGTAGTGGCAGCCCCTGGCATTATTGTCGGATGCCCTTCCTGATCGCGTACTTCCGAGGCGGGAAGACATTGTGGAGGCTCAAAAGATGGAGCCATGGATCAGGAGGTTGCGTGAGTCTTGAGTAATGAGGTACCCTACAAGGATCTTAACTTTCGCACATATGCACGATCTTTCAGACTGATGGATGACTTGCTTGTCTTTGTTGGAGATGGTTCCAAGTGTCGTGTGGTGGCACCACCATTTACATTAACTCCTGGTTGCAGTTCTTTCATAACAACCCGATGTCTGGACACATGGGATTCCAACAATGCCTTGAGAGGATTCGACAGCACTTGTATTGGCCCGATTGTGGCAAGACCTGCATGAGTACATTCATACGTGTCCGGAGTGTCAACGGCATAACGTGTCCACACTTCCTCCTGCGGCAACCTTGGAGCCAATTTGAGTTTCTCACCTATGTCGCAGTTTGGTAATCAATACATCATTGTGTGCTCTGATTACTAGACTCGGTGGGTAGAAGTGTGTGCTTTGCCAATGCTACAGCAACTTCCATCATCAAGTTCCTACTAGCTCAAGTGGTGCTGAGGCATGGTTGTCCCGAACGAATTTTATCGGATCAAGGACCGGGCCCAGCAACGGAAGTAGTAGCTTTGTTGATGTGACGGTTGCAGATCCGACAATCTTTTGCCTCAACTTATCATCCTGAGATTGATGGTTTGGTAGAGCTATTGAACAAACTTTCAAAGTCATGTTGCTAAGTATGTGAGCCCTAACCATACGGATTGGGATATGTGGCTTCCATATCTCCAATTGCTTATGTTTCAGCCCCTCACAAGTCAACAGGGATTTCCCCATTCAAAGCTTTATATAGTCGTGAACCTGTATTGCCACCAGCAGTTGGCATCACTCCTCATGAGGCACGGTATATGGATGGGCGTATGTGGTTGGAGCATTTGAACCAAGTCCTTCCTCTATTGTATGCTCAAGGTGGAGAAAATTAGCTCGGGCACAAGAGTTAGCGTCGGACTTACAATCAATGACATCAAACGCCACCTCAATACCAAGTGGGAGATTTGGTTCTCGTCAAGTTTCCAAGGTTAGGGGATCAAACACATGCAGTAGGGCTTTAGCTGCGATGGGTCGGGCCTTGGAGTGTTGAAGAACAGTTGGGAACGCAAGTGTATCGCTTGAAGCAGCGTGATGAGGTTCGGGAGTCACAACATGTCGCTCATGTGTGTCGGCTACTACCGTTTCACTAACGGACACTCATCCAGGGAGGAGGACAACCTTGATAGGCATCTTGAGAGGGGGATGATGTAAGGTTGGTATACACTACGTATATACGCCACATATACTCTATCATGGAGGTGCCATGTGGCATTAGGATTCAAACACACTAATTTGGGCACTGGCTAATCTGGGCACC